>CM033700.1:27404150-27768365 GCA_019514585.1 Dendrobium officinale
AATTGGTTTTGTAATTGTTGTGTTTTTTTGTATGAGCCATTAGGAGTTTTTGTGCTTGTGGGGGAGTATAGATTTAGTGAAAATTACGTGTGTTATCCAATGATCTCTTCCTGTAATGTGGATTAGACGTGTGCTAGTGTGGCCTAGTTTTAAATTGCGCAATAATTAGGCCGCCTTGAGGCCCGCCTTGCTCAATTCCAATAAAAAGCCTTCGATGCTTACCCTCGAGTTTTTTTTATGAGGCTTGCCGCCTCAACTTTGGTTGAGGCCCGCCTTGAGGCCCGTCTCGCCACACTAGCATGAGGCTTACGCCTCACCTAAAAAAAAAAAATAAAAAACAAAAAAAAAAAAAAAAAAAAAAAAAAAAAAAAAAAAAAAAAAAAAAAAAAAAATATATATATAAACTTACATAAATCTTGAAACAGTAAAGCCCGACATTGGACTCCTATAGGAGAGGAGGAATGGGAGAAAACAGCTCACCATAATGATGATTCAAAAAAGAATCCCCTTAGTATGACAAGTGCTGATTAGACTTAGAGTTTCTTATGTGATATGTCCTTGCTATTTTATTTTTTAAAATTGGAATTATATGTTAATGAAAAGTATACTGGGGATTTGAGAAAGATAGAATTTTGAGTTGAACTATATTTCATGTTGTCTTATTATTGAGATATTTTGATTTCACTTCATATCTCATGCTTTTTTATGTTTTATATTATTCACTCATTAGTATATAAAAAAAATTATCATTTTATGTTTACGCAATCTTTTGATTTTGAGGCTTAAGCCTCAAAACGCCTTGAGGCTTACGCCCCGCCTCAGGAATGAAAAACGCCTCAATATCCGAATACACAATTTTAAACATTGAGTGGTGGACAATGCCCTTTGTGGCATTATCCTAGTTTAATCCAATATTTTTTTCCTTTATGTTAGGATTCTTCTTTTTCATATAATTAGACGTATTAGTCATGTATAACACCATTCATGGAACCATACGAGTTTAATCAAGTTTTCTTTTCATTTAGATTTAAAATTTTGTTTTTCTTAGGATTAGATGTACTAATGATGGACAATGCCCTTTGTATCACCATACTAAATTAATCCAATATTATTTTCTTTTAGGTTAGGATTCTTCTTTTTCGTATGATTAGACGTGCTAGCCGTGTACAACTCCCTTCGTGGAACCATACTAATTTAATCTAGTTATCTTTACATTTTAATTATGATTTCTCTGTTCCTTAGTATTATAAGTACTATTGGTGGATAATGCCCTTTGTGGCACCATCCTAGTTTGATGCGGACATCGGTACGAAGATTTGACGCATCTATCACAGGAGGCGTCGTAAATCGACAGCTATAATTTAAACCTTTAATTATGATTTATTTTTCTGAATTTTAGTTCTTAATTAATGTATTTCCTGTTTTACCCTTCCTAGCTTAGAAAACCGCCGATCCCCTGGAAGAATAATCAGGATTTATTTCCTAATTTATTACTAAGCCTATTTGGAAAATAAGTCTTCTCTCTTGCCAACCGGAAGTAGTTATTTTTTTGCCCAGGCATTTATTCCCTTTCCAAAATCTAGAGAGGAAGCCTTCATTCTCCCCATTTATTCCTATCCTAATTCCCCAAATCAATTCACTGATTTTGGGGAATTAAAATCCATTAAATTTATGTGGTCCCGCATCCCCCTCTTCTCCTAATTGCTCCAGCAAAACTTCCCTTTTTCTTCAAATCTGAGAATTCTTCTTGGCTGAAAATCCCATGTCCCCACCCCATTTAAGTCCTTCCCAACTCATACTTTCCCATTGGAATTAAATCCCTAATTTCCAAGTTCTCATTCACGCCTCCCTTCTCTTCCCGTGAAGCTCTTTGTTTGCTGCCCACATTCCAACCAAGTATTTTCTTTGCTGCCTTGCACATTTTGAAGACAGCAGCTTGCTGTCCAGAATACTCCCAGCACCTTATAGCTGCTGTCCAAGATTTTCCCAAACACCCGAAGTAGCTGTCAAGAAATTTCCACGTGTCAACGCTAATATTCAGCCATCATAGCAATCTCCTATTGCTGTTTTGCTAGCCTTAAAGTTCATAGTTGCTGTCCAAGACTTCTAAGAGTCAAAAACTGATGTTTAGACCCCTCGATCTGCTCTTCAAGACATTTAGAATTCAATCCTCCTACCCGTTCTATATAAGTTTGGTATCAGAGCATGGACTCGGATCAACTTGGAAGGACTCTAGACTGGGTGGCAGGTTAACTGGGCGCCATTAGTCAACATCTCAAGGAGAATCAAGCGGACTTAGCCGACTTGCACCATCAAATAATCGAACGACTCGATAACCTAGTGCGAGGTAGGACTGTCACTGCTTTACACACCTTCAAGATCCCCTTCATCAAAGGATAGAAAAAGGGCACTAAGAAAATGGAGAAATAGTGGACTTAGAGTGAACAAAATGGATGGAGGACAATGAAACTTTCAATTTCCCAATCACTATGCAAATCAAAGAGAAACCTAAGGTGATCAAGGAAGAACATGAATAAGAAGATGATTTGGTTGACAAGGAGAAATGTGACACTGTAAATAATGCAGAGGGAGACTTGTTTGACTCAATTACAACTCCTACAGAAGCTAAGGTTTCTCCTGACCCAGTTAAAACTCCTATAACGGAGAATGTCGATGAAGCTCTGGAAGTGACATCTATAATTGAAGAGCTAAAGTGCAACGAGCAAGTTGACCTTGTGGGCAATCAGGGTTGTTTGAGAATCGTTGCAAAAAGGCCATTGTGTTTATTGTTTCCAAATAACAATCCAGAGTTGTACATGACCAGTTGTGATGCTTACTCGTCGAAGTCAAGTATTATCCCACCTGGGGAGAATGATGCGTACATCGATACGAAGATTTGGCGCATCTATCACAGGAGGCATCGTAAATCGACGGCTATAATTTAAACCTTCAATTATGATTTATTTTTATGAATTTTAGTTCTTAATTAATGTATTTCTTGTTTTACCCCTAGGATAGTTTATGTGAGTGTTATAGCCCAAGGGGCAATTTTATAATTTTTTGATTTTTCTCATGTTGTGGCCTATATATATAGGGCCTTAAGCTATTAATAGGGATGAAGAATTGATATTAAAAATTTTGTGTCCACACTTATGTTCTTGTGAGAGAGCGTTAGTGAGATTCCCATGGGAAGGATTCAAAATTTTCACCATCCTAGTTTAAATCCAGCTTTTAGTTCTTTTAGGTTAGGATTTTTTTCTTTCCTTAGGATTTAAAGTTCTAGTGGTGGATAACGCCCTTCGTGGAACGATCTTAGTTTTAATCTAGCTTCTTATCTTTCATGTTAGGATTCTTCATTTCCTTAGGATTAGACGTGCTTGTGATGCCTAAAAACTTTCTAAGCACCATCTTAGTTTTATTACAACTTTTTTTCTCTTTAGGTTAGCATTTTATTCTTTCCTTAGAATTATATACGGTAGTGGTGGATAATGCCCTTTGTCGCACCATACTATTTTAAATCTAATTTTCTTTTCATTTGGGTTAGGATTCTTCCTTTCCATAGGATTTTGAAATCCTAGTGGCGTTTAATGCCCTAAAGGCGATACCATATGAGGGAAAAAGCAATGTGGCTCTTTCCTTTCTATTGCTAGTGCTTGACTGCCTTAGTTTACTGGTGTAAGTAAAAGACTTTTCTTCAGCTGGGGTGATGCCTGTGAGGGGGCATTCCAATCGATGGAGCTGCAAATGAATCTTACTCTATCAATTCCGATTGAATCGACATCGGAGATGAATTTGGAAAATCATCACTATATCTTTTATACATAAATACAGAGTAATTGAATTTAATTTATTGTTTTTTTTTTCATTTAGGTTTAGGATTCTTCATATTCTTAGGATTTGACATGTTTGTGGAGGACAATGCCCTTTATGGCACCTTCCTAATTTTATCCAGTTTTCCTTTCATTTAGGTTAAGAATCTTACTTTTCTTTAGGATTAGACGAGCTAGGGGTGGATAATGCGCTCCGTGGCACTATCTTAGTTTAATCCATTTTATTTTCTTTAGGTTATGATTTTTTCTTTTCCTTAGAATTAAAAGTGCCAGTGGGGAATAACATCCTTCATGACACCATCCTAAATTTAATCCAGTTATCTATTTCTTTAGGTTAGGATTATTTATTTTATTATAATTAGACGTGCTAGTGGTGGATAATGCCCTTTGTGGCACCATCCTAGTTTAATCGAATATTCTTTTCCTTTTAGGTTATGATTCTTTCTTTTTGTAGGATTAGACATGCTAGTCGTGTTTTAACGCCATTCGTTGAACCATACTAGTTTAATATAATTTTATTTTTTTTAATTAGGTTAGAATTCTTCCGTTCCATAGTATTTGACTTACTAGTGGTGAATAATGTCATTCGTGGCACCATCCAAGTTTAATCCAATTTTTTTTTTTTCTTTTTGTTATGATATTCTTTACCTGAGGATTAGACGTGCTAGGGGTGCCTAAAAACCTTCGTATCACCATCCTAGTTTTAATATATTTTTTTCCCTTTAGGTTAGCATTTTATCTTTCCTTAGAATTATATGTGCCAGTGGTGGATAATGCCCTTTGTGGCACCATCCAACTTTAATCCAGTTTTTTTTTTTTCTTTTTAGGATAAGACTCTTCATATCCTAATGATTAAATGTTTAAATGGTGGATAACGCCCTTTCGTGGAACAATCATAGTGTAATCCAATTTTATTTTCTTTAGGTTAATATTCTACCTTTCCATATGATTAGACGTTCTAGGGGTGTACAATGCCCTTTGTGGCATCATCCTATTTTAAATCTAGTTTTTTTTTTTTTACTTTAGGTTAGGATTCTTCCTTTTTATTAGACGTGCTAGTGGTGGACCATGCTCTTCATGGCACCACCTTAGTTTTAATTTAGTTTTCTTTTTCTTTAGGTTAGAATTATTTTTCTTTCCTTAGAATTTGGCGTAATAGTGGTGAATAACATTCTTTGTGGAACCATCCTAGTTTAATCCAGTTTTTATTTCCTGTTGGTTAACATTCTTCTTTTTCCTAAGGATTAGTCATGCGAGTGGTGAATAATGTGCCCTTCATTGCACCATTCTAGTTTAATCCAATTTTTTTTTTTAGGTTAGGATTCTTCCTTTCTTTAGGATTAGACGTACTAGTGGTTGACAATGCCATTCGTGATACCATCATAATTTAATCTATTTTTTTTTTAGGTTTTACCTTTCCTTAGGATTAAAAGTGTTCATGATGAATAATGTCATTCATGGCACCATCCTAATTTTAATTTAGTTTTCTCTTTTATTAGTTAGGATTTTTTTTTCGTTCTTTAAGATTAGATGAGCGAGTGGTTCAATTTTTTTTTTTTAGGTTAGGATTCTTCCTTACTTTAGGATTAGACGTGGTAGTGGTAGACAATGCCCCTTCATGGTACCATCATAATTTAATCTTTTTTTTTTTTTTTTTGGTTATGGTTTTACCCTTCCTTACGATTAAAAGTGTTCATGATGGATAATATCATTCATGGCACCATCCTAGTTTTAATTTAGTTTTCTCTTTTATTAGTTAGGATTTTTTTCGTTCTTTAAGATTAGATGAGCGAGTGGTGGATAATGCCTTTCGTTGCATAATCCTAGTTTAATCCACTTTCTTTTCCTTTAAGTTGGGGTTTTCCCTTTTTTTCTTTTGATTAGACGTGCTATTGGTGGATAATGCATTTCGTGGGGCACCATCCTAGTTTAACCCAATTTTTTTCCTTTCTATTAGAATTCTTCCTTTCCGTAGGATTAGACGTTCTAGTGGTGCACAATATCCTTTGTGGCACAATATTAGTTTAATTTAGTTTTCTTTTTATTTAGGTTACAACTCTTTCCTTTCCTAAGGATTAGATCTAGTGGTTGACAATGTCATTCCTAACACCATACTAGTTTAATTTAGTTCTCTCTTTCTTTTAAGTTAGGATTCTCCATTTTTATAATACAATATTTTTTTTTAGGTTAGGATTTTTTCCTTTCTTTAAGATTAAAAGTGCTAGGGGTGGATAACGCTCTTCATGACACCATCCTAGTTTTTAATCCAATTATCTTTTCTTTTAGGTTAGGAGTCTTTTTTTTTTCTTAGGATTAAACATGCTAGTGGTGGACAATGTCATTCGTGGCACCATCCTAGTTTAATCCAATATTCTTTTCTCTTAGGTTAGAATTTTTTTTTTTTATAGGATTAGACATGCTAGTTTGTGTATAACGCTCTTCGTGGAACAATACTAGTTTAATCCAGTTTTCATTTCATTTAGGTTGTGATTCTTATGTTCCTTAGGATTAGACATGCTAGTGGTGGATAACGTCCTTTTTGACGCCATCTTAGCTTAATCCAATTTTTTCTTTATTTAAGTTAGGATTCTTCCTTTTCGTAAGATTAGACGTGTTAGAGTCTTTTTTTTTCTTAGGATTAAACGTGCTAGTGGTGGACAATGCCATTCGTGGCACCATCCTAGTTTAATCCAATATTCTTTTCTCTTAGGTTAGAATTTTTCCTTTTTATAGGATTAGACATGCTAGTTGTGTATAACGCTCTTCGTGGAACAATACTAGTTTAATCCAGTTTTTCATTTCATTTAGGTTATGATTCTTATGTTCCTTAGGATTAGACATGCTAGTGGTGGATAATGCCCTTTTTGACGCCCATCTTAGCTTAATCCGATTTTTTCTTTATTTAAGTTAGGATTCTTCCTTTTCGTAAGATTAGACGTGTTAGGGGTCGACCACGCCCTTTATGATACCATCCTAATGTAATCAATTTTTTTTTCTTTTAGGTTAGTATTCTTCCTATATTTAGGATTAGACATATTTGTGATGTACCACATCTTTCATGCTATCATCCTAGTTTAATCTTGTTTTATTTTCCTATAGATTAACATTCTTTCTTTCCTTAGAATTAGGCTTGCTAGGGTTGAATAACGCCCTTCGTTGCGCCATCCTAGTTTAATATGTTTTTTTTTTCCATTAGGGTAGCACTCTTTCTTTTCTTAGGATTAGATGTGCAAGTGGTGGATAACGCTATTTGTGGCACCAATACGGTTTAATCCTGTTTTCTTTTCCTTCAGTTTCGGATTCTTCCTTTCCTTTGGATTTGACGCGCTAGTAGAGGACAAAACCCTTCGTGGCACCATCCTGAGTTTAATCTAATTTTCATTTCTTATTGGTTTGAATTTTTTTCTTTCCTTAGGATATGACTTGCTAGTGGTGAATAGCGCCCTTTGTGGCACCATCCTAGTTTATTTAAGTTTTCTTTTTCTTTTTATTAGGATTTTTCCTTTCCATATGATTATATGTGCAAGCGGTCGATAATGCCCTACAAGGCACCATCCTAGTTTATTCCAGTTTTTTATTATTTTAGGTTAGGATTTTATCTTTCCATAGGATTAAAAGTGCTAGTCGTTGAAAACGCCCTTCGTGGAACGATCTTAATTTTAATCTAGCTTCTTATCATTTAGGATAGGATTCTTCCTTTTCTTTGGATTAAACGTTCGAGTGACGGATACCGCCCTTTATGGAACCATCCTAGTTTAGTCCAGTTTTCTTTTCCTATAGGTTAAGATTCTTCCTTTCCGTAGGATTAGACCTATTTGTCAAGTACAACACCTTTCGTGGCTATTGATATATGATGTAAAACAATGATATATGAAAAAATAAATGAACTAACACAATAATATATATTATCTTTTCTATTGAACTATGAAGTAACACAATGAAACATGAAACAAAAAATTGCATATGACGTAAAGTGGCTATTGATAAATGGCAAGCAATATAACTGAAATACAAATATTTCATGAGCAAAAAATTTTTAAATAAAGAAACTATATAAAAAATATCATATAACATTACATTCAATAACATTTAATTTCTAAAAAATATTGAAAAGTTAGTAACAACTAGAAAATCATCTATATATTATCATCGTTGAGGTGATCTTTATTTGAGTCATCATTATCACAAATGTATCTCTCCTGTGTCATCCTGTTGAGTCAAATGCCTCCCAATATGTTTCTTTTTCATTTATTTCAAGCATCTTCCACTTGCATAAATATTTTTACATAACATAGTGATGAAATTGATACTCAAAAATTTTTAGAGGTGGTGGTAGTGTGCGTCTTTCAAGTGATTCTTGACGACAGTTATCACGGTGGTGGCTATGGCGAACGCGATGGGCTCGAGGTTGAGGCATTTGAGAACAAGTTGCTATGACTTGGGGTGCATAAAGTATGATTTGTTCGGTGATTTATTTTAAGATCTATGTAAGTTTTAATAAATAAAATAAAAAATACACACACACACACACACACACACACACACACACACACACACACACACACACACATATATATATATATATATATATATATAGCCCCATAAAAAAACTCAAGGTATAAGCCTCGACTCATTTTTCAATAGAATTGCGCAAAGGCGGGCCTCAAGGCGAGCCTCATATTGCACTATTTCAAACAGTTGGTACGATTCTTCATTTTCTTTAAATTAGACGTGCTAGTATTCGACAATGCCCTTGATATCACCATGCTAATTTAAGCATATATTATTTTTCTTTAGGTTAGGATTTTTCTTTTTTTTAGGATTAGACGTGCTAATCGTGTACAATGCCATTTGTGGCACCATGTTAGTTTAAAAAAAAAATTCTTTTCATTTATGCCAGGATTCTTCCGTTCCTTAGGATTAGATGTGCTAGTGGTGGATAATGCCCTTCGTGGCACCATCCTAGTTTAATCCAATATTTTCCTTAATGTTAAGATTCTTCCTTTCCGTAGGGTTAGACATGCTAGGGGTGGGAACCATCCTAGTCTATTCCAATTTTTTTTTGTTTAGGTCAGAATTTTTTCTTTCCCTAGGATTATACATGCTAGTAGTAGACAACACCCTTCATGACACCATCTTAGTTTAATCCAGTTTTCATTTCCTTTGTTTTAGGATTATTTATTTCCTTATGATATGACGTGGTAGTGGTGGATAACACCCTTCGTAGCACCATCCTAATTTGATCACGTTTTCTTTTCCTTCTAGTTAGGATTTATTATTTCCGTAGGATTAGACGTGCTAGTGGTGGATAACGGAATTGGTGGCGCCAACCTAGTTTAATCCAATTTTCTTTTCCGATAGATTAGGCTTTTACCTTTGATTACGATTAAAAGTGCTTCTCGTGGATAACATCCTTTGTAGCATCATCGTTATTTTAATCCAGTTTCATTTCCTTTAGGTTAGGATTCTTCTTTTCCATAGGATTAGACCCGAGCATTTCTTCATAACATTATAATCAAAATGAATGTCTCAGTGAAAGGACTATAGGGGTATCAATATTGGATCATTACATAATCCATGAAAAATATTCATTATTTTTCGGTTTCAATATTTGAGCCGAGTAAATTACATTAAACATGATTTTCGTACTTTCCAACTTATGTTTCACATCCCAGCGATTACTAATTCAATCGAGCGTTTCCAACGCTCTGGATGGTAGACCCGAGCATTTCACAGCCGATGGTAGACCCGAGCATTTATTATGGTAGACCCGAGCATTTCTTATGGTAGACCTGAGGATGTTGCTATGACTTGGTCTGCATAAAGTGTGATTTGTTTGGGGCTTGGATAATATTGTAAGATTAGACGAGTTAGGGGTGGATAATACCTTTTATGGCACCATCCTAATTTAATCCATTTTTTATCCTTTAGGTTAGTATTCTTCATTTTCTCAGGATTAGACATACTAGTGGTGGAACACGTCTTTCATGACACCATCATCTTTAATCCAATTTTCTTTTCCTTTAAGTTAACATTCTTTCTTTCCATAGAATTAGACGAACTTGTGGTGAATAACACCTTTCGTTGCACCATCCAAGTTTAATCCAATTTACTTTTCCTTTAGATTAGCATTTTTCCTTTATTAAGGATCAGACGTGCAAGTTATGGATAACACCATTTGTGGCACCATCCTAGTTTAATCCCGTTTTCTTTTACTTTCGGTTAGGAACTTTTCTTTCCTTAGGATCAGACACGCTAATAGTAGACAACACCCTTCGTTACACCATCTTAGTTTAATTCAATTTTCATTTTCTTTATTTTAGTATTCTTCATTTCATTAGTATATGACGTGCTAGTGGTGGATAGCGCTATTCATGGCACAATCATAGTTTAAGAATGTTTTCTTTTCGTTTTTCTTAGGATTTTTCTTGTCGGTAGGATTAAACATGCTAGTGTTGGATAACGTACTTCGTGGCACCATCTTAGTTTAATCTAGTTTTATATTCCTATACTTTTGGAGTTTACCTTTCCTTAAGATTAAAAGAGTTAGTGGTGGATAATGCCCTTTGTGGCACAATCCTTATTTTAATTTAGCTTCTTTTCCATTAGGTTATAATTTTTTCTTTCCATGTTATAATTTTTTCTTTCCATGGGATTATACATGCAAGTGTTAGATAATGCCCTTTGTGACACATTTCTAGTTTAATCCAATTTTGTTTTCTTTAGGTTAGGATTATTCATTTCCTTAGGACTAAACATGCTAGTTGTTGATAATGCCCTTTGTGGTACCATCATAATTTAATTCATTTTTCTTTTCCTTTATGTTTAGATTCTTTCTTACCGTAGGATTACAAATGCTAGTCGTGTGCAATGCCCTTCGTGACACCATACTACTTTAATGTAGTTTTCATTTCATTTAGGTTAGGATTCATTCATTTCCTTAGGATTTGACATATTAGTGGTAAACAATACCCTTTGTGACACCATTCTAGTTTAATCAAATTTTCTTTTTCTCTAGGTTAAGATTCTTACTTTTTCTTTTGATTAGATGAGATAGATGTGGATAACGCGCTTCGTGGCACTATCCTAGTTTAATCCAATTTTTTTTTCTTTAGGTTAGGATTTTTCTTTTCCTTAGGATTAAAGGTGCTAGTGGGGGATAATGACATTTGTGGTACCATCATAGTTTTATATATTTTTCTTTTTTCCTTTAGGTTAACATTTTTCCTTTCCTAAGATTAAGATGTTTAAATCGAGCGTAACGCCCTTCGTGGCACCATTTTACTTTAATCCAATTTTCTTTTATGTGGATTAGGACTCTACCTTTCCATAGGAGTAGACGATCTAAGGGTGGACAACACCCTTCGTTGCACCATCCTAATTTAATCTAGTTTTTTTTTTTTTTACTTTAGAATTGGATTCTTCATTTCCTTAAGATTAGATGTGCTTGTGGTGGAACATACCCATCGTGGAACCATCCTAGTTTTAATTTAATTTTCATTTCCTTTAGGTTAGCATTGTTTCATTCCTTAAAATTTGACGTGATAGTGGTGAATAACTCTCATAATGGCACCAACTTAGTTTAATCCAATTTTTTTTTACTTTTGGTTAGCATTCTTCCTTTCCTAAGAATTAGATGTGCAAGTGGTGGATAACGCCCTTCGTGAAACCATCATAGTTTATTCCAATTTATTTTCCTTTTTGTTAGGATTTTTCCTTTCCTTAAGATTAAACATGCTAGTGGTAGATAATGCCCATCGTGGCCTCATCATAATTTAACCAAATATTCATTTCATTTAGGTTAAGATTCTTCCTTTCCTTAGGATATGACGTGCTAGTAGTGAATAAAGCCCATCGTCGCACTATCCTACTTTAATCCAATTTTTTGTTTTTTCTTTAGATTATTGTTTTCCTTTTTTTAAAATAGACGTACTTCTGTTGCATAACGCTCTTTGTGACTCCATTCTAGTTTTAAGCCAGTTTATATTTCCTTTACATTAGGATTCTTCATTTTTTTAAGGATATAATGTGTTAGTGGTGGATAATATCGTTCATAGCACTATCCTAGTTTATTCCATTTTCGTTTCCATTAGATTAAGATTCATCTTTTTCACAGGATTAGACATGATAGTGGTGGATAATACCCTTTGTGACATCATCCTAGTTTAATCCTTTTTTTTTTTTACTTTGATTAGGATTTTATCTTTTTGTATGATTAAAAGTGCTAGGGATGGATAATGCCCTTGGTGGCATCATTCTTGTTTTAATCCAATATTCATTTTCATTAGATTAAGATTTTTTCTTTCCTTAAGTTAGTGGTGGGCAACGCCCTTCGTGGCACAATCCTAGTTTAATCTAATTTTCTTTTCCTTTTGGTTCAGATTCTTTATTTTCTTAGGATTAGACGTGCTAGTGGTTGACAATGCCCTTCGTGGCACTATCTCACTTTAATCTAATTTTTATTTAGGTTAGGATTCATCCTTTCTGTAGGATTAGAGAATCTATTCATGTATAATGTCCTATGTGGCACCATACTATTTTAACTAAGTTTTCTTTTCATTTAGGTTAAAATACTTTTTTTTGCCTTAGGATTAGATATGCTAGTGGAAGAAAACTGCCCTTTCTGGCACTATTTTAGTTTAATCTAGTTTTTTTTTTTTTTTTTTTTTTAAGTTGGGATTCTTCTATTCTTTAGGATTAGTTGTGCTAGTTGTGGATAACACCCTTTGTGACACTATCCTACTTTAATCCAATTTTCTTTTCCATTTGGTTTAGGATTTTCCTTTTTCATAAGTTTAGACATTATGCTTGTGGTGGAAACGTCTTTCGTGGCACCATCATAGTTTAATCCAATTTTCTTTTCCTTTAGGTTAGAATGATTGCTTTTCTTGGAATTAGACATGCTGGTGGAAACGCCTTTCGTGGTGGAAACGCCTTTCGTGACACCATCATAGTTTAATCCAATTTTCTTTTCCTTTAGGTTAGAATTCGAGGCAATATCATAGTTTGATCAAATTTTGTTTTCCTCTAGGGTTTTTCCATTCCTTAGGGTTAGATATGTATGTAGATAACGCCCTTAGTGGCACCAACCTTGTTTTAGTCAAGTTTTCTTCTTCTTTAGGTTAGGGTTCTTCCTTTTCTAAGGATTAGATGTGCTACTAGTGGATAACGCCTTTCGTAGCACCATCCAAGTTTTAAAACTAATATTTCTTTTCCTTTAGGTTAGGATTTTTTTCTTTCCATAGGATTAGATGTGCTAGTGGTAGATGATGCTCTCGTGGCACCATTCTCGTTTATTTATTTTTTCTATACTTTAGGTTATGATTCTTCATTTCTTTAGGATTTAACGTGCTATTGGTTGATAACACCCTTCGTCGCACCATCCTAATTTAGTCCAATTTTCTTTTCCTTTTGATTAGTATTTTTCTTTCCATAGAATTATACGTACTAGTGGTGGATAACGGCCTTTTTGGCAACATCCAAACTTTAATCCAGTTTAATTTTCCTTTAGGTCAGGATATTTCATTTTCTTATGATTAAGTCCTTAAATTTTCTTTTAGGCAGATAAAGTCCTTTTTAGCACTATCCTATTTTATAGGTTAGGCATTATCCACAACTAACTTTTCATTTAGGTTTGGAATCTTCCTTTCCTTAGGATTTGAAAAGTTAATGATGGATAATGCCCTTCATGGCACCTTCCTAGTTTAATCTAATTTTGTTTTGCTCTAGGTTAGGATTCTTACTATGCTTAGCATTAGACGAGCTAGGGGGTGGATAACAATCTTCGTGGCATTATCTTAGTTTAATTCAAATTTTTTTCTTTAGGTTAAGATTTTTCTTTTCCTTAGGATTAATGGTGCTAGTGGGAAATAACGCCCTTCGTGGCACCATCATAGTTTTAATCCAATTATCTTTTCCTTGAGGTTAGGATTCTTTCTTTCCTTAGGCATAGACATGCTATTGGTGGACAATACCCTTTGTGGCATCAGCCTAGTTTAATCCAATATTCTTTTTCTTTAGTTTAGGATTCTTTCTTCTCGTAGGATTAAACGTGCTAGTCATGTATAATGGCCTTCGTAGAAATATACTAGTTTAATTCAATTTTTTTCATTTCTTATTATTAGACGTGCGAGTCGTGTATAATGCCCTTCATGGCACCAGCCTTGTTTAATCCAATTTTCTTTTCCTTTAGGCTATGATTTTCCTTATCTCAAGATTAGACATGCTAGTAGTGCGTAAAAATGTTCGTATCACCATCCTAGTTTTAATACAATTTTATTTCCCTTTAGGTTAGCATTTTATCTTTCCTTAAAATTATATGTGCTAGTAATAGATATTGCACTTCGTGATACCATCTTAGTTTAATCCAGATCTTTTCTCTTAGGTTAACTTTCTTCCTTTCCTAACGATTAAATCTTCAATTGGTGGATAACGCCCTTCGCGGCACCATCATATTTTAATCTAATTTTTTTTTCTTTAGGTTAGTATTCTACCTTTCTATAAGATTAGACGTTCTAGGGGTATACAATGCCCTTCGTGGCACCATCCCAATTTAATCTAGTTTTCTTTTACTTTTGTTTTGAATTCTTCCTTTTGATTAGACATGCTAGTGATGGAACATGCCCTTCGTGGCACTATCTTAGTTTTAATTTTGTTTTCATTTCTTGTAGGTTAGAATTATTTCTTTCTTTAGAATTTGCTGTGTTAGTGGTGAATAATGCCCTTCGTAGCCCCATCCTAGTTTAATCCAATTTTTATTTCCTTTTGGTTACCATTCTTCATTTCCAAAATATTAGACGTGCAAGTGGTGAATAAAGCCCTTCATTGCACTATTCTAGTTTAATCTTGTTTTTTTTTTCTTTTAAGTTAGGATTTTTCCTTTCCTTACGATTAGATGTGCTAGTGGAGAATTTTTTGTTAAACCTCATTTAACTTCAATGAGTGTTGATTTTGAGAGGTTATGCTTTTAGTAGTGAACCTTTCTTGTAATAAACCTTATGATTACTGAACAAATCATTTGGGCAAAAGAAGAACGTAAATCAAGGTAATAAACGCCTACACCTGTTGGTATGAATGAAAGGTGTGATATATGACGAAAAGCACATAAGAGAGAACGTGGTTGCTGAGTGATGCAGCTTGCGAGAGTTTTAGGGTTATGTGAGGGGTAGTTGCAGCGGAGTCCTGTGTAAGGTCTCATATGGAGTGATGGGATGGCAAATGAAGATGCGTAGAGCTGGAATCATGAACTAGAGAGGAGTTGATGAACAGGCAAAGCAGATGTGAGAGTCAAATGCTATCTTTGTAGGAATGTTCAAATATCAAAATCTAGGGTAGATCAAGTAGGTGATTGGTTCGACAATTGCAAGCAATGGGATTGGTGAGCAAAATATGTAAAGGAAGCGAAAAACATGACAATAGTTTGCAAATGGATTCCCAAGTTAAGTTCTAATCCAGGCTAAAACTTGCCAAAATTTCCCAGATTAGACCCAGAATGGCCATTGATCAACAAAAAACTAACAGCAAAATGCAATTCAAAAGTGTTGTATAAGTATGTTTTTTAGCGCCGAAACACTCTGAAATTACTAAACGATAAGAGGGGGGGTGAATTATAAAAGTCTTTTTAATAATAAAATTAACCCTAAACAAGAGTTCTAATTTTTTTTGTTGTTTTTGAAACTTTAAAACAAAGATTTATGCAATTTTTCTTTCACAAAATTTCACATGCAATAGATATGACAAATTTAAAATGCAAGCAAAAAGTAAACAACGATAAGGAAAGAACACACCAAGAATTTTATAGTGGTTCGGTCAAAATATGACCTACATCCACTCCCCGGAGTCCTCCACTCCGGGATTTTCACTATCAAAATAGTTCTCCTTTTGCCCCACTCGGCAAGGCGGAGAAGCCTGTACAAACCTCCCTTTCACCAACCCGGCGTGGCGGAATACCAAACTCTATTTTCTCCCTCCTGGCGACGGCAGAGAACCTTCTCGTTTTTCTCCCTCTTGGAGAAGGCAGAGAACCTCGAGGTAACGAATGTAGACGAGCCTTTCCCTTGGAGATCCTTCCTCAAATCCTTCTCGGGCCACAGGAGGAGCAAGATGCAGCAAGCTTGGAGCAACTGTGTGATCTCCCTCACACCTCTTCTCCCTCACAACGCTCACCTCCTCCTTCCTCTCTCAACCCTCAAGAATTTCTCTAGAGTTTTCTCCCTTGGAATCCCTCTCTAACCACGTTCACCCCCTATGTAAATCTTACTCAAAAAGAACTTGATTGATATCTAAAAAAGGCTCCAAAAATCTCTGAATTCAAAAGTAGCCGTTAATGTTCGTACAGTACGATTCAACATCGTACAGTACGATCTTCATAAACAGCCGTCGTCCTGGTACGAAGATGTACGAACAGTACAAAAATAATTCGTACTATACGATATAATATCGTTCGGTACGATTCAACAAGATACTATTCGTACAGGACGATGGTCTGGACGATCGAATGTCGTCTCTATTCATCATATGGTACGATTACTATCGTACAGTACGATGTGACAAAAAACTAAGAGATCATCCAGGACGATATCCGGGACGATCATACTTCGTCTCTGTTCATCTTATGGTACGATCGAGTTCGTACAGTACGATGTTCAAATTTTCATTAGGCCTGGATTACATGCACTAATCACGGGTTAATTTAAGTAAGTATTAAAAATGTATCGTACAGTACGAACCTGTTCGTACAGTACGAACGGCGCAAAATCACTTACTTAAACTAAGTCACGGCTAGGGTTTTGGATCTGAACATATCGTACAGTATGAAAGACTTCGTACAGTACGATCTATTCACAGAATTGTCCACATAACTTGGATCGTACGGTACGAAATAAAACCGTACAGTACGATCTCTAGAGAAGAATTTTAGTTATATTTTGCAGTTAAAAAAGAACTCTCCCCCTGTGTGTGTGCATGGTTGCTCTTACTCTTACGCATTTTGTGGCCAGACTCAATAAAGTAAAAATACAATAAATGAAAAATACAATGTTTGACTCATACTCCTAATCTACCCGGTCTTGAGTCTTCCTTTCTTCCTGAGTCACTTGTGATCTTCCTGAAATGTTAGTGCTCAAGGAAAATAACAAATAAATTAATAATCAATGAAAAGCGGTTCCAAAACACTCATTATTTGGCATCATCAAAATCTCAAACTCGGGGTCATGGGTTGCAACAATCTCCCCCTTTTTGATGATGTCAAATAATTTGTTGCAAGTAAGAAAGAAAAACTTTTCTTTTGAAAAACAATTCTTTTGTTTTCTTTTTTTTTTGTTTTTTTTTTGTTTTTTTTTTTAAATAAAACACAAGAAGAAAGAAAAAAAAAGGTACTACAAGCAAGTACGAAACAAAAGATACTGCATTTAGATAAATAGGCATTACAACATTACAACAAACTTCTCCCCCTTTTGACAGCACAAAAAGGAGGATCAACTAAAAGCACAAAAGAAAAAAAGAAAAAAAAAACTACAAAGCAAACACCGACAATCTAGTCATACGGATCTTGATCAGTTGGTGGTGGAGGTGGATTTGGCTGAAAGTATTGAAAGAGAGTATCGAAGCGGTGATCAATTGCAGTAAAACGCTCTCCAAACCAGTGCATATTAGCCTCGTGTTGCTGATGTTGTTCTTGAATATGCATGTCGAGACGAGTCTGCAGCTGGTCGAAGCGGGCGACTAAATCATCATTTGGGTGTGCTGGTGCTGGAGCTGGTGGAGTTGCTCGGGGTGCAGCATGGCGTCGTGGTCGAGCTGGAGCTGCGGCTTGTGCATCTTCTCCTTCTTCTTCATCAAAGACGGGTTCTTCAGGCTCATGTCCCCGATGAAAGAGGATACGGAAGGAAGCATCCGTATAAAAAATAGGAAGCATGTCGGGTTCACCAGGGTAGGATAACTGATATTTATGGTAGAGGATATATCCTATTAGGTGACCAAGAGCCAGATTTTGTTTCCGTCGAGTGGTGGGAAAATGAACAAAAGTCATGTGCCGAATATAGTTGCTAATCAAATCGACCTCATTAAACTTAATGTTGGACATAATAAGGTAGGTAGCGACTGACAAGGTAGGGGTCAGATTGATGCGGTTTCCATCTTTGGGTATGATAGAGGTTCGAAGAACATGTTGAATAATACGGGCATTTCGGGTTAAAGATTGGACTAGAGGCTGGTGTTGATGAAAAACAGTATTCCTAAGGACTCTATTTACATCGGTAAGAAACGAGCGAACCATAGGTTATTCAGTGGACAGCCCAATATGTTGGGCGATGTCAACTCTAGTTATTTCAACGGGGCGGCCACAAATAAAGGAGTGAAAAGTGGTGTTATCGACGGTGTAGTTGAGGTTGGCGAGAAATTCAAAAAGCAGTTCAGAATTGTATGGAAACGCTAGGGTGAGTAGGAATTGAAAGGTGGTGGAGATAAAGAGGCCCATTACCTCAAAATTTAGAACGGCCTGATTAAGCATTTTTGAGGGAGAAATTTTGCAAGCCTTGTATCGGCAGTAGGCTTCCTCATTCTCACTATTCAGAAAGCGATCGGGTTGACGACGGGATGAGGACGAGCTTCCAGCAGTCATCCGACCTCGTTTAGACATTGCAGGAGGGCAAGAAAATGAAGTGAAGGCTGAGTGAGAAGAGGGTTGAGTGAATTGAACAGCCTAGGCAAGGGTTTTTATAGATATTTTCGTAAATCGTACAGTACGATATGGTATCGTACAGTACGATATCCAATTAATATTCTGACGGGTTGTTTCGGGAAAAAGCAGTCAAATCGTATAGTACGATACGTATCGTACAGTACGATCAGGCGAATATCGATCGTCCCGAGGCCCTCAGTACGACTTTTGACCAAAAGTTTCATACTGTATGAATAGGTGGATCGTACAGTACGAATCAAATGGATCGTACAGTACGATACTCAATAATGTCGTACCAACCGGCTTTAATTCGTCCCAATCCGTGCTGACATGGATCGTACTGTACGAAGAAGAGGAATCGTACAATACGGTAGGTAATTATGCGAGAAGATTATCGTACAGTATAATGTTTATCGTACAATACGATCAACAAAGCTGAAATCTGCCTATTGGTTGTGATATATCGTACAGTACGATATGGATCGTACAGTACAATGAACAGTCAATGTAAGTGTTGATGTGGTGAGTGTGTGGTGATCAAGAGCAGTCCTAAAGATTTTTTTTTTTTTTGTTTTTTTTTGTTTTTATGCATTTATATCTATGACACCTAATCTAGTCCTCAAGGTGCTAAAGGTGTCAAAAGCTAATGGTTTTGTGAATATGTCTACCAATTGATCTCCTGTAGCGATGTGATGTAATTCTATATCTCCCTTAGCGACGTAATCTCTAATGAAATGATGTCTAATGTCTATGTGTTTCGTTCGAGAGTGTTGAATTGGATTCTTAGAGATACAAATTGCACTTGTGTTGTCACACATGATCGAGATGGTTCCAACAGGTAGTCCAAGATCAAGAATTTGTTATTTTAACCATAGTACTTGTGCAATACAACTTCCTACCGCAATATATTCTGCCTCGGCTGTGGAAAGTGCTACTGAGTTTTGCTTCCTACTGGACCAAGAAACTAATGATTGTCCGATGAATTGGCAGGTACCAGAAGTGCTCTTTCTATCTATCCTACATCTTGCAAAGTCAGAATCTGAGTACCCTAGGATTTCAAAGGAAGTGCTGTGTCTGAGATACCAAATTCCTAAGTTTGGGGTGCCTAGTAGATATCTAAGAATTCTTTTAACAGTAGTTAAGTGAGACTCTTTAGGATCGGCTTGGAAATGGGCACAAAGGCACACACTAAAAATTATGTCCGGTCTACTGTCAGTCAAGTAAAGTAGGGATCCAATCATTCCTCTATATTTTTTCTGATCTACTGATTTTTCACTAGGATCCTTATCTAATTGGATTGTCGAACTCATTGGGGTGTTCATGGGTTTTGCACTATCCATTTCATATTTCTTTAAAATATCCTTAATATACTTTGATTGGCTAAGAAAGGTTCTATTATCCATTTGTTTTACACTTAAGCCAAGAAAGTAATTAAGCTCTCCCATCATGCTCATTTCAAACTCATTACTCATTGTTTTTGAAAATTCATCGCATAAGTTTTTATCCGAAAATCCAAACAAGATGTCATCTACATATATTTGAACAATGAGAATTTCTTCTTTGACCTTTTGTAAAAAGAGTGTAGTATTTACACTACCCTTTTGAAATCCTCTATCCAAAAGAAATGAGCTAAGTCTTTCATACCATGCTCTAGGTGCTTGCTTTAATCCATATAGTGCCTTTTTTAATTTGAATACATTGTTTGGAAATTGTGAGTTTTCAAATCCGAGGGGTTGCTCAACGTAGACATCTTCCTTAATTACCCCGTTCAAAAATGCACTCTTTACATCCATTTGATATAACTTAAAGTTCTTGAAGCAAGCAAAAGCTAAGAGCACTCTTATGGCTTATAGTCTAGCAACCGGGGCAAAGGTTTCTTCAAAGTCTATTCCCTCAATCTGGTTGTACCCCTTAGCTACTAGCCTTGCTTTATTCCTTATTATTGTTCCTGAATCATTCACATTATTCTTGAAGACCCATTTTGTTCCAACAACACTTTGCTCTTTAGGTCTCTTAACTAAAACTCCCAAACATCATTCCTGGTGAATTGGTTCAGCTCTTCTTGCATTGCTAGAATCCAAAATTCATCTCCTAAGGCTTGATCTATACTTGTAGGTTCTATCATAGAGATGAAAGCTGAGTGACTAACCTCCTTCCTAAGTCCATGCCTAGTTCTTACACCTTCTGAAGGGTCTCCTAAAATTAACTCTTTAGGATGACTAGAAGAATATGTCCATTCTCTAGGCAAATCTTCCTGAGACTCGACCCTTTCTTCTAAGGTCATAGTCTCTACTCCTTGAATTGCTTCTATTTCATCATCTTCAATTTTAGTTTCTGAGGGCATATCTGATTCATCAAATACCACATGGGTGGATTCTTCTACTACAAGGGTTCTCTTATTAAAAATTCTATAGGCCTTACCTATAGAAGAATAGCCTAAGAAGACACCCTCATCAGACTTGGGATCGAATTTTCCTAAGGGATGTTTACCATTATTTAAGATGAAGCACTTACACCCAAATACATGTAAATGTGAAAGGTTTGGTGTCCTACCCTTAAGGAGTTCATATGGAGTTTTATTCAGCTTCGATCTAATGTTTACTCTGTTCAAAACATAACAGGCTGTGTTGACTGCTTCTGCCCAAAAGTATCTAGGAAGGGTATACTCCGCTAACATCGCCCTAGCAGCTTCTACCAAGGTTCTATTTTTCCTTTCTGTTATGCCATTCTGTTGGGGTGTTCTAGGAGCTGAGAAATTGTGCTCTATTCCTATCTCTTGACAGAATGACTCAAATCTATTATTTTGGAACTCTCCACCATGCTCGCTATGGATTGTTGATATTTCACAACCTAATTTTCATTGAATCCACGTGGAGAAAACTTTAAATTCCTCAAAAGACTCATTCTTGTGTGCTAAGAATCTTACCCAAGTAAATCTAGTGAAGTCATCTACAATCACAAATCCATAATTCCTTCCACCTAGACTGGCTATACTAACGGGTCCAAATAAGTCCATGTGTAGAATTTCTAGTGGCCTAGAGGTGATCACGTCTCTAATTGAGTGAAAGGATGATTTGACTTGTTTTCCTTGTTGGAAAGCATCACATAAGTGATCCTTGGTGAATTCTAACTTAGGTACACCTCTAACTAGGTTTTTCTGAGTGATGTTTCTAAGAGTTTTCATGCTAGCATGGCATAGTCTCCTATGCCATAGCCACGAGTCATCAACTATTATTTTCAAGCAAAATGATTTTGAGTTATCTACATGATCAAGGTCTAACATGTAAACATTATTCATTCATTTTTCTTCTAAAATTACTTCATCAAATAAACTAATCAGGCATCTATCAGTAAAAAATTTAACATCAAAACCTTTGTCACACAGTTGACTAATGCTAAGCAAATTATGTTTCAAATCATCAACTAGTAAAACATTTTCAATTAGAAAGTTCTTAGCATTACCAACCATACCTGAGCCTATCACCTTCCTGGTAGTGTTGTCTCCCAACGTTACTTTGCCTCCAGTTTTGGTCTCCAATAGGATGAACTTCTTCATATCTCAAGTCATGTGTCGCGAGCAGCCACTATCCAGGTACAACATGCTCTCACTAGGTCTTTTGTGAGAGCTTCCCTACAATTTCATTCAAAGATTAGATTTGGGAACCCAAGTGAGTTTGGGTTCCTCCTTATGCTTGCATGAATGAGATGTATGCATGTTATGCTGTGATGGATGTAGTTTAGGTCTCCATACTAAGTGTGTCCTACGGTGAATTGTGCATGTGCGGGCTATGTGACCTAACATGCCACAAGAGAAGCACCTAACACCAGGAAATGGGTTTACTAATCTATGAGTGTGGTGGTGCCTCTTCCTAAGGTTTTGTGATGCATGCTGTGTTGGGGGTTTTCTAGGATAGCCTATTGTGAGTGATGCAATTTCATTTTCTAGTTCTTTTATCTTTTCACTATAAGTTTTATTTTGAGCTGTCAATCCATCAACTTCTATCAATAGTAAGTGCTCACTATGATCTACTTCTAATGCAAGTGCAGTTAGTTTTTCAAACTCTACATCTAGTTCAATATGTGATGTTTTCAAGGATTCATGAGCTTCAATTAGTTTAATATGCTTCTTATTTAATGCGTCATACTCATCAAGAAGTAACATGTGATCTTTATCTAAATCAGAATTTTCTTTAACTAAGTTAGCATGCTCAATTTGTAAGGAACTAAATTCAACATTAAGTTTAGCATGCATTTTCTTCAGTTTCCTATATGAGTCATGAATATTCTCAGAAATAAGCAATAATTCATCATACGAAAGTTGACATACCTCATCTTGATCCAATTGATCAAGGTTATCATTAGCCATAAGACACAAATTTGTTACCTCCTCCTCTGCTTCTTCTTCTGATGATTCTGAGGCAGAGTCGGCCCAAAAAGCTTTCTGTGTCTTTGTCTTTCCTCTCTTGTATTTAACTTTGTCATCTCCTTTCTCCTTTGCTGGTTGACTCTTCAGATTAGGGCAATCGGCTCGAAGGTGACCTGGCTTCCTGCACTCAAAGCAAATTGTATCAGATGAAACCTTATTGGACCTTGAGCTCTTACCTTTATTCCAGCTGTTCTGATGACGCTTTTGTTTTCTCTTCAGGAAATTTTTGAACTGTCGGGTCATCAGTGCTATTTCATCGTCTTCCTCCCCTGCAGAGCTTTCACTTTCTGAGTTGCTAGCTTTTAATGCCACCATCCGCTCCTTTTTCTTTTCACCTGCATCACTTTGCCTTTGGCTCACTCCTTGCTCGTATGCAATGAGTGACCCGAGGAGGTTATCAATAGAATAAACATTAAGATCTTTGGACTCAGTGATAGCAGTTATCTTAGCATCATAGGAACTAGGTAGGCATCTAAGAATTTTATTTACTTTCTCAGAATTTGAAATTTCTCTACCTAATGCATGCAAGGATGTCACGATTTGGGTGAACCTAGTATACATGTCAGAAATTATTTCGATAGATTTCATACGGAATAATTCATAATCATGCAGTAGAATGTTAAGCCTAGACTGTTTTACTTCGTTTGTTCCTTCATATGTAATGCACAGTCTATCCCAAATTTCCTTACCAGAAGCACAAGTAGATACTCTCATATAGTCCTCAGATTTCAGTGCACAAAAAAAAAATAGTTTAAGCACTTAGCATTCAGTTGGGCTAACTCCCTATCCTCATTGCTCCATTCATTAAACGGTACAGGAGTTTTCAAACCATTAACAGTTTTAAACGGTGCAACATACCCATCTTTTACTAACATTCACATGCGGTAATCTATAGATTGCAAAAATGTAAACATTCTAATTTTCCAGAAATCAAACGGTATGTTATCAAAAAGTGGTGGGCGAGTTATTGAATAACCCTCCGCAGTGTTACGATTACCAAAATTTGACATGATCGTTTTTTAAAGGTTTTCTAAAACACTATTTTTGAAAAACCTGGCTCTGATACCAATTGAAATTACTAAACGACAAGAGGGGGGGTGAATTGTAAAAGTCTTTTTAATAATAAAATTAATCCTAAACAAGAGTTCTAATTTTTTTTGTTATTTTTGAAACTTTAAAACAAAGATTTATGTAATTTTTCTTTCATAAAATTTCACATGCAATAGATATGACAAATTTAAAATTCAAGCAAAAAGTAAACAACGATAAGGAAAGAACACACCAAGAATTTTATAGTGGTTCGGTCAAAATATGACCTACGTCCACTCCCCGGAGTCCTCCACTCCGGGATTTTCACTATCAAAATAGTTCTCCTTTTGCCCCCCTCGGCAAGGCGGAGAAGCCTGTACAAACCTCCCTTTCACCAACCCGGCGTGGCGGAATACCAAACTCTATTTTCGCCCTCCTAGCGACGGCAGAGAACCTTCTTGTTTTTCTCCCTCCTGGAGAAGGTAGAGAACCTTGAGGTAACGGATGTAGACGAGCCTTTCCCTTGGAGATCCTTCCTCAAATCCTTCTCGGGCCACAGGAGGAGCAAGATGCAGCAAGTTTGGAGCAACCATGTGATCTCCCTCACACCTCTTCTCCCTCACAACGCTCACCTCCTCCTTCCTCTCTCAACCCTCAAGAATTTCTCTAGAGTTTTCTCCCTTGGAATCCCTCTCTAACCACGTTCACCCCCTCTGTAAATATTACTCAAAAAGAACTTGATTGATATCTAAAAAAGGCTCCAAAAATCTCTGAATTCAAAAGTAGCCGTTAATGTTCGTACAGTACGATTCAACATCGTACATTACGATCTTCATAAATAGCCGTCGTCCAGGTACGAAGATGTACGAACAGTACAAAAACAATTCGTACTATACGATATAATATCGTACGGTACGATTCAACAAGATACTATTCGTACAGGACGATAGTCTGGACGATCGAATGTCGTCTCTGTTCATCGTATGGTACGATTACTATCGTACAGTACGATGTGACAAAAAACCAAGAGATCGTCCAGGACGATATCCGGGACGATCATACTTCGTCTCTGTTCATCGTATGGTACGATCCAGTTCGTACAGTACGATGTTCAAATTTTCATTAGGCCTGGATTACATGCACTAATCACGGGTTAATTTAAGTAAGTATTAAAAACGGATCGTACAGTACGAACCAGTTCGTACAGTACGAACGGCGCAAAATCACTTACTTAAACTAAGTCACGGCTAGGGTTTTGGATCTGAACATATCGTACAGTACGAAAGACTTCGTACAGTACGATCTATTCACAGAATTGTCCACATAACTTGAATCGTACGGTACAAAATAAAAACGTACAGTACGATCTCCAGAGAAGAATTTTAGTTATATTTTGCAGTTAAAAAAGAACTCTCCCCCTGTGTGTGTGCATGGTTGCTCTTACTCTTACGCATTTTGTGGCCAGACTCAATAAAGTAAAAATACAATAAATGAAAAATATAATGTTTGACTCATACTCCTAATCTACCCGGTCTTGAGTCTTCCTTTCTTCCTGAGTCACTTGTGATCTTCCTGAAATGTTAGTGCTCAACGAAAATAACAAATAAAATAATAATCAATGAAAAACGGTTCCAAAACACTCATTATTTGGCATCATCAAAATCTCAAACTCGGGGTCATGGGTTGCAACACACTCAAGGTATAGCAAGTCAAAAAATGGTCAATATCTTCAAGGAAAAGTTAAATCACCTATTTTTTTCCAATCCAATAAGAAAGCCGGCTTCTGCTAATGCTGCTGAAAGGTTTCCTCTCCCAGCATCTCTTCCAGTCACAGCATACTCACTAACAAAAGCCTGGGAATAAAAAGAACCAACCGTCTACAAAATTACATACCAGGGCTTCTTGAAAATTGACAGGATACTTAGCCTTCAATTCACCTTACCTTGGGACCAATACGCTTTAGCGATCAAATTGATAAACCCTAGAAAACATGTCTGAAGCAGAGGTGTAAACCTAGAAAGTAACCAGGATCATAATAGTTTGTTTTCCTACTTATGTTGCACACAATGCACTGAAGAAAGTGAGATTAGTCTTACAAACTTCAGAACAGGACACTATCCACATTCTTACATGAATATCATACAGATCAGCAGGATGATCAAGTTCTTGTGAAGAAGCATCGCAGTTTGTAATAATTTTGATATCCGGATAGGCAGCTTTTACGAGAGAGTGAAACTTCAGGTAGTTTCCTGTCCATACGAAGTCAATGTGCATATAAAAAATAAAAAAATAATAAAAAATTTATGTTTCGAAGAACAAATGAAATGACTCCTAGGTTAGATTTTCATCCACTAAAGCAGAGACAAAACTATCATTCCTCGCAAATGAAGTTTCGGAGAGCCAAATAGTACTTACACAATGATGTGCCGCCGGCCCAGGAGCGGCCGGCCGGACCGGTCCATGTTTATTCAAGGCGGAATAGAGAGGGGGGGGGAATCTAGAGGTGGGCCAGGCTTGGCTTAATTCATCTTAGGAGGGAAAATTTGAATGTTGGGGCTATTTTAGGAAGTTTTTAATTTTCCTTTGTGTTTAATTTGGAAATTGGGGGGAATTTGTTTGTCATCTTGAATTTGAATGACAATTTTAGATCTAGGGGTTTTCTTTCTTTTGGACTCTTGGCATCGCTGGAGATTGGAGAGTAGTTCATCCTCTTGGATTGAAGAACAATTGTATCTTTGATGTTTTTATTCTTCTACTAGTGGAATACAAGCGTTTGTTTGGTTTTCTCCCAGATTTCCCTTTGTATTTCTCTGTTATGGTGTTGTGTTCTGCTGTCAGCAGCAGAATTTTTGTGATTTGCTCATCCTTTTGGCTTAGGTTTGCTTGCGAACTCAAGTATTACCTTAGGTTTACTTGAGGACTCAAGTATTTCCTATCAAATTAGTATCAGAGCGTCTTTTTTGGGACCGTTGGTGGCTGAATTCCTGTGATTTCAGCGGAGTTTTCGTTTCCAGAAGAAGATCTTCGTGAGTCTTGGGAAGAACGATTGTTACAAATCTACTTTTTCATGTCTTATGTTTTGATGATTGACAAACACTGTTTCTCTTGGACTACTTGTTGCTTCTAACTTTTCAGGAATCGAAGATCGGACGATCAAGAGGAAGCCAAGTCCAGGATCGCATAGGTTTAGGGTTGAGTCAGTCTGTAATTTTATTTTTCACCTTTTGAGTCTTCTTATAATAATCAAAAAGACTGATGCTAAGTAACCCTTCACACACACACTTGAGAGGCTTAGAAATTCTATTTTTTGCCCACATCGGCCCGGCCAATATTTATATCGTCCGGGACGATCGGCTTAAAATAGAAAGTCTAAATTAAGGATTCTTAATTAAGACAGCCGACATTAACTATCGGCCTGGACGATACGTGTATCGGCCAGGACGATAAGCTCAAAATAGAAAGAGATAGCCGCCTTAGACAGTTTAGGCATACTGAATTTTAAATTATCGGCCAGGATGATTCCAGGATCGGCCTGAACAAAATTACCAAATTATGCCTTAATTGATCAGGAAATCAAGGGAGTGATTAAGGATGATTGATACGATCATATCGGCCAGGACGATCGTGAGATCGGCCTGGACGATCTAGCCAAAATTCAATCGGCCAGGACTGTTCCCAGGGCTATGCTCAGGACAATTTACCTCTGATTTAAACTAATCGGCCAGGACGATCGTGAGATCGGCCAGGACGATCAGGCCAAATTTCAATCATCCAGGACTGTTCCCAGGGCTATGCTCTGGCCGATCTTCCTTGATTTGTACTAATCGGCCAGGCCGATGTCCTTATCGGCCTGGAAGATAAAGTTGGCTACTTGCAATTAATGAGCTCCTCTTGAGCTCTTCTATTTAAAGAGCTCTTCTTCAACATTTTAGAAGACCTTTGGCTGCTGCCTTGACCTGAGAAGACCTTGAGGAGAGAAAGAGAGAGAGAGAGAGAGAGGGGATCTTGTGAGGGGGAGCTTGTGAGGGGATTCACAAGGGTTGCTCAAGGATCGCTCTGCTTGTCTTTCGTCTGAAGTTTCTCGTCCGTAGAAGGGTAGGTAGAGGTAAGGAGTTTTGCTTTTGGTTGTGGTTCTCTGCCAGCTTCAGAAGGAAGCAAAAGGAGGTAGGTTCTCTGCCTTGCCGGGGTGGCAAAAAGGAGTTTCTTGTGAGGGCTTCTCCGCCTAGCTGTGGGGGCTAAAGGAGAGTCACGTTTTGTAGTGCAATACTTGGAGGGTGCCTCCAAGGAGTAGACGTAGGTCTAGTCGACCGAACCACTATAAATCTTGTGTTCTTATTTTTGCTTCCGCACTTTTAAATTCCGCATTTGGTTTGGTGGTGTGATTTGGTTTGTGAATTTATTTCTTTGTCTCAAGAATTTTTAAAATACCAATTCACCCCCCCTCTTGGTTAGCTTGGGACTAAGTTCATAAGGGCTGAACATCCCGAACGAACTTTCAACGATGGCCAAGAGAAGGTAGAAGTCTTGGAAGGCAAAGTCGGACAATTGAAATCCGATTTGGAGGAAAGATTTTTTTATTTTCAAAATCAAATCACCACCCACAATGAAAAGTTGGAGAGGAAGTTCACTGTCATGGAAGAAATGCTTAAAAAGTTACTGGAGATGAAGACAAATCCGACGACGTTGGAAGTAAGAAAGACTACCGGAGGCCACGTCGGGGGAAGAAATACAATCCCTTTAGGGGGAGGAGAAATCCGGAAGTGGAGGTCATTGAGGGGGAGGACGACATGTCGCCTCTAGAGCCACTTTCTAGAGAAGAGATGAGCTTGGGGAATGATCGAAGGGGTGCTGATTTCATCGGAAGAAGGGAGGAATTCCATCGGCGAGGAGCTGATTTTGAAGGGAGAAGAGGAGAATATGACGAAGGGTTCAGGTATAATTGCCGGAGGGAAGATCGTGATAGTTAGGGAGCACCTCATCTCCGAGGGATGGGAGGGTATGGAGGATTCAGGGGACACGAGTGAGACCCACGAATGAGGAAGCTGAAGATGCCCATCTTTGAGGGTGAAGACGACCATGGTTGGATCTACAAAGTAGAGCGTTACTTCACTGTCAACGGGTTGACAGAGGATAAAAAGTTGACAGCGGCGGGTTTGTGTCTGGAAGGAAAACCTTTGGTATGGTATCAATGGCGTGACAGGAGGGAGCCCATCCGGAGCTGGAGAGAATTCAAAGATTGCTTATTAGAGCGTTTTCGATCCGATGGGGGAGGAGACTTCTATGAGCAATTCTTTGCCTATACTCAGGAGGGGACTGTTGCAGATTATCAGAACCGGTTTGAGTACTTAGCTAGCAGATTAGATCACATTTCAGAGTCAGCCTTGGAAGGGAACTTCATGAATGGGTTGAAACCAGAGATCCGAATAGCAATCATGGTGCTGGAGCCGAAGAACCTGGGAAAGGCTATGGAACTGGCACAGTTGGTGGAAGATCAAAAGAGATTATAAAGACAAGCTCGAGGGAACTATTCTGGGGGATCATACAAGATGACTACCACCTTCTTACCATCGAAAGGGGGAGCACCAGGGGGGCAGAAGGAAGCACCCAAGGAGAAGATTGGAGGGGGAAATGGGGGACAATTCAAAAAGTTGACAAAAAAAAAAAAGATGCAAGATAAGAGAGCAAAGAGGTTGTGCTTCAAATGTGATAAGAAGTACATGCCGGGGCACAGGTGCAAGGACCGAACTCTTCAGGTTCTCCTTGTCTGTGAAGATGAGGAAGACAAGGGAGGTGGAAGCAGAACTGAGGAGATAGAGAGAGAGAGAGAGAGAGAGAGAGAGAGAGAGAGAGAGAGAGAGAGAGAGAGAGAGAGAGAGAGAGAGAGAGAGAGAGAGAGAGATAGATCCTTTGGCATACTCAATGGGAAAGACTAAGTGGTCTATGTTGTTAGATTTGAAACCTAGTTTCATCTGTCAAGAAATCTTGCAATGAGTGTATGAAAGATAGAACTGCACAAGAGAAGATGTGTAAGTTTCATTTTAATCATAACAAGTGAAGGTGTTATACATCAATAAGGTCATCGAGGGTTTTTAATCAACTTTATCATAGAAGGTTGCTCTAAAATCCTCCTCTTGTTAAAGAGCAATTGCTTGTAATCTCTAGTGGTCTGGAGAAGTCAAACATATAATTATATTATGTTGTATAACATAATGCAGTTTGCTTAGGAATGGTCTGATGGTTTTTCAAATAACACCTTCACTTGTATCATAATAGAAGTCTAGCTACCAGAATTAGTATCTTGATATAAGTATTAATGCAAGAAAATTCAAATTTTCATTGAAACATAAATCTCTTATGCAAGAAAGTTAATCTTGGCATCAAGATTATATGCATATAATTTGAGTTAATTTAGCTTTCAAAACAAAAAAATTAAGGTAATCCTTGAATAGAAGCTAAACCATATAGGTAAAACTATAAAATTAAAAATTATATCAAGTAATGTTTCACTTTATATGCAAAATCTCACATAATGTAACAACATTTTCAAGCAATTATTACCACGAAACAAAGATAAAGATAAAAAGGACAAAATAGTCTCTAAACTATTTATAGAGGGTCATTTTAGTCCTAGAATATCTTATGTGTTCAATTTAGTCATTAGTGTTAGACTATCTAATAAGTCATCAAATCTAATCCGAAATAGCCTCTTCAGTTCTCAAATTTAATGCAAAATAATTTCATAGAGGAACTATTTTGGATCATATTTGAGAAATCAATAGACTAAAACAAATTTATAGTCTGGGATAAAAATAATCTCCTGCAAAGAGACTGACCCATTTGATATTTTTCTCTGAAATTAAATATGCACCTCGATAATTTTGTTTGAAACAATCCTGGTTCCCAACTGCAATTAAGTTCAGTTGAAATGGCTCTAGATGTCCCATTGATGTTCGAACAGAGCCCCAATTTGAATATGAATCTCCCCTAGCAAACTCAATACCATCAAGAGTATCCTGCAAAAAGGAAACTATATAAGAATACAGGCACATCATGACCAATGTAAGTAATGACCTAGAGCTACATCAATGCAGTTGAAGTTCAATCAATTATTATGTAAGCAAGCAATAAAAGTGCAGATGTGTTAGATCTCATTTTTCTTGAATCCAGAGCATGATATTTTATGCCATAATATATATTTAGGATAGATTGAATAGATTGAAAAGGGGGAAAAGGTATAATATTCTATTCCAAAAAATTAAGATCCTTCCCATCAATGCCATAGGTAGAAATAACATCACATTTTTCGGTGCAAAAGCTTAATAAAATGAAAAAAAAATTAATTCTTCTAATGATAATGAAACAAGTTTACGCTCCAAGTTGGTAAACGGTGAAGCATTGTTTGATTAGCAAGGCACAATGTTATCTTCTTATGTTGCTAAAACTACAAAGTAAAGAATAAATATCAGGCCAATAAACTATACTAATTCTATTTAGTGAATCTCTACGACATATGATTCTCATTGGCTTGATAAACAGAATAATGTCAGTCAGAGATCTAAAATATTATACTGTGATAATCAGTTTGAATTTTCAAAAAGAAAAATAATTATTTGTAAAGCCGACTCTAAATAGTTGGGATAAGGCTAATGTTGATCAGAATTGTGAATTTTGAATTGTACTCAATCAATTCACTCCTTGTAGGCTAGTGCTACTAGTGGGTAGTTAATGTAACTCTTTTGGAACTTCTACGATTCGGGGCTTCTTACTGGTGGTTAATGTAAATTCTTGTAGTACTGCTTGCAAAAAGGTTATGCTGAGAGACATGAAACATCCTTGGTGATCCAATCTTCTTCTTAAAACATGAGGCTTGCCTATCTATTACTTGTTTCCATCTCCTTCTTTCCCTGTTTCGCTTTCTCCATATTCTTTTCTTCAATTATTCACCATCCTAATTTAATCATGTTTTTTTTTTCCATTAAGTTAGGATTTTTCTTTCCTTAGGATTGGATGTCCTGGTCGAGGATAATGTCATTCGTGGCCCTATCCTTGTTTACTCCACTTTTTTTTTGCTTTAGGTTTGGATTATTCTTTTTCTTTGGATTAGACGTATTAGTGTTGGATAACGCCGTTCGTAGTACCATCCTAGTTTAATCTAATTTTCTTTCGTTGAGGTTAGGATTCTTCCTTTCTTTAGATTAGATATGCTAGTCATGTACAATGCCCTTCTTGGGACGATACTAGTTTAATCCAATTTTTAATTTCTTTTGGTTAGGATTCTTCCTTTCCTTAGGAATAGACGTGAAAGCGATGGATAGTGCCCTTCGTGGCAACATCCTAGTTTAATCAAGTTTTTTTTCCTTTATATTAGAATTTTTCCTTTCCTTCGGATTAAAAGTATTAGTGGTGGATAGTGCCTTTTGTGGCATCGTCCTAGTCTTAATTCAGTTTTCTATTTTCTTTCAAGTTAGGATTCTTTATTTCCTTAGGATTAGGCGTGCTAGTGGGGGATAATTCCCCTCATGACACCATCCTAGTTTAATCTAGTTTTCTTTTCCTTTAAGTTAAAATTCTTCCTTTCCGTAGTATTAGACGTATTAGTTATATACAACACCCTTTGAGAAACCATACAAGTTTAATCTAGTATTCTTTTCCTTTTGATTAGGATTCTTCATTTCCTTAGGATTACATGTGTTAGTAGTGGATAACACCCTTCGTGGAACTATCCTAGTTTAATCCAGTTTATTTTCCATTTATCTAGGATTTTTCCTTTCCTTAAGATTAAACGTGCTAGTGGTAGATAATACCCTTCATGACCTTATCATAATTTAACACAGTTTTCATTTCCTTTAGGTTAGGATTCTTTCTTTTCTTAGGATATGACATGCTAGTGGTAAATAACGCCCTTTATCACACAGTCTTAATTTATTCCAATTTTCTTTTCCTTTACGTTAGTATTTTCCTTTCCTCAAAATTAGACGCACTTGTGGTATATAATGCCCTTCGTGTCACCATCTTACTTTATTCTAGTTTTTTTCCTTAGGTTAACATTTTTATTTTCTGTAGGAATAGACATGCTAGAGGTGGACACAATCCTAGTTTAATCTAGTTTTCTTTTTATTTAGGTTAGGAATTTTCCTTTTCTTAGAATTTGACGTGCTAGTAGTGAACAACACCCTTCGTGGCACTATCTTAGTTTAATCCAGTTTTCATTTCTTTTATTTTAGGATTACTCATTTTCTTAGGATAAGACATGCTAGTGGTGAATTACGCCTTTTGTGGCACCATCCTAGTTTTATCATGATTTATTTTCCTTTAGGTTAAGATTCTTCTTTTTTGTAGGATTAGATGTGTTAGTCGTGTACAATGCCATTCATGACACCATACTAGTTTAATACAATTTTCTTTTCATTTAGGTTTGGATTTTTTCGTTCCTTAGGATTAGACCCTTCGTGGCACTATCCTAATTAAATCCAATATTTTTCTTAATGTTAAGATTCTTCCTTTCCGTAGGATTAGACATGCTAGGGGTGGGTACTATCTTAGTTTAATCCAATTGTCTTTTCCTTCAAGTTAGGATTTTATCTTTTCCTTAGGATAAGACGCGAGTTTTCATTTCTTTTATTTTAGGATTACTCCTTTTCTTAGGATATGACGTTCTAGTGGTGAATTACGCCTTTTGTGACACCATCCTAGTTTTATCACGATTTATTTTCCTTTAGGTTAAGATTCTTCTTTTTTGTAGGATTAGATGTGTTAGTCGTGTACAGTGCCATTCATGACACCATACTAGTTTAATACAATTTTCTTTTCATTTAGGTTTGGATTTTTTCGTTCCTTAGGATTAGACCCTTCGTGGCACTATCCTAATTAAATCCAATATTTTTCTTAATGTTAAGATTCTTCCTTTCCGTAGGATTAGACATGCTAGGGGTGGATACCATCTTAGTTCAATCCAATTGTCTTTTCCTTTAAGTTAGGATTTTATCTTTTCCTTAGGATAAGACGAGCTAGTAGTGTACAATACCCTTTGTGGCACCATCTTAGATTAATCCAATTTTCTTTTCCTTTATTTTAGAATTATTCCTTTGCTTAGGATATGACGTGCTAGTGATGAACAACGTCCTTAGTGTCACCATCCTAGTTTTATCACGATTTATTTTCCTTTAGGTTATGATTATTCCTTTTTATAGGATTAGACGTGCTAGTCGTGTACAATGCCATTCGTGGCACCGTACTAGTTTAATGCAATTTTCTTTTCATTTATGTTTAGATTGTTCCATTTATTAGGATTAGACGTGCTAGGGGTGGATAATGTCATTCGTGGCACCATCCTAGTTTATTCCAGTGTATTTTTCTTTAGGTTAAGATTTTTTTTTTCCGTAGGATTAGAAATGCTAGGGGTGGATACCATCCTAATTTAATCTAATTTTATTTTCTTTTAGGTTAGGATTTTTCCTTTCCTTAGGATTAGACGCGCTTGTAGTGGAGAACTCCCTTCGTGGCACCATCTTATTTTAATCCAATTTTCATTTCCTTTATTTTGGGATTTTTCTTTTTCTTAGGATATGACGTGTTAATGGTAAATAACGTCCTTCATGGCACCATCCTAGTTTTATCAGGTTTTCTTTTTTATTTTGTTAGGATTCCTTCCGTTTGTAGCATAGTTTAAAATTGCGCAATCAGAGGCACGCCTCTGTGCAATTCTGGTCAAAATTGCCTCATTGCCTAGGCAATTCTGGTTCCTCATGAGGCGTACGCCTCCTCCACTATGAGGCGCGCCTCAAGGCGAAATTACGCAATTCCGTGTGAGGCGCCCGCCTCTAATAATCGTACCCACGCACTTAAGTTTAAGTGAAATAAGCTTCTTCCTCCCCTTTCAAACAGCCTACCCGAAACCAAGCATGCAAAAAAACCCGCAGCTCGCAAGATCTTCCGCACGTCTACTCGACCTCCTTCCCGCCGCCTCTCCCGTCGATGTCGCCTCACTCTGGAAAGCTGGAAGTGTCCGTCCGCCCTCTAGGAGAAGTCCACAAATGATTTTAGGTATTTCTTTTAGTTCAACAAAAGATTTTTTAAATGAAAGAAAATCTAGGGTTTTAATTTTTTAGAGATTTTATTTTTAATTTTGCATTTGTGCTTTAGGAAATATGGTTAGGGGCAAGAAAAGTCTAATACATCATTGAGGCATGATCCTTCTTGGAAGTACAGTATACAAGTTGATGTAAAAGGCGGTGAGAAGATGTATGTTTATTTAAAATATAATTTTTGTGATAGTGGTGAAGGGAGGAGTAACTCGCATGAAGGAACACTTATCCGGCTCACATAAGAATGTAGCACGTTGTGCGAATGTTCCGGATAACGTGAAGGAGGAAATTACAGCTTATATGAAAAATAGTATGACGGCCAAATATTTACAATAGGAGCAATTTGATAAAAGGGTCGAACATGGTGCTTACTTTGGGAGCGAGAGTGGAAAGGGCTCTTCCTCCACTATATATAATAGAGGTGCGCGGGGTCCTATGGACCAATATATGACTACTCCAGGAGAGGATAGAGGACAAGCACAGATGATGCCTACGATTGGTACCAAAGAGGGTCGAGATTTTGGCAGATTTTTTCTTTTTTTAGAATGTCATACTATTTCATTTTGCGACATCATTGGCTTACTTCAATATGCGACGGTCTGTAGGGTTGTGTGGGAGAGGGTTGAAGGCACCTTCCATGTACGAGTTGCGAAAATGGATTTTAAAGGAGCTGCAAAACATAGAGCATAGCATTGATGAAATTAAATGGACAAGGATTGAGATTGGTGTTACCATTATGTCAGATGGGGTTTATGACATAAAGAGCATGAGCTTGATTAATATCCTTATCAACAATCTTTATGACATTGTGTTTTTATGATTAGTTGAAGCTTCAGATGAGGTTAAAAATGCTAAATTCATTTTCAATTTACTAGATGGGGTTGTTAAGGAGATTGGGGAGCAATTGATTGTTCAAGTGGTGACTGACAATGCCAGTGCATACAAACCAGCTGGTCAGATGTTGATGGAGAAGAGGAAACACATGTATCGGACACCCTGCGCAGCACACTACATTGATCTTATATTAGAGGAACTTAATGATTTATCTCAACATAAGTGCTCTTTCAAGGGCGAAGAAGATCACAAAGTTCATATACAATCACTTATGGGTCTTAGCTTTAATGAGAAAGTTTTCAAAGAAGGAAATTATCTGTCCTGCAATCACTAGGTTCGTTATTACATTTATTTACTTCCAATCATTTTTAATTCATAATGCAAATTTATTCTACAGGTTTACCACATCTTATTTTTGACACTGCAGAGCTGATTGGATGTGAGACAATCTCTTAAAGTAATGTTTACATCAACACAATGACTTAATTCTGCATGGGGGAAGAAACTGAGGGGAAGGAAATACGAAGGCTAATTTTAAATGATAAATTTTGAGCGACTGTGACCTATGCTATATTGAGCACGAGACCATTGGTACATGTTATACGTTTAGTAGATGCCGAGAAGAAATCAGTCATAGGTTTTATTTATAATGCTATGGATGAGGTGAAGGAGTTGATTGCACATAACTTGGGAGGAGAGGAGGCAAGTTATAGAGAGATTTGAGATATCATTGATGCTCGATGGGTGGTATAGTTACACTATTATCTACATGCATCGATGCATTATCTCAATCCGCAATTTCAATATTCAGATAGGAAATCTTCAAACTTGGAGGCGAAACTTGGCTTGTATCATTGCATGGATTGCCTTATATCCGACCAGACCGTTAGGGAGCTTGCAGATTTACAACTTATCCTATTTCAAAATAAGGAGGGATTTTTTGGTTTGCAAGCACCATCCTAGTTTTATCACGTTTTCTTTTCCTTTTTGTTAGGATTCTTTCCGTCTGTAAGACTAGACGTGCTAGTGGTGGATAACGCACTTCATGGCACCATCCATTTTTTTTCTTATAGTTTAGGATTTTATCTTTCCTTAGTATAAGTGCTAGTGGTGGATAACACCATTCTTGGCACCATCCTTATTTTAATCCAGCTTCTTTTCTATTAGTTTACGACTCTTCATTTCCATAGGATTAGACGTACGAGTGGTGGAAAATGCCTTTTTTGGCACCATCCTAGTTTAATCCAGTTTTCTTTTCCTTTAAGTTATGATTATTCCTTTCCTTAGGACTAGACGTGCTTGTGGTGAACAATGCCCTTCGTGGTTCCATCCTATTTTAATTCAGTTTTCTTTTCCTTTATATTTGGATTCTTCTTTTCCATAGGATTAGATCTGTTAGTCGTGTACAATGCCCTTCGTGGCACCATACTAGTTTAATCTACTTTCTTTTCATTTAGGTTAGGATTCTTTTTTTCCTTAGGACTAGACGTGCTAGTGGTCGAGAATGCCCTTCGTGGTACCATCCTAGTTTAATTCGATTTTCTTTACCTTTAGTTATGGATTCTTACTTTTCTTAGGATTAGACAAGCTAGGGGTGGTAACGTGCTTCGTGGCACTATCCTAATTTAATCTAATTTTTTCCCTTAAGTTTTGATTTTTAGTATTAAAGGTGCAAGTGGGGGATGATAATACCCTTCGTTGCACCATCCTAGTTTGAATTCAATTATCTTTTCCTTTATATTAGGATTCTTTCTTTCCTTAGGATTAGACATGCTAGTGGTGGACAATCCCCTTTGTGGATAACGCGCTTTGTAGCACCATCCTAGTTTAATCCATTTTTTTTACTTTAGATTAGGCTTTTTCCTTTCCTCAGGATTAAATATGTCAGTGGGGGATAATGCCTTTAGTGGTATCATCCTAATTTTAACTCAAATATCTTTTCTTTTAGGATAGTATTCTTCATTTCCTTAGGATAAACGTGCTAGTGTTGGACAATGCCCTTAATGACACCATCATAATTTAATCTTATATTCTTTTCTGCTTTAGGTTAGAATTCTTCCTTTTGAATGATTAGACATGCTAGTCGTGTACAATGCCACTTGTAACACCATACTAGTTTAATAGAATTTTTTTTTTCATTTAGGTTTGGATTATTTTGTTCTTTAGGATTAGACGTGAGTGTGGTGGATAATGTCCTTCGTGGCACCATCCTAGTTTTTTCCAATTTTTTCTCCTTAGGTTAAGATTTTTCCTTTCCGTAGGATTAGACATGCTAAGAAAAGGTTGGATAGCTCCAGTAGAAGATAAGATTAGAGAGAGTCGCCTTAGATGCTTTGGTCTCATAAAACAGCGGCCTTCCAATGACCCGGTTAGGAGATTAGAGGTATTAGATTTGACTTATGTTAAGAAAGATAGAGGCAGACCTAAAAAGTCTTCGTTAGAAAATATTAGGAATGACATTCCTTTATTATATTTAAACAAGAATTTGACCTTTAATTGAATACAAAGGATAAAAAGATTCATGTAGCCGACCCACATAGTGGGATAAAGGCTTGATGTTGTTGTTGTTGTTGTAAGATTAGACGTGCTAGAGGTGGACACCATCCTAATTTAATCCAATTTTCTTTTCCTTTAGGTTAGAATTTTTCCTTTCCTTAGGATAAGACGCGCTAGTAGTGAATAATACCCTTCGTGGCACCATCGTAGTTTAATCTAGTTTTCATTTCCTTTATTTTGTGATTATTCATTTCCTTAGGATATGGCATGCTAGTGGTGAATAACGTCCTTCATGACACCATTCTAATTTTATTACGATTTCTTTTCCTTTAGGTTAGAATTCTTCCTTTTTGTAGGATTAGATGTGTTAATCGTGTACAATGCCATTCGTGGCACTATACTAGTTTAATACAATTTTCTTTTCATTTAAGGTTGGATTTTTTCGTTCATTAGGATTAGACGTGCTAATGGTGGATAATGTCATTCTTGTCACCGTCCTAGTTTATTCCAGTATTTTTTTAGGTTATGTTTTTTTTTTTTTTTTCGTAGGATTAGACATGCTAGGTGTGGACATCATCCTAGTTTAATATAATTTTCTTTTCCTTTAGGTTAAAATTTTTCCTTAGTATTAGACGTGTTAGTAGAGGACAATACCCTTCATGGCACCATCATAGTTTAATCCAGTTTTTATTTCCTTTATTTTTAGATTATTCCTTTTCTTAGGATATGACGTGTTAGTGGTGAATAACGCACTTCGTGACACCTTCCAAGTTCTATCACATTTTCTTTTTCTTTTTGTTAGGATTCTTCTTTTTCATTCGATTACACATGCTAATGGTGGATAACACACTTTGTGACACCAACCTAGTTTCATCCAATTTTCTATTCATATAGGTTAGTATTTAACCTTTCATTACGATTAAAAGAGCTTTTGGTGGATAATGTTCATCGTGGCATCATCCTTATTTTAATCCCATTTCTTTTCCTTTAGGTTAGGATTCTTTCTTTTCATAGGATTCAACGTGTGAGTGGTGGATAACTTTGTTTGTGGCACCATCATAGTTTAATCAAGTTTTTTTTCCTTTAGGTTAAGATTATTCCTTTCCTTCAGACTAGACGTTTTCGAGGTGGACAAATGCCCTTCATGGTACCATTCTAGTTTAATTCAGATTTCTTTTTCTTTAGTTTTGGATTCTTTTTTTTCGTAAGATTAGACCTATTAGTTGTGTACAATATCCTTCGTGGCACCATACTAGTTTAATCTAGTTTTCTTTTCATTTAGGTTAGGATTCTTTCTTTCCTTAGGATTTGACATGGTAGTGGTGGATAATGCCCTTTTGTGGCACCATCCTAGTTTAATTTAGTTTCTTTTCCTCTTGTTTAGGATTCTTACTTTCCTTATGATTAGACAAGCAAGGGGTGGATAACGCGCTTCGTGGCACTATCCTAGTTTAATTCAATTTTTCTTTCTTTTAGGTTAGGATTTTTTTTCCCTTAGGATTAAACATGCTAGTGAGGGATAACGCCCTTCGTGACACCATCCTAGTTTAAATCCAGTATTCTCTTCCTTTTGGTTAGGATTCTTTCTTTTCTTAGGATTAGACGTGCTAGTTGTGGATAATGCCATTTGTTACACCTTCCTAGTTTAATCCAATATTCTTTTTTCCTTTAGGTTTTGATTCTTCCTTTTCATATGATTAGACGTACTATTCATGTATAACGCCCTTCGTGGAAATATACTAGTTTATTATAATTTTCTTTTCATTCAGGTTAAAATTTTTTCTTTCCTAGGAATTAGACATGCTAGTGATGGACAATGCCCTTTGTGGCACCATGATAGTTCAATTAAATATGCTTTTCTTTTAGGTTTGGATTCTTCCTTTTTGTAGAATTAGATATGCTTGTCGTGTATACGTTATTCGTGGAACCATACTAGTTTTATCCCATTTTTTTTTTTTTTGGTTAGAATTCTTCTGTTCCTTAGTAATAGAAGTGCAAGTGGGGGATAATGTCATTCGTGGCACCATCTTAGTTTAATTAAGTTTTCATTTCCTTTAGGTTAGTATTTTCCTTACCTCAGGATTAGACATGTTAATGGTGCCTAAAAGCCTTCATAGTACCATTCTAGTTTTAATATAATTTTCTTTTCTTCTAGGTTAGCTTTTTATCTTTCCTTAGAATTATATGTGCTAGTGGTAGATAACGCTTTTCGTGGTAGCATCCTAGTTTAATCAAGTTTTCTTTTCCTTTTGGTTAACATTTTTTCTTTCCTAAGGTTTAGATGTTCAAGTCGTGCACAACGTCCTTCGTGGCACCATTCTACTTTAATCAATTTTTACTGTAGGTGAAGATTCTACCATTCTGTAGAAGTAGACGTTCTAGGGTGGGCAACACCCTTCGGGGCACCATCCTAATTTAATCCTTTTTTTTTTTAAATTTAATCCATTTTTTCTGTAGGTGAAGATTCTACCATTCCGTAGAAGTAGACGTCTAAGGTGGGCAACACACTTCGTGGCACCATCCTAATTTAATCCCTTTTTTTTAAAATTTAGGTTCATATTTTTCATTTTCTTAAGATTAAACGTGCAATTGGATGACCATATCCTTTGTGGAATCATCCTAGGTTTAATTTAGTTTTCTTTTCCTTTAGGTTAGCCTTAATTATTTCCTTAAAATTTGACTTGGTAGTGGTAAATAACTCCCATCATGGCACCATCCTAGTTTAATCCAGTTTTCTTTAACTTTTGGTTAGCATTCCTCCTTTCCTAAGGATTAGATGTGTAAGTGGTGGATAACACCCTTCGTGGAACCATCCTAATTTAATCCAGTTTATTTTCCTTTCGCCTAGGATTTCCTTTCCTTCAGATTAAACGTGCTAGAGGTAGATAATGCCCTTCATGGTCACATCATAGTTTAACCCAGTTTTCATGTCCTTTAGGTTAGTATTCTTCCTTTCCTTTGAATATGACGTGCTAGTGGTTGATAATGCCCTTCGTCGCACCGTCCTAATTTAATCCAATTTTCGTTTTCTTTAGGTTAGGATTTTCCTTTCCTTAAAATTAGACGTACTTGTAGTTGATAATGCTCTTCGCGGCACAATCCTAGTTTTAAATCGGTTTTTATTTAATGTAGGTTAGGATTCTTCCTTTCCTTAGGATATAACATGCTAGTGGTAGATAATACCCTTCGTAATACTATCCTAGTTTATTTCATTTTTCTTTTTCATTAGGTCAAGATTCTTTTTTTTTCCACATGATTAGAAGTGTTTGTGGTGGATAATACCTTTCATGGCACCATTCAAATTTAATCCAGTATTTTTTTTGTTAGAATTTTACCTCTTTGTAGGATTAAAAGTGCTAGCGGTGGATAATATCCTAGGTGGCACCATCCTTGTTTTCATTTTATATTCATTCCCATTATGTTAGGATTCTTCCTTTCTTTAGGAGTAGACGAGTTAGTGGTCGACAACGCCCTTCGTGGCACAATCCAAGTTTAATCCAATTTTCCTTTCTTTTTGGTTCAGATTTTTTCTTTTCTTAGGATTAGATATGCTAGTAGTGGATAATGTCTTTCTAGCACTATCCTAGTTTAATCCATTTTTTCTTTAGTTTAATTCAGTTTTCTTTTAGTTTAGGTTATGATTCTTACTTTCCTTAGAATTAGACGAGCTAGGGTTCGATAACGCGCTTCGTGGCTTTATTCTAGTTTAATCTAATTATTTTTCCTTTAGGTTCTGATTTTTTTCTTTCCTTTGGATTAAAAGTGTTATTGGGGGATAACGCCCTTCGTGGCACCATCCTTATTTTAATGCAGTATTTTTTTTTTTAGGATAGGATTCTTCCTTTCCTTAGGATTAGACGTGCTAGCGGGGGACAATGTCCTTCATGACAACATCCAAGTTTAATCATAAATTCTTTTCCTCTAGGTTACGATTCTTTCTTTTTTGTAAGATTAGACATGCTAGTCGTGTACAACGCCCTTCGTAGCAGCATACTAGTTTAATCCATTTTTCTTTCCATTTAGATTAGGATTGTTCCGTTCCTTAGGACTAGACGAGCAAGTGGTGGATAACGCCCTTTGTGACACCATGATAGTTTAATCCAGTTTTATTTTTCTTTGGGTTATGATTTTTCTATTTCGTATGATTTGACAGGCTAAGGGTGGATAATGCCCTGCGTGGCACTATTCTAATTTAATCTAGTTTTCTTTTCTTTTATGTTAGTATTCTTCCTATCCTTTGGATTAGACATCCTAATGGTGGACCACATTATTCATGTTACCTTCTTCCTAGTTTAATTCAGTTTTTTTTCATTTAGGTTTATATTCTTTATTTCCTTATAAATAGACGTTGATGCAATCAAAATTTACAAGAATACTAAGATTGCAAAAAAAAAACTAAAAGTTTTCCTTTATAATAAGAAAATACAACGCTTAAACTTTTAAAACGAAGGATGATACAACTTTCATATAGATTAAAACATAAAACAACACCTAAAGGAGCTTGCAATCATTGAGAAGAAAGATACATATGAGGTGGACACTTACGGAGAGAAGAAATAGAAAAAGCCCAAGACTAAATCGAAGTGAGGACAAGCTTGCAAGCTTTCCCAAGAAGAAAAGAAAAGGAACAAGCTTGCAAGATTTTCCAAGAAGAAAATCCGCAGGTTTTGGATCCAAAAATTCTTCACATAACTCTCTTCTTTTATTCTCAAAACCACCCATATATACAGTTGAAAAGAGGCAGCCAAACTGCCCCTAATTTCCTCCTGCCAAACCAATCCATAATGGGTAAATAGAAGGCCAACATGAGGCCTAGAACAGCAGCCAAAGAGGCTTCTCTGGGACGGGAAAAGGAAGCCACGGGTATAAATCCCAGAACATCACTATTGGCAAACCCTCTCTGCTTGGTCACCGCCACAAAACATTTACAAGCAAATTGTCATCGGATGTCCAATTGGTGTCTACCGTCGGACCTTAGCTAGGTTTTTGTTGTTGTACCTTCGCCCTATCATCACCATCAAACCTCACTCCATCCTCCACTATTGGGCCTCCACTCCAACTATTGTCGCACACTAATTATGGTCCTCGACCATAGTCGCCCATTAATTATGGTCAGTAGACCACCGTCACCCAGTTATAGCCCTTCGTCGTCTATCGAATGCTATTTCTTCAACCTTATTTGTCCATCGACTATCGTCCCTCCAACCTTTGTAACCTAACTATAGTCCATTTGACCTCAGTTGCTCGATTACAATCTCTCCGACCTACATCACTCGACTACGGTACCTTTACCACTATCATCCCTGTCAACCTATATCACATGATAACGATCCCTTCGACCACCATCGCTTGACTACAAATCCCTTCAACCTTCGTCGCCCGATTATGATCACTCTAGGCTCTATCGCTATTACAATCAAGGATCTCGAGCTTATATTTTTAATGATAACAAATATTATTAGGCTTTATCTAGTTTCTCCTATTTATTATTAATACATATATTTTTCTGCATGTACTCGCATAACGGTACGATATACACCAAGCACTGCCAATGGATCACGGCTAAAGATTGGATCATATAGGATTGATTTCTACAAGTGTCTATAATTTTATCTTTCTTGAGTTAATATATTATTATAGGTGTCTGTTAGTGTAGCAACCGTACAAATACATAGGGGGGAAAGAAAATTTAAAATGTTAATTTTTTTTAATATCGTACTACATGATCTGGATCATATTATATGTATAAGTTATAGAAATTAATTAAAAATTTTAAATTAAGTGAATAAATTTTGAACTAATTGTACTATATGAATTGAAGTGTACAGGATGATCAATTGTAATCAAGGAACCCCACCGCCAATCAAATTTAGGCAATATTTTAAAATTGACAAGTTATTTTATTCATACCATATAAATATGTTTGTATTGTATGATACTTAAAATTTTTTCCTAAATTAATCTTGAAAATTAATCAATTGAATCAAGCTTAATTATACATTAAGATCTTACAATATGATTCATATTGTAAGATAGAGTGTGGATCATATGGTATGATTCATATTGATGGAGTAGTGAAATATGTAGAGATCAAAAAGAACATCAACTATGAAAGCACTTTACTGGGCTGACACTGACATAGAGAGACAAAATCTAGGGGAGAAAATGGGATTAAATGCCTTAGTAGTCCTAGCCGTAAATGATAGAATTGTCTTGTCTATTCACAAATCCTAAGAAGCAGATGAATAATCATCTATTTTTGGAAGAAATGGAAGAATTTCTTGGGAATCCTACAAGATTAATTCATTCTTTTTTTCTCTAATAGATGATTAGAACTTTATCTGGGTTTTAATCCTATTGAGAGTTTCGCAAATGTTATCCCCCAAGAGAGATATGCCAACATATAAGGTAAAACCCTAGGATGCGTTCTCAAACCATCATAAAATTAACACATGAGACCATAACTCAAGACCAAACGATTCTTGAAGCTACGTTTCATGATATAAAATATCATAGGAGATGCATAGCGAATGTCGATAAGACAATAATTGACATATAAAAAATGCTTCATCTTAATAGCAAAGGTTGATCAACAATGATGATGTTTGGTCATCCAAGAGTTCACCTTGGATGAACTATGATTCAATTGAACTAATCATATTGTACAAACCTAAGATCATACTACATGTTTAGTAGAAAATTTTGAATTGATCATACAGTGCAACATTCATTGAACAATACTAAAAGGAGAATCAAACTAATTATATTATATGGTTTTCATATCATATTGTATGAACATAGATAGTTAAACTAAAAATTAAGGTTTTTTTTTAAGTCTAGTATTTAAATAACTCTTATTTCATTAAGAGAAGTATTTGGCAGTCTAGAGCCTTTCTTCAGTCTTTTGTGAGAGAGAGATTAAAAGGAGAGCTTTGTGTTAAAGGGAGAAAGGTGTTGTTGAGAGAGGGGGAGAATATCCATGTGGGATCAAAGGAGTGTGAGATAAAGTCAACCGACTATTGCTCTGTCCAATATTCATTTTCTTCTGTATAGATAAATGTTTTACTTGAGGAAAACTCTAGGAAATACCTCTTAGAGTCAAAGGGCCACTAGCAACTCCATAACACCATTAGTGAATGGGATTTGACTACTCCACTACAATATTGGTGAAAGGGATTTGGCTACTTCGCCACACCATTAGTTAAAAGGATTCAAATATTTTTAGGAGTTATTATAGACCAAATCATAAACTGTCTTTGCCATAAATAGATATTATTATGTTTTAATTATAATATTTTTTTTCTTAATTTTTGAACATTAGTTCAAATCCTTAAAAAATTGATATCCATCGATACAAGTGAGGAGAGAGAAAAGAGAATTTAAGATTTGGATGTTGTAGAGCAATTTTTGTTCATCGAGAATTACTCGTATTTTTCTTGTCGGTAGGATTAAATGTGCTAGTGGTGGATAACGTACTACGTGGCACCATCCTAGTTTAATCTAGTTTTATATTCCTATAGGTTTGGATTTTACTTTTCCTTAGGATAAAAAGAGCTAGTGGTGGATAACGCCCTTTGTGGCATCATCCTTATTTTTACTCCAGCTTCTTTTCCATTAGGTTATGATTCTTTCTTTCCATAGGATTATACGTGCTAGTGGTAGATAACGCCCTTTGTGGCACCATCTTTATTTTAATCCAGGTTCTTTTCCATTAGGTTATGATTCTTTAATTCCATAGGATTTTACATGCGAGTGGTAGATAACACCCTTTGTGATACCTTTCTAGTTTAATCCAGTTTTCTTTTCCATTAGGTTAGCATTATTCATTTCCTTAGGACTAAACGTGCTAGTGGTGGACAATGCCCTTTGTGGCACCATCCTAGTTTAATTCAATATTCTTTTTATTTAGGTTAGGATTCTTTCTTTTCATAGGATTAGACGTGCCAGTCGTGTATAGCGCCCTTCGAGGAACCATAGTAGTTTAATCCAGTTTTCTTTTCATTTAGATTAGGATTCTTCCGTTCCTTAGTATTAGAAGTGTTAGTACTGGATAATGTCCTTCGTGACACAAACCTAGTTTAATCCAATTTTCTTTTCCTTTAGGTTAGGATTTTTCTTACCTCAGGATTAGACATGCTAATGGTGCCTAAAAACCTTCATAGCACCATCATAGTTTTAATACAATTTTCTTTTCTTTTAGGTTGGCATTCTATCTTTCCTTAGAATTGTACGTGCTAGTGGTGGATAATTACATTTATGGTACTATCCTAGTTTAATAGTTTTCTTTTCCTTTAGGTTAACATTTTTCCTTTCCTAAGGTTAAGATGTTTAAGTCGTGCGTAACGCCCTTCATGGCACCGTTCTACTTTAATCCAATTTTATTTTCTGTAGATTAGGACTCTTCCTTTCCATAGGAGTAGACGTTATAGGGGTGGACAACACTCTTCGTTGCACCATCCTAATTTAATCTATTTTTTTTTTAAACTTTAGGTTTGGATTCTTCGTTTCCTTAAGATTAGACGTGCTAGTGGTAAACATGCCCATCATGGAACCATCTTAGTTTTAATTTAATTTTCATTTTCCTTAGGCTAACTTTGTTTCTTTCCTTAAAATTTGACGTGCTAGTGGTGAATAACTCTCATCATGGCACCAACCTAATTTAATCCAATTTTCTTTTACTTTTGGTTAGCATCCTTCCTTTCCTAAGAATTAGATATATAAGTGGTTGATAATGCCCTTCATGGAATCATTATAGTTTAATCCAGTTTATTTTCTTTTTGGCTAGGATTCTTCCTTTCCTTAGGATTAAACATGCTAGTGGTAGATAATGCCCATCGTGGCCTCATCATAATTAAACCAAATATTCATTTCTTTTAGGTTAGGATTCTTCCTTTCCTTAGGATATGACGTGCTAGTAGTGAATAACGCCCTTCGTCGCACTTTCCTAATTTAATCCAATTTTTGTTTTCTTTAGGTTATTATTTTCCTTTTCTTAAAAATAGATGTACTTGTGGTGCATAACGCTCTTCGTGACACCATTCTAATTTTATGATAGTTTTTATTTCCTTTAGGTTAACATTCTTCCTTTTTTTAGGATATAACGACTTAGTGGTGGATATTACCATTCATGGCACTATTCTAGTTTAATCTTATTTTCTTTTCTTTTATGTTAGGATTTTTGCTTTCCTTATGATTAGATGTGCTAATGAAGAATAACACCCTTTGTATCACCATCCTAATTTAATCATATTTTTTTCATTAAATTAGGATTTTCCTTTCCTTAGAATTAGATGTACTGGTGGTGGATAATGCCATTCGTGGTCCCATCCTAATTTACTCCACTTTTTTTTTTTCCTTTAGGTTTGGATTAATCCTTTTCTTTGGATTAGATGTATTAGTGATGGATAACGCCGTTCGTTGCACCATCCTAGTTTAATCTAATTTTCTTTTTGTTGAGTTTAGGATTCTTCATTTCTTTAAGATTAGATGTGCTAGTCATGTACAATGCCCTTATTTGGGATGATACTAGTTTAATCCAGTTTTCAATTCCTTTTGATTAGGATTCTTCCCTTCCTTAGTATTAGAGATGGAGGTGGTGGATAATGCCCTTCGTGGCAACATCCTAGTCTAATCAAGTTTTTTTTCCTTTAGATTAGAATTTTTCATTTCCTTAGGATTAAAAGTGTTAGTGGTGGATAGTGCTCTTTGTGGCACCGTCCTAATTTTAATTTAGTTTTCTGTTTTCCTTGAAGTTAGGATTCTTCATTTTCTTAAGATTAGATATGCTAGTGGTGGATAACGCCCTTCGTGGAATAATCCTAGTTTAATCCTGTTTATTTTTCTTTTGGTTAGGATTTTTCATTTCCTTAAGATTAAACGTGTTAGTGGTAGATAATGCCCTTCGTGGCCTTGTAATAATTTAACATAGTTTTCATTTCTTTTAGGTTAAGATTCTTTCTTTCCTTAGGATATGACATGCTAGTGGTAAATAACGCCCTTTATCGCATCGTCTTAATTTATTCCAATTTTCTTTTCCTTTACATTAGGATTTTCCTTTTCTTAAAATTAGATGCACTTGTGGTGTATAATGTCCTTCGTGGAACCATCCTAATTTATTATAGTTTTTTTTTCTTCAAGTTAAGATTTTACTTTTTGTAAGATTAGATATGCTAGAGGCGGACACCATCTTAATTTAATCCAGTTTTCTTTTATTTAGGTTAGAAATTTTCCTTTTCTTAGAATTAGATGCTAGTAGTGGACAATATCCTTTGTGGCACCATCTTAGTTTAATCCAGTTTTCATTTCCTTTATTTTAGGATTAATCATTTCCTTAGGATATGACGTGCTACAGTGAATAACGTCCTTCGTGGCACATTCCTAGTTTTATCATGATTTCTTTTCTTTTAGGTTAAGATTTTATTTATAGGATTACACGTGCTAGTCATGTACAATGCCATTCATGACACCATACTAGTTTAATACAATTTTCTTTTCATTTAGCTTTGGATTGCTTCGTTTCTTAGGATTAGACGTGCTAGTGGTGGATGAAGTCCTTTGTGGCATTATACTAGTTTATTTAAGTTTTTTTTCATCAGGTTAAGATTTTTCCTTTCTATAAGATTTAGACATGCAAGAGGTGGACACTATCCTAGTTTAATCCAATTTTCTTTTCCTGTAAGTTTAGATTTTTTCCTTTCCTTAAGATAAGACGCGATAGCAGTGGATCCTTCGTGACACCATCTTAGTTTAATCCAGTTTTATTTTCCTTTAGTTTTGTATTATTCTTTTGCTTAGGATATGACGTGCTAGTGGTGAGTAACGCCTTTCGTGTCACCATCCTAATTTTATCACGATTTCTTTTTCTTTAGGTTAGGATTCTTCCTTTTTATAGGATTAGACGTGATAGTCGTTTACAATTATTCTTTTGCTAAGCTACTTCTAAAAGAGGATAGAGATCCTGAAGATAGCAGACTGATTGTAGAACCAACCCGAAGAGATAGGCGCAGATTCTCTAGGCAGCCAGCAGTGTCAGCTTTGACAGATGGATATAGTTCTGGGCCTCGTCAGGAAAGGGCAGCTAGTGAGCAGATTGTTTTGGTTGATTACTCAGCACCACCGCCTGAGGTCCGTGGCAGACCAAAGGTTGATCACCCTGATCGCCGAGTGGTCCCTCGAACTTTCCTTTCTAGTTCTGTTAGATCTGATGTACCTACTAGGTTTAGGTCTCCAAAAGAAGACCGACCTCCTACTCCTCATGATGAGCCACATTCTGGGAGTCACATTCAGACTCCACCTTTAGATGAGGTAAACTTGGGACACCAAAAATCCCATACATCCTCATCTGGGGTGAAGGAAGAATGGAGACCCAAGGTGGTGGCTCCATCAAAAGTACACTCTTCCTCTTCCACTCATGTTGATACTGATGATAAAGCGAAAGCACCAATGGAGGTAAACAGTTACGAGGAATATCATCCTTCTCATGTCAACCCTTCAACAGGCAAAACCATTGAAGAAATGATGGATTACTTGAAAGAAAGCCTTAGAAAGATCAATGAGGATGAAAGGAGAGACAAGGAGGAAGAGGAAAATTATAAAAAGTTGATTGAAAATTTTAATCCTGATGAGGACGATCTTATGGATGAGGAGGATATCTATGTTCTCCATTATAGCAAAAGAGGATCCTCTCTTCCAGGAGACCCTCATACAGATGAGTTGTTGGAGGTGCCAGTGGAGGAGGAAGGGAGTGAAAATCCCCAAATCCGTGCCTTGCTTCAGTAGTTAAAAGAAAAAGATACTCAGCTTAGTGAGATGTCTAAAAGGTTAGATGAGATGGCTTCAGCCATGACTGCCCTTACTACTCATCTTTTGGGTCCCAAAAAGACCCCAAACACAATTGATAAACCCTCCACTAGTGCAGAAAAAGCTAAGGAGGTAGTACAAGTTGATGAAGATATTGGTAGTCAGGAGAAGAATGAACCTGGGTCAGAGAATCTCCAACCTTCAAAGGAAGATTTGAAGGATTTTATTAGTCAGCAGATTAATGAGTCAATAACACAGGGGAAAGGAGGTCACTCTATTCAAAGAGGAAGACCTTATCCCGAGGAGTTTGACTTGGTACAGTACCCCAAAGGTTTTGTTTCCCCTTCCTTCAAGCTCTTCAATGGTATAGGAAACCCACGTCAACATTTAGCTCACTTCAGAGCTGGGTGTCGTAATGTGGGTGGCAGTGACGCTCTCCTCTTCAGACAGTTTGTGAGCAGTCTTTCAAGGGTGGCTTTTGACTGGTACGCTGAGTTACCAAATGGTTCAGTAAAGACCTTTTTAGAGTTGGAATCCTTGTTTGTAAAGAGGTTTGCAGGGGCCCAACATCACGTTACAGTGGACCTTGTGGTGGAGAGGAAAAAGCCAAATGAGAGGTTGGTGGATTACATTCTTAGGTGGAGGAATCTTAGCCTAAAATGTGAACCACAACTCCAAGAACAGCACGCCATAGAAATTTTACTAAGAAATATTCATGGTCCTATAGCACTCATTCTCAAAGGGTTCACTATTAGGACTTTTGAAAAATTGATTAGTAAAGCTTCTGGCTTGCAATCTGAAGCATCTCAGTTGTCATTCCTTAAAGATAACAGTAATGGTGACCAAGCCAAGAAATTCAAACAGAAAGCAGTTGAAAGAAAGGGCAGTGTGTCAGCATTATCTTTTCAAAAGGGGAAGCAGATTCAGATCACTTAGCAACAACAGCCTAGAAAGATCACTGAGCAGCAGCCTAGAAAGGATAAGGAAAGGGTAGCCAAAAAGACAGATCCTAGGGGATTGACAGAAAAGATCAACCAACAATACTCTTTTAAGAGAGATGCTACAAAGAAAATCTCCAAATCCTTGATTCAAGATGACAATTTCTAACTCCCTAAACCCAAAAGACCAGCAGATGTTGATAAGAGCAATGAGCCAAACTATTGCCCTTATCATAGAATGTTGGGTCATGTTCTAGAAGATTGCTGTCTTTAAAGATTGGGTTGAAAGTGAGTACAAGTCTGGTAGGATAAGAATTCCTAATGCATACCTAGTGAACCCCTCACAAGGGTCCGCTAAGGTTATTCTTGTGGAGGTCATCCCTACCAAGGGACAGAAAGCAGAGTCAGCCACTACAGTTTCCCCTCCAACTGTGTTCAACCAGAAGGGCAGTGTTGAGTTGCTTACAGATGCAGAGGGTTGGAAGTTGTCTTTGTCCAGATCTTCCTTGAAAATGCTAAACAAGTTACTCAACACCCCATTGAAGTTTTCAAAAGAAACTCAAATGCCCATAAAAAAGGCATTTGGAGTTCCTCCAAATAACTCAATGGAGGGAAAGGGTCCTTCACCTTTGAAACTTCTTAAAAAGAGAGTGTCAATGGTGAAGGGAAAGGAAAAAGAAGAACCATTCTCCAAAATCAAGCAAGTTGTCCTTCCAAATGGCAAGGGGAAATCCCCCAAGCCTCTTACCCTTTCTGATTTCATGTATGTTCCAAAGGGTGTTAGTGAAATGAACAATCCTTCAGCGTACATGCTATCTGTCCATTCTGAATCTGAAAATGAATAATCTGTGTCTGAGTCTTCTCAATTGCCTGAATCATGTGAATTTAGTTCTGATGATGATCTACCCATGTACAAAATACAGGGAGTACAGATTGTCATTGAGCCTGAGTCACCTGATTTAGAGACAAATCAAGTTAAAGAAGAATCAGATTCTGAGGTTTTGGTTGACGTGACCTCAACTTCTGAGCCTGAAGAGATAACATAAATTAATCTCAGAAGTGGTCGTGTTGTACCATCTCCAATGACATCCAAAAAAGATAAGGGAAAAGAACCTATCAACCAAAATGAGGGTGTGGTTCCATCAACACTTGCTCCACAAGAGAAAGTGGGTGGTGGACCACCAAAAGTGGACTATAATGTGCTAGCTCACCTTAGAAAACTACCTGCGAGGTTGAGCATATATGATGCTCTCGTGTTTTCTCCGGAAATGCGAGAGGCTTTGGTCAAGGCTTTACTTGATCCTGAAATTTGTTTGGCTCAACTCGCAGAGTGTTCCTTTGAGGAGGCTTTACACTTCAAAGGAATACCTGGAGTAACCTTTTCTGATGAGGATTTATTTCTAGGTACTTCAGATCACAATCGCCCACTTTACATAACTGTTGACATTGACAACTTCAAGTTGAATAGAGTGCTTGTTGATCCGGGTGCATCGGTCAACATAATGAGCCTAAGAACTTTGGCCCATCTCAATGTTGACACGCAAAAACTAAGTTTTGACAAAATGATGTTGCGTGGCTTCAATGAAAAGGGGCAAAGGGCTTTAGGCTCTGTCACTCTTTCTCTTTTGATTGGGGATTTGAGAACTGAGGCTAAATTCCATATCATTGATTCTGAAACTTCATTTAAAGCACTTCTTGGTAGGCCTTGACTCCATGAAAACAAAATGGTTCCTTCCTCTCTTCACCAATGCATGAAATATGAAAGGAATGGTGTAGAGTACTGCATAAAGGGAGATTTGAAACCATTTAGTGTGCATGAAGTTGGGAAATATGAAGATGCTTCTTACTATGTTCTAAAGAGGCTATCAGTGTTTTCTAGATCTGTGGTACCAACTGAAGATCAAGTGGGAACTAGTGCACCAAAAGAAAAGTCTCCAACACTTGTCCAAGAGCACCTTTAAGAGGAGCTTGAAGAAAAGATTAGATGAAATCCTGCTCCTCCTTCAACACAACGAGGAGGTAGGTTGGCACAACGTGCTCGTGGGAGAGATCGTGGCAGAGGAGGTAGAAGTCAAGATGGGTGGAGGATGAGGGCCACCAAAGCCTCACCTCCACCACCTACTCCTAGAAGGCCCATCATCCATGTAGGATCAGGGTCCAATACAAAAGCTGAGTCAAATGTGATGGGGACAACTCTCAGAAAGAGGAGGTGTCCAATTTCACTACATTTGAAAAGCTAAATGAGTATGTAAAGACCTTAACTTCTTTGTCTGAAAGCACAGTAGAAGATTTGAATGTTTGTGTTGCACCTAAGTTAGAAGAAGATGTGGGGAAGGATCGTGTCTTTTATAAAGCACATCAACCCTCAAGTTCAGAAGTGGGTGTAGAACTTGAGGATCTTTCTTTGAATGAAATGGTAGAACTACCTTTTGATTGGTATCCCGCTAGTGTAAAAAGTTTGATTAAAAGAGGTTTTGCTCCTTCTATGTGGTCCAAAGGCGAAGCCCAAACAACATGAAAATATATGGAATGCCAAATACAAATTAAAGAAAAATAAATATGGCGTTTGGCTTTGGCACTGTCGGACCAATAGATGATGATGAGTACTGTTTGGTTATTACCAACAATCTGGAAGTTGATATGATCTTTACAGAAACCTACAATGTTGTTGAGAGGTTATGTTTAGAGGCTAGCAACGACCCAGATTACCTTCAAATTAGGGATGCACCCCCTGAATTTTAGGAATAAATCTAATCAACGATTGATGAACTTAAAGAAATTAATTTGGGTACTGAAGAAAATCCACGCCCCACTTTTATAAGTACTTTGTTAAACGAAAATGATGCCAATGAAATGGTACTCCTGACATAATTTAAGGACTGTTTTGCTTGGAGTTATGATGAAATGCCAGGATTAAATCCAGACATAGCAGTCCATAAACTTGCCATTCAACCAAATGTTGTTCCAGTCAAACAAGCTCCTAGAAGGATGTGTTTGGAGATTGAACAACAAGTAATTGAAGAAGTTAAAAAATTGATTGAAGCTGGTTTTATTCGAGAGGAAAAATACCCCTCTTGGTTAGCCAGTGTTGTCCCCGTTAAGAAAAAGAATGGACAGATCCGCGTATGTGTCGACTTTAGAGATTTGAATAAAGCATGTCCTAAAGATGAATTCCCATTGCCAATCCCTGAACTCATGATTGACATTGCTTCTTCTCACAGTCTCTTTTCCTTTATGGATGGGTCCTCGGGGTACAACCAAATAAAAATGGCCCCGGAGGACGAGCAATACACTGCTTTTAGAACGCCCATTGGAATATACACTATAAGGTCATGCCTTTTGGCCTTAAGAATGCTGGTGCAACCTACCAGCGTGCAATGACCAGAATTTTTGATGAACTCATTTATGACAAAGTTGAATGCTACATTGATGATCTCGTGGTCAAAAGCAAAGAAAGAGAGGATCACTTGTTTGATTTAAGGGTTGTGTTTGAACGACTTCGTCGGTACGACCTCAAGATGAATCCTTTAAAATGTGCTTTTGGGGTAACTTCAGGGAAGTTTCTTGGGTTTGTTGTTCGACATCGTGGCATTGAAATCGACCCTACTAAAATCAAAGCGATATTAGAAATGAAACCTCCTAGAAGTCTTACTCAATTAAGATCTTTCCAAGGTAGGTTGGCATATCTAAGAAGCTTTATATCTAATTTGTCCGGTAGATGCCAACCCTTTGCAGCCCTTTCAAAGAAAGATTCAGAATTCTATTGGGATGATAGCTGCCAAAAAGCTTTTGATAGTATAAAATGCTATCTTTTGTCCCCTCCAGTTTTGGCCGCTCCCATTCCGTGGAAGCCACTAATTCTTTATACTACGGCTTCATATGAGTCTCTTGGTGCTTTGTTGGCCCAAACCAACAATGAAGGAAAAGAGAATGCCCTATACTACTTGAGCAGACATCTGATTCCTACTGAAATGAATTACCCTTCCATTGAGAAGCATTGCTTATGCCTTATTTTTACTGTTAAAAAACTTAGGCATTACATGCTCTCTCATAAAGTCAATTTGATCTCTAAGGTCAATCCCCTTCAGTACCTCATGACCCGTCCAACACTTTCAGGATGTTTAGCCAGATGGGCAATGATACTACTTCAATTCGACATCACTTTCACTCCCCAACATGCTGTAATAGGACAAGCTCTTGCCGATTTCCTAGCAGCACACCCAATACCGGCAGGATCTCCCCTGAACGACGATCTTCCTGATGAACAAATAATGAGTTTGGATAACCATGAAAGCCCTGCTTGGGAGTTGTATTTTGATGGTGCGGCCTCTTTTCAAAGAGGTACTGAACCACAAAGTCTTCTCCCCGGTAAGGCTGGAGTTGGTTTGATATTCATAACACCTGATAAAGCTATATTGCGATATTCTTACAGTTTATCGGACCCTTGTACAAACAACGAGGCGGAATATGAAGCTCTGATAACTGGTTTAGAATTAACAATATCGATGGAAATTAGAAATATCAAAATTTTTGGCGATTCACAGTTGGTAATTAACCAAGTTGCGGGAACTTACAAAGTTTTAAAACCCAACTTGCTTAAATACCACTCATATGCCATGAAGCTGTTCGAGCAAATTCCTAATGCAACTTTGGCTAGAATACTGCGTGGTCAAAACGCTACGGCGGACGTTCTAGCAAAGCTTGCTAAGGAGATGTCGTGTCCTGAAAAGGGTTCAATCCAAATAGAAGTTCAAAATCGCCAAATTTTGTCTCCTATTGACTTTGAGATTTTGAATGAACCTTCTCCTTTTGGTGAGTTTTCATTTTGTGGTAGATGATGAAGATGATTGGCGCAAACCATTCATTGATTATCTCCAAAATGGTAAAGTACCAAAGGAGAAGTCTGTTGCTCACCAAATAAAGAATAGAGCGATGTCATTTTCACTGATCAACAACACCTTGTATCGGCGATCATTTGACCAAATGTGGTTGCGATGTCTTGCAAAAGATGAAGCCCACAAGATAGTGACCGAGGTACATGCGGGGTTGTGTGGCACCCATCAATTGGGCCCCAAAATGAAATTGAAAATTAAAAGGCTTGGGTACTATTGGCCATCAATGATTAAAGATTGTGTTGAAATAGCACGAAAATGCCACCAATGCCAAGTACATGGAGTAGTTTTGCATCAACCACCTAATGTTTTGCATCCAACAATAACCTCTTGGCCTTTTGAAAGCTGGGGAACCGATATTGTTGGGCCTATTGATCCTCCTTCCTCAAAGGGTCATAGGTTTATACTTGCTGCTACCGACTACTTCTCAAAGTGGGCTGAAGCCATACCACTGAGGGAAGTCAAAACTAGGCATGTACTGCAATTTTTGAAGGACCATATCGTATACAAGTTTGGCATTCCATGTCTAATCATGTCCGATAATGGTCCCGCTTTTAAGAGTACCAAGATTAATCAATTTGTTAGCAAACATAGCATTGATTGGAGGTATAGTACGATATACTATCCTCGAGCTAATGGATTGGCTGAAGCTTTCAACAAGACATTAGTTCAGTTGCTAAAGAAGACCTTAGATGAGAACAAACGTCAATGGCATGAAAGTTGGTGGAGGCATTGTGGGCCTATCAGACCACATATAGAACCCCGACAAAGGCCACTCCGTTTTCTCTCGTCTATGGAGCGGAGGCGGTTCTCCCTTTGGAGTTACAGCTCCCATCTCTTAGAATTGCAATAAATAATGAAGTTACAAGTGAAAAAAATGTCCAACTAAGGTTGGAGGAACTCGATGGTTTAGATGAGAAGTGTTTGCTTGCTCAACAAAACCTCGAGTTGTACCGAGCCCGCATGGCTCAAGCCCATGATAAATTGGTTCGTCCTAGGACTTTCAAGGTTGGCGACTTGGTCCTAGTTCTTCGCAGATCGATTATAGCCCATCGCAAAATAGGTGGCAAGTTCGAACCTACTTTGGAAGGCCCTTTTGTGGTAGAGAAGGCCTATCAAGGTGGATCTTACCAGTTGATTGATTGTAATGGTGAACGTCCTATGTTGCCTATCAATGGGCGTTACCTCAAGAAATATTACAATTAATTGTATGCAAATTTTAATTTCAATGAATGAATGTTTCTTTCAAGTGGAAATGTTCTTTTCATCCGGTTGTGGACTGGGTCCGGATTATTAAAATCTCGGTCCAAACTTGCACATCTTCCATCTTTCTCCAAAAGGGAAGAAAATTCACCTTTCCCTAAAAGGAAAGAAAATTCAATTTTCTGTAAGAGGAAAGTCAAGTTCATCTTTCTCCAAGTGAAAGTTCATCTCTTTCTTTCCCTAAAAGGAAAGTTTAAATTAATCTTTCTCCAAATGAAAGTCAAATTCAAATCTTAGTACCAAATGCTAAGTGTAGACATCCCCAAATAGGAGTCTTCTTATCAATTTTTGAGTTTAGGTAGAATTCAAACCTTCTAAGGTCTCTCCTAGCTCATTCCGTTAGATCGTGTTCTACCCAAATTGAACATCTATAGGTCTACCCAAATCTAGACTTTTAGTTGTTTCCAAAATACTCTTTAGTCTTCCCAAATGTTAAGATTTATCTTGCCAAAATAGATAGCCTTACTCCAAATACCTTCAAGGCTTAAGGAGTAGTCAAAATACTCTTGACCTTAGCTCTTTTGAGTTTTATCTTACCAAAATAAGATAAACTCTACCTTTAATTGGTTGCCAAAATACCTTTTAGAGCTTTTCAATAGGTGCCAATTACCTTTTCTATAGGTCTACCTTTAATTGGTGCCAATTACCTTCCAAATACCTTCAAGGTTTCTAACCCCTCTCAAATGATAGTGAAAATATCTTTGAGAACCCTTTAAGTGGTAGCCAAAATACCCCTAACTTTTAGGAGATAGCAAGATATCCCTAAGACCCTTTAGAGACACCAAATGTCTCTAATCTTTTCAAGTGATAACCAAAACATCCTTGAAAGCTTTGTAGGTGGTAGCTAAAATACCCCTAGCCTTTAGGTGATAGAAAAATATCCCTAAGCTCTTTTAGAAGTTATCAAATTTCTTCTAATCAAATCAAATTCTTTCTAAAGATACCAAATATCTTTAGAAATCTCTTTTAAAAGTTGTCAAAATACTTCTAGTGGATCCAAAATCTTTCTAGGGATACCCAATGTCTTTAGAATTCTTCTTAGAAGTTACCAAAAACTTTTATTTTTATCAAATTCTCTCTAAAGATATCAAATGTCTTTAGAGACCTCTTTAGAAGTTGACAAAATACTTCTAAACTCTCTTTCAAGAGTAATCTAAAACTCATTCCTTAAGGTGATAGATAGAAATCCCCATATCCTTGTAGATCTTGCCTAAATCCAAGTTTAGGCTTTTATAAATCTATCTTTCTCTTTTAAATCATACTCTATTTGATTTAGAAGATCTCGTTTGATCATTCTTTGGTCAACGCCAATATGTGTGGCGCACTTCTTTTCGTTCACCACACATATTGGGGGTCCTTTTGTTGACGAATATTTTCGTATCAACCCGACCCCGATCGAGCCCGACTAGACTCGATCGTGCTCGATCGACCCAATCGAATGTCGTCGAGACGAAATTGACTCAAATCGAACCCCGATTTAATTAAATTAAATCAACTTAATTTAATTTAAATCCAATCAAAACCAATCGAACCCCGTCGAGTGTTGGCGAGTTCAATGCGACGCAATTCGGCACTTTTTGGCCTCGATCCGAGGCCAATTTCTTAAAATTGTCTCGATCTGACCCGTTTCGGTCCGAATCGACTCTAATCGATTCAAATTGGGTCCAACGCGAACCCAATTTTAGCCCAATTCATCAAATCTTAGCTCAATTCAAATCTCAAATCAAGATTTGAATCAAACGGCTTAGATTTCCTCTAAAATCCCGCTCTGTTTTCAGTCAAATCTTCTGGTTTCAGCGGGTACGGCAGAAGATCCACTCGAGTGCGATCTTTTTGCATGTAGAAGGAGCGGGAGAGATAGAGGAGACGGGCATTCGACGCCTTGGTGGCTTTTCGTTCGTCCCGGTCCCGACAGAGAGAGCGAGAGATAGAGAGCGGTAGAGAGAGAGAGATCCAGAGAGCTAAAAGCCCAGTCCAGGCGGAACTCCTTTCCGCGTCCAAGGCTCTTTCACGCGACCGTTTCTTCCTGTCCCGCGACTACCTCACGAGCAGGCGTCCCTCTTACGTGCGGGAGTCCCATTCGGCCCCTCTCTTGGGTGCGACAGCTCCGTCCAAGCTCATCCAGGGCTTCGGCCGGACCTACCAGGAGGTTCGGCTCTTTCCTTCGCCGGATCTACGCGACCCACCACCTCGGGTCTGTTTCGACCGACGCAAGGAAGGCTTTACATTTGCTGCAGTAGCTTCTCCACCTTCCTTCCTCGACTCCGGCGAGCTCGTAGTGGTCAAGAAAGCTGTTGGAGACTTCCAAACAGCAAAGGAGGGTTTCTAAATCTTCCAAACAGCAAAGGAAGGCTTCTCCTCCCTTCTCTTTCAACTCCGGTGACTTCTCGACGACAAAATTAGCTCCGGGAGACTGTCGAACAGCAAAATCTGCTATTTGGAGCGTGTAAACAGCAGCCATACAGCTTCTGAGAGCTGTCAAACGCTGAAAACTACTGTCAGGAGTGCTTTGGACAGCAAATCCACCCTCCGGAGTAGCTTGGACAGCAGCGGCGACGTCCGGAATACCTTGGACAGCGACTTGGAGCTTGGAGCGGAGCTTGGACAAAGCTTGGAACTTGGATAGGAGCGCTTAGACAACCCGGGGAAGGTATACCACTAAAACTTAGGTGAAACCTTAAGGCTCCCAAGGCCAATTGCAATGTGGTTGACGATCCAAAGCTTTATGTCCTTAGAAACTTTAATTTTTGTTCCCAAAAAAACCCTCTGTCGGCTGTCCTCTTCGTAAATCGATAAAAATTTTTAGTAATTTTCATTTATGGATTCTCATGTGAGAACCCCAAGAGGATTCTAATGCGCATAGAGGTGTTGGATTGGTGTCCAACCCCCCCCTAAAATAAATGATTTTGCACTCATACCGTATGACATAGCCTTCACCCACATTCAAGCCTAGGTTGTGTTACTTTTCTTAGCCAAATTGAACGTGTAGATTGCATATCCATTCAAACTTCATTTTGTAAATGTATACTCATTCAACATTAGTGTCATGACGAAATAGAAGTGTGATGTAGGAATTTGGTGGAGCTTGTGAAGTTTGTCATAAGCCCTATAACATATTCAAAATATTTGTGATAACTTGGTGTAGGATTTAATGTGGACCTCAAAGTTTCACTTCAAAAAAATCCTAGAACAAGTGTTTGAGTAACCTATCTTTTGGATATGTTATATAGCTTGTGATAAAAAGTTTATGGCTAGTTACTTTTGTTATGCAAGTCTTTCAAAGCTTGGGAAACTCATCATTACGCCCTTAATGAATCAAATCACGACAAAAGTGATTTGATCCCTTAAGATTTTCAAATGCATGTTTCCCATTCCATTAAGATTCAAGCCATATGTGATGTGTTTATTTCTTAGATTAATGAGCCGATTAGTTTGCAAATTTTTTACAAATGCGCTCATTTAATCCTAAATTTTGCTAAAGTTAGTTTGGAACATTTCATGGACCCCAAAGGCCTGTGATCAATGCTCCATCATATTAGGGGATTATTTGAGCTCATTTTTTTTAATTTGCAAGATAATGTGGCCAAATACAAGCTCTCAAATTTCCAAATCATATTAGGTACGATTAAGGGAAAACCATTTTCTTGTAGAGTTTAATAAGGTTATAGGTTGTCTTTCAAATCTCATAGGAAATCGATCTTCCCCTCCAAATGAATCCAAACATTCATTCAAACTATAGAGGACTCCCTTTCCCATACGATTCTCCTTGATACATGATGTTTAGGGCCTCAAGGAATCAAAATATTAAATTGTATGAATATCTCTTTTCATATGTGATGAGTTGGAACCTCCCAAAATTCCATAATATCGCAACATGAAAATCTTGAACCTTAGAATCCAATTCTAGGTTCATACACCCCTTCACTCAAACTAAATTGAGTGAGTGAAGAAATCCATTTGAACACCAAATGTTCAAGGGATCTCTCCCAATGTTGCGACCTCTATGTCGCATCTCTTTTTTGTCTTTCTGCAATCCAAAAGTTGTAGGAGACCAACCCATTCTCTTAAGACTCAAAATTAGGAGAATGTTCGTCACTCTTTTACTTTATTGATAATTTGCTGAGCTCTCTTATTTGGTTACGAGCAAAATGTAAGTCAAAGACTTGATGCAAATGATAAATGAAAAGAGAAAATTGTGGCACTAGAACTCGATGACACAGATAGCAGCAGCAGCTCTGGAGCTGATAAGGATAATGACATAGCCTTGATGACCTGACAGTGTAAAAGCTTCCTAAAACAAAAGTAAAAGTGCTACCACCACAAAAGTAAAGGTAAAAAAGGTAAAATTAATAAAGTTTCTTCTAATGTTGTGAGCTTTGAATGCATCTGAGGTTTTATTGCCTCAATCTTAAGAACCACGCAACAAATGAGAATGGTAAGGATAAGCAAAATATAAAAAGGAAAAAAAAAAGGATATAAAAAGCCTTCTAGGTAAACTCAACCTGTGACTCATTTGAGTAAGAATTGGAAGAGGAGGTAACAAATCTATATTTAATGTCTAATAATATAGTTGTTAACTCTAATTAGGAAGAGGTATGCGAGTTATCTTATAATGATTTTTCCCCAATTTTTGAGCAAATGCATGATTCTTCTAAGAAAACTAAAAAAAAAAAAAAACATATTTAAAAAATGAACTTTGTTATTTGAAATGTGATCATGACATGTTAGTTAGAGAGCATGCTAATATTAAATTTTAAAATATCATATTAGATAAGGAGCATGCTTCATTATTAGATAAGTTTGATGAGTTAAATAGGAAGCATATTGAGATAATCAAGTTACATCATATATCCCAAGGAAGAGGCACTGTCTCCCACATAAGTTAGCGAACCTATTTCCAGGGGTTATGTGCTATTCTTATGACATTCTAGGACATATAGCACGCACTTGCACTATAAACCATAGAACACACCTAGTTTGGAGGCCCAAAGGTTCATCACAACATAGAATGTATAACATTCATTTATTAAAGCATAAGTTGGAGCCTAAACTTACTTGGTTCCCCAAATCTTACATATGATTGACTTTGTATGGATGCTCTCACAAGAATTCATAATGAGTTAAATATTTTGAAATTAAAAATTATATTTAAATTATTTTGAAATCTCCTTGGGTGTCCCCAGTGGATGTTTCGTAAATATGAACACGAAATTAGTTTTTTAATTATTATATTTTAAACTTATATATTTATTTATTGGATGAGTTGTTCAAATTTAAGAGATTGTTGCCTATCAACTTGGTCTTTTTCTCATAAGAAGGGAGATCAAATAAGTAGGGAATTCAAAGTATTTTGACCACTAAATTGGGAGTTATTTGGGTTTGTTCAAAATCCAAATTTCTCACAATCAATTGGTCAAATTGGGTCCAACTTTTAGTGAAATGTTTTTTAAGCATCTTGGCATCCCCTACATTTTTTCTAGGTTCAGATGCTCAAGGGTTTTATGTGGGATAAATTTGCAATGTAATGGGTCTTTTAAAAAACTCCAAGAACACTTTTTTTAATCAAAAAAATTGAAAGATAAAGAGTATAGAACTACAAAGCTTACCATTTGGATGTTGTGATGATGTCTAACAAAAAAGTTAGTGCTGCAATGTCAATGTTGTGGCAGTCCGGCTTTAATTTGTCCGATGTCGTGGTGCTAGACGAGTCTTAAAATTTTGTGCCCTTTTTTATTTTTTTCTTACATCGAGGAGGTGAAAGGGTTTTCAAGAACTCCACCTGACCGAGGAGGTGAAAGGAGAGATTTTTTGATAGATAAGACTATTTATGGGCTTCTCCACCTAGCCATGGGCTGAAGGAGAGTTTCTCTTTATTAGTGCAATACCTAAAGAGAGGAATTTTAGGGAGTGGATAGTGAAATACCTAATGTGTTTATATGCACTAGTAGAAAAAAAAGATAAGAGATAAAACACATATCACATATGAAGGCACTATTAAGTTAAAAAATCATCATATTTAAATTTGTAATTACATGAGTACGAACAAGTTCACATGAAACCTAGTTAGATAATATTTGACAAAATTTGCGAATTGGTGTAAGCATTACTTAATCTACTATAGGAGGTTTTTTGCGCATAAGATGTTTTTGGGTGATATCATTTCTGTGTACTCTGATTTTAATTTTGTTAATTCTCAATTATACTTCTATATTATTTTGTGCTTTAGTTTCTTGTTTTGCAGCTTCAGTGATTTTCAAGTTAATTTGCATATGGCTGTTATCAAGTTTTTTTGCATAAAGATTGAATTTCATGTGTCTATCTGTATATTTCTTTTTTGAATTTTTGTCTTTAGCATCATTAGCATGTTCCTAGGTTATCTTGTTTTTTGGATTAGTGGGGACTATCAGTTCGTAAGTTCTCTTTTGCTTTATTTTGTAGTTCTTTTGAGCATTAGGGAGCTAAGGGTCCCCCTTAAAGACCTTGCAATCGCTTTTTATATTAACGCGTAGGCCCCTCTGTCGGTTTTAACTAAATAAAAAAAATACTTGGTTCTCCAAAATAATCACTTTACTACATGCCTTAGGTAGGGAAACTTCTAATTAAGAAAAATTGAATAAAATATTACATTATTTACCTGATTCTTATGATCTTAAAGTCACTATAATATCTAAATTAAAAGATCTTAAAGTACTCTATTAACAATCTTTTATGCCCTCTTATTTCTTTCGAGCAAAATATGAGCCAAATGTTTTTTGATGCAGGTGACATGAAGAAAGAAAGAATGGTGGCGTTAAAAATTGATGACATCAAGAGCAGTGATTTAAGAGCTAATGGTAGCAAGGACATATCATTAATGATTTTCCAATTCAAGAGCTTTGTGGAAAGCAAACATAAGTGCCACTTCTATAAGAATAAATGTAAAAATGGTATGTTTAATAAGTTTTTGTCTAACATGATTTATTTTGAATGTAAGAAGCCTAGACATTTGAGGAGATATTGTACCAACCTCCAGAGTCACTCTACATAATAAAAGGTAAAGAGAATTAAATTTTAAAAAGTGGAAGAAAAAAACTATAAATGCATTCTGGGCAAAGTCAAATTCCTAATAAACTGAATTGAAATATGAAGTAATCAACCTTTGTTTAATGGTTAATGATAATGTTAAAAAAATTGATAATTATGAGGCACGTGAACTATCATATAATAACTTATTTTCTATATCTGAATATATGCATGATTCATTTAAAGAAGTAAAAAATGTGGCATTCACACCCTAAAAAAAAATCAAATTTAAAAGAAGTGCATAAAAGTTTAACTAAAGAGCATTCCGTTCTTAAAATTGAACGCACTATATTATATAAGGAGCATGCATCACTAATGGATGAATATGATTCATTCAATAAAAATCATATTGAATTATTAAAGACTCATGAATCCTTAAATGAAGAACATATTGAGTTAGAATTCACATTGAAGGAACTAGAAGAACTTGCATTAGTCCATTCTTAAAATTGAACACACTATATTATATAAGGAGCATGCATCACTAATGGATGAATATGATTCATTGAATAAAAATCATATTGAATTATTAAAGACTCATGAATCCTTAAATGAAGAACATATTGAGTTAGAATTCACATTTAAGGAACTAGAAGAACTTGAATTAGAACTAGAAAATATTGAACGAGCATTGAATGTAGATGTTAGTATGCATAAGAGTACAAGTAAGCATTTAAGTAATAAAATAAGGGGGGTTGTTTGATTGGAAGAAATTTGAATGCATTGCATTCCTAATATATGGGCTTTTAACTTTTGGGTGTTTTGTTGGATGAAAGGAAATTCTAAAGTAAAGTAAATGCAGCTCATTTTTTTGGGAATGAACTCTCTCCCATTTTGGCTGAGAATGATTTACACTCATTACTCGCTGGTCTGAACATCTCCAGCACCCACTACCATCTCCCATCATCAGCCGCTGCCACCCATAGCCCACTGCCCGCGCTAGCCACCATCGATCGCCATGCACTACCTCTAAACGTTGGTCGTGCTAGTTATTATTTTTCTTTTTCTTGAGTCTGACGATATAAGAGTGTATGCAATTGGGTGATTGTGCACACACATAGAGGGAGAGTGATATAAATTTGAAAAGTTAAAATTTTTGTACTAATCATACTATATGACTTATATCGAATAAGAGGTCTAGTAAGAGCTGTTAAGAGAGTTTGTTATTTGCATGTTTTATCTTCTTGCAACTTGTATAGTTTTGATGATTCTAAATATTATTGTTTTAAGCTTTGTTTTTCTCCTAACACTTTTTGGAAAAATTGTTTATGCTCTTGTGTGGACTAACATTTCAGGATAATCGAACTCCAGACTAATGAAGACTTCAAATCAAAATTTAGCATGAGATAGTTTATAAATTAAAGTTTGTAATTTTTATATATAATTGAGTTTGAGAAAATATGATTTTAATTGAATAAGCTTAGCACACACACTTGGGGAGATCTTTAAAAATCACACTGATTGTACGCGACGAACCTTATTATTACAGGACGATCAAGTTAGTTAATCCCCTCGGAAGAGCAATGGAACGAAAAAGGTAGTGAGAAAATTTTTCTAAGTCCTAATCATCCAGAAAACTTCTATTCATCCCAGGACGAAATGCTCTCTGAAAAATTTTTATTCAGACGAGCTCCTATTCATTCCAGGACGAAATGCTCTCTGAAAAACTTTCATCCAGACGAACTTAAATTCATCCTAGGACGAAATCCTCTATGGAAATTTTCATCCATATGAGCTCCTATTCATGCCAGGATGAAATGCTCTCTGACATTTTTTTGTCCAGACGAACTCCTATTCATCCTATGATGAAATGCTATGTCTTTTAAAACTTTGATAATGTCCTGCAGTTTGACGAACTGACCCTTGATATAACTGTTCGTCCCAAGAAGAACATAATTCATACGGGATGATGATCGGGTACGAAGATAATTCGTACCAATATATATTGGTTCGTATGCAACTAATTAAGTAATTTCGTACAAGACGATCTGACGATCGTACGGGATGATCCACTACGTATTAACTTGAAAATCAGCAGTTTTTGAATAATTTTTCTTGTCTTTTCTATATAAGGTCCACTTAAAACTGTCTTGTGATCTTTTTTGCTTAATAATCTTCGTGCCAATTGAAAGAAGAGTCATGGAGAGAGTGTGAGAGCATTTTTGAAGGAGGATTGTTACTACTGGAGTATGAATGATTCACTTGGTACTCAAAGGTAAGAGTCTCCACTTGTGGTTTGTGATTACTTCACTCTTTTCTCTCATTCTTCTAAATTTCTTGTGAGAAGATCTGCAAAGAGATCTGGTTCTCTGCCGACACTAGGAGTATGTGAAAGGATGAAGGGTTCTGTGCCTACACTTGGAGAGTGTGAACAGTCGAAGGATTCTCTGCCTATACTTGGAGAGTGGGAATAGCCGAAGGGTTCTCTACCTACACTTGGAGAGTGCGAACAACCGAAGGATTCTCTACCTATACTTGGAAAGTGTGAACAGCCGAAGGGTTCTCTGCCTATACTTGGAGAGTGTGAACTGCTGAAGGGTTCTCTGCCTACACTAGTAGAGTGTGAAAGGACAGACGATTCTCTATTAACACTTGGAGAGTGTAAAAGGATGACGGTTATCTATCGCACTAGGTAGTGGTGGAAGAGAGTTTTGTAAAGGCTTCTCTACCTTTCTGTGGGTTTAAAAGGAGAGTCACTAGTGGTATTAGTGCAATACTAGGAGGGTGCCTCCGGGGAGTGGATGTATGTCATGTTTGACCGAACCATTATAAATCTTGTGTCATTTATTATTTTTTTTTCGCTACTTTTGTTTTTACTATTTTAACTTGTGGTTGAAAAACTTTTTCTACAAAATTCACTAAAGTTATTTTCGGTATAAAAATTTTTAAAAGAGGGATAAATTTTTAATTACCAATTCACTCCCCCTTTTGGTTAGTCACTGGGATATAAGCTTAGGTTTAACAACCTAATTCATATTGAATAAGTTTCAACAAGTGGTATCAGAGCTTTATTTCAAAATCAAAAGTTTAGACTACTTTTTGATTAACATAGATTGATATATTTGGAAACCGAAATACACCTGAGGGTTACTCTATAACTAGACCTCCATTGTTCGACAATATTCCTTTTGATTTTTGAAAAACATGCATGTCTACATTTTTATAGTCACTTGATTACAGAATGTGGATCTTAATTCAAGAATGTTACATGCGATTTTTCTACTTGCAAATGTGAAAATGACATATGGGATAGACTTTGTATAACTTATGAGCGGACTAATGAGATTAAGCAATCTAGACTTATCTTGTTGCATTATTATGAATTATTTTACATGAAATCAAATGAATCCATTTCTAATATGTACACAAGATTCACACAAAATAGTCACCTCTTTACATGCATTGGGTAGGAAACTAACTAATGCTGAAATGGTTAATAAGATATTTTTCGTTGTTTGCCAACTGTTTATGATGCTGAAATTACTACAATTACAGAGTCAAAAGATCTAAACATTTACTCTATTGACAATCTTCTTGGATCACTAATTACTTACGATCAAGGAGTTAGCCAAAGAAAAAATTTATGTAGGTGAACCACGAAGAGAGAAGAGCATAGCACTAAAAGTGGAGGAATCTGAGAGTGAACACTCATAACCTGAGGATGAAGATGACATCACACTATTGACTAGACAATTCAGAAGCTTTCTTAAAAGGATGCAGAAGAGATGCCAGCAATGGAATCGAGGTAAAATTAATATGAATGTCAAGGTTTCAAATGATGTTATTTGATATGTGTGTAGGAAACCTGGACATATTAAGACAGACTGCCTAAAACTCAAAGCCACTCCTAGTAAGGAGAAGGTAGAGGAGAAACCAACTATGAAGAAGAGTAAGAAGAAGTTTTAAAGAGCTTTTTTGGGCGGACTCAGCTTCAGACTCATCAGAGACTGAAAAGGAAGAGGAAGTCACTAATCTGTGCTTAATGGCCGATAATCTTGATCAGTTAGATCAAAAAGATGTATATGAAGAGGTATATGACCTGACTTATAATGATATTTTTGAAGTCTCTAAACATTTATATGATTCATATAGAAAAGTTAAAGAAAATGCATAATAGTTTTGAGCTTAGAATTTCAAGAACTACAAAAGGAACATGAAATTCTTAGGAAAGATCATGCTTTAATTAATAACAACCACATGAAATTACTTGATGAGTATGATGACTTAAATAAAAATCATGAAAGTTTAAAATCATCCTATGCAGAACTTGAAAAAGAATTTAAAATTTTTAAGGATGAATTTGAGAGCAAAATTTATAGAATTAATTATACAAATCAAATTTTGGAAGATATGAATTCATTTTACATATTGAAGATAAAAGCTCTCGAGAATAATAGGATACCCGATGACTTGAAGATTTCACTAATCCTAATTTGTATCCTAAATTTATGCAATCCCTAAATAGATAGATGAATAGTAGAAGACTTAGGAATTCATTTTCAAAAGTCAAATGTAATAATTGTGGATTGATTGGACATATATCTCACACATGTACTTTGAGAAGAAAACTTATTTAGTTTGGAGACCTAAGATGCATAAAACTAGACATATCATATATGCATCTGATTATAAATTGCCAAAAGCAGAACCCAAACTTGTTTGGGTTCCAAAGTCTAATGTTTGATGATTTTGCAGAGTCACTCTCATACAAGACCTCGTGAGAGCATATGATACCTGGACAGTGGATGCTCAAAGCATATGACTGGAGATACTACATAATGCATATTGTTGAAAGTCAGGAGTGAAGTCAAGGTTACACTTAGAGATAACACCACAAAGAAGGTGGTTGGGTCAGGTATGATTGAAAATCTTTAAAAAAATTTCATTGAAAATGTGTTATTGGTAGAAGGCTTAAAGCATAACTTGTTAAGTATAAGCCAGCTATATGATAATGGATACTGTGTAAAATTTTTTTCTACTAGCTGCATATTAAGCCTAAATTAAAATGATGTTTTGAATGGTATAAGGGTAAACAACGTGTATATACTAGACTTGAATTGCATTAAAAGTCCTACTGCTTTTTTGTTTAAAAAACTATTTCTGATGAGTCATGGCTTTGGCATAGGAGACTTTGTCGCTCTAGCATGAAAAACCTTAGGAGGATTATCCAAATGAACTTAGTAAGAGATATACCAAAACTAAACTTTACTAAGGACCACCTTTGTGATGCATGTAAATTGGGAAAATAGGTGAAGTCTTCTTTTCAGTCCAATAAGGATCTTAGAACTAGTAAACCATTGGAGATTTTGTATATGAATCTTTTTGTATCAGTTGGAACTGTAAGTCTAGGAGGGAAGGTATACAGATTTGCAATTGTGGATGATTACTCTAGATTTATATGGGTTAGATTTCTATTTCATAAGAGTGAATCATTTAAAGAATTTAGAAACTTTTCGACTTGGATTCAAAGAAAACTAGGATGTGAAATTATGACTATATAAAGTGATCATGGAGGAGAATTTGAGAATGAAAAATTTGAGGACTTTTGTTAGGAGAAAGAAATTGATCACAACATTTTTGCACCTAGAACCCCTCAGTAGAATGGGGTAGTTGAAAGAAAAAATAGAACATTAATAGAAACCATCTTAGCAATATTGGCAGAGTACTCATTTTCTAAATATTTTTGGACTAAGGCGGTTAGCACTGCATGTTATGTTCTGAATAGGGTGAATGTGAGATCAAAGTTAAATAAAATACCCTATGAGTTGCTTAAAGGAGGAACACCTAATTTGTCACATTTGTATGTTTTCGGATGTAATGTGTTTACTCATAATAATGAAAAATCTGCCTTAGCAAAATTTGATCTAAAATCAGATGAGGGAATTTTTGTTGGATACTCAAGTGTTGGAAAATCTTATAAAGTATTCAATAAAAAGAATATTGGTAATAAGGAGACCACACACATATTGTATTTGATGATTCAGAAATTTTAGAAGAGCCAAATATTGTAGAAGATGAAATTGAGATAAACTCCCAAAAGATTGAGAAAATAAAGTTAGAAGAAAATTTGAAAGAAAATTTAGAGATAGAAAATCCTTTGCCTAGAGATTTGAGATTTTTTTAAAAACCACCCAAGGGAATTTATTATAGGTGAACCTAGTGAGGGCATTAGGACTAAGCGTGGACTAAACAAAGAAGTTAATCATTTAGCCTTCATTTCAACCATAGAACCCACAAATATTGATCAACCACTTTCGGATGAATTTTGGATTTTGGCTATGCAAGAAGAGTTAAAAATTAATTTATAAGAAATAAAGTTTGGGAATTAACTCCAAGGCCAAATGATCAAAGTGTAGTTGGAACTAAATGAGTTTTCAAAAATAAAAATGAATGACTTAGGAGTAGTCATTAGAAATAAGGCTAGATTAGTTGCTAATGGGTATAATCAGATTGAAGGGATTGATTTTGATGAGACTTTTACCCCTGTAGCTACACTTGAAGTAATTAGGATTTTGCTAGCCTTTGCCTATTTTAGAGGATTTAAATTATATCAAATGGATGTAAAAATTACCTTTTTAAATGGGGTAATTCAGGAAGATGTTTTTGTAGAATAACCTCCAGGTTTTGAAAATTCTAAATACTCAAATCATGTTTACAAATTGAAAAAGGCATTATATGGATTGAAACAGGCACCTATGACTTGGTATGAGAGATTGAGCACCTTCCTACCTGAACGATCATTTGAAAAAGGAAGTGTCGATATAATTCTCTTTTTGAAGAAATGTAGAAATGATATACTCATGTACAAATTTATGTTGATGACATCATCTTTGGATCTTCAAATAAAAATCTTTGTGATGATTTCTCTAAAATAATGAATAGTGAATTTGAGATGAGTCTAATGGGAGATTTAAGTTACTTTCTAGGCTTTAGCATTAAGTAAATTGAGGAGGATACATTTCTTAGTCAGTCAAAGTATGTTAATGAATCCTCAAAAAGTATGAATGGAAGGTAAACTAATTAGTACCATATGAGTTCCTAGTTAGTTGGATAAGGATAAGGAAAAATCTATTGATCAAAGAAATTAGCGAGGGAAAATTGGATATTTGCTTTATTGACTGCTAGCGGCCGATCATTCTATAGTGTTTATTGTTGTGGTAGATTTCAATCAGTCTAAAAGATCACTTTTGATAGCAGTAAAATGAATTTTAAGCTAATTTTGACTGCAATCAGAAATTAGACAATTTGGTTTAATATGCTAAGGTTTAGCTCTTTATTTGAAATAATTTATTTATTCTTCTTCATGCGTTGATATATTTTTCATGTGGTACTAACATTTCATGTTCAAATACACAAAGCACATCAAAGAATTAGTGTATAAAAAATGTGTTAGTAATTAGTTCCAAAGAGTCTTAAATTTTATTTTTTTGAGTAACTAGTTATAATCGTTGTATATTGGGTTAGCAATTATTTACACAAAAAAAATAATTGGAGGGTGGGTGGGGGGTTAATTCAATATTTAATTATTAGAAGAATAATATTGGATGATGTACTAAATATTATACATAAAATAAAACAATTCTAAACTAAAATGTGACTTAAATTTAAAAGGTATAACTAGTCATATTTAACAACCACATATCGTACAAAACCATCACTCTATTTGGTATCCCTCATGATTTAAATTATGTAATAATTTGAATTTTAATAATTTGTTCAAAAAATTTTTGTATTTAGTTCGATTTATTTGTAATATCTGATGTTTTGTTATCATGTTAAATTAAAACTATGGGTTGCCAATTGACTTCGGATTAGTTTCGATTGATGATTTATGATATGCTCAATGATCATATAGAAAACATGGTAAAACACTTTTGGATGATAATTCTAATCTCAGTTTTGAAGAATTTTAAACTAAAGAAAAAGAATAATAGTTTTAAACTTGGATAATCTCATTAAGGGCGTTATTTACCACTAGCATGTTTAATCCTAAGAAAAGGAAGAATCCTAACCTAAAGGAAAAGGAAACTAGATTAAAACATGTTTGTTGGCACGAAGGATGTTATCCACCTTCAGCATATCTAATCATAAGGAAAAATTCTAACCAAAATGAAAAGAAAATTTGATTAAACTAGGATGGTGCCTCGAAGGACGTTATCCCCCACAAGCACCTCTAATCCTAATGAACGAAAAAATCCTAACCTAAAAGAAAAGAAGACTGGATTAAAAAAGGATCGTGCCATGAAGGGCATTTTCCACCACAAGCATGTCTAAGCTTATGAAAAGAAAGAATCCTAATGTACTGCAAAAGAAAACTGGATTAAACTTGGATGGTGCCACGAAGGGCGTTATCTAACCTTAGCACATCTAATCCTAAGAAAATAAAGAATCCTAACTTAAAAGAAAAAGAAAACTTTATTAAATTAGTATGGTGCCAAGAAGGACATTGTCCACCACTAGCACATCTAATCTTAAGGAAATAAAAAATTCTAACCTAAATGAAAAGAAAACTGGATTAAATTAGTACGGTGCAACAAAGGTTGTTGTGCACAACTAGAACGTCTAATCCTACAAAAAGGAAAAATCCTAACCTAAAAGAAAAAAAAAATTGGGTTAAACTAGGATGGTGCCCTTGAAGGCTTTGTCCACCACTAGCACGTCTGATCCCAAGAAAAGGAAGAAACCTAACATAAAGGAAAATAAAATTGTATTAAACTAGGATTTTGCAAAGAAGAGCGTTTATTTACCACTCGCTCGTCTAATGAAGAATCCTTACCTAAAGAAAAATAAAACTTGATTAAACTAGTATGCTGCCTAAACGGGTGTTATTCACAACTAGATTGTATAATCCTAAGGAAATGAAAAATCCTATCCTAAAATAAAAGAAAACTAGCTCAAACTAAGATGGCGCCACAAAGGATGTTGTCCACCACTAGTACGTCTAATTCAGAGAAAAAGAAGAATCCTAACTTAAAGAAAAAAGAAAACGAGATTAAACTAGAATGGTGCCATGAAGGGCATTATCCACTATTAACACGACTATTCCTAAGGAAAGTAAGAATCATAACCTTAACTGAAAAAAAAGTTGGATTCATATTGTTTTTTTAATAAGCAACTTAGGTTCAAGTACAAAATTTTGATACTATTACATTTAATGAATATGAGAGGTTATAAAGAGATAAAATAATTTAAATCTAATTTATATTAATCAAGAAGTTGTTCATTTTTAAATCTACTCAAATTTACAGTTAAATATCTGATAATAGAAAAAAAAATTACTTAAAATTCTATATATATTTTCATTTATGTTAGTAAAAAACATTAAGTATATTTGAGTTTAATATATGGGTAGTTTCATTATTTTTGATGAAAAAGCTGAAATTGTAATTTTACAAAACACTAATTATCTATTTTAAAGTTTGAATAAGCACATAAAAAGCAATCTAACCAAGCAATCTTATGTAATAACTCCATTATATAAAATGTTATTTGTGAAACTCCATTTTCTCCACAATGACTTTAAAACAAATTTTTTTTAGAACATTGAACAACCAAACGAGTCCTTAGGATGTAGCACGAAGGGTGTTATCCACCACTAGCATGTCATATCCTAAGAAAAGGAAGAATCTTAACCTAAAGGAAATGAAAACTGGGTTAAACTATGATGGGGCCACGAAGGGCATTGTCTACCGTTAGCACGTCTAATCCTAAGGAAATGAAGAATCCTAACATAAGGGGAAAGAAAACTGAATTAAACTAGGATGCTGCAATGAATGACATTATTCACTACTTGCACCTCTAATCCTAAACAAAGGAAGAATGCTATGCAATAGGAAATGAAAACTATATTAAACTAGGATGGTGCCACGAAGGGCTTTATTCACCACTAGCCGACTTCCACCATCAAATAATCGAACGACTTGATAACCTAGTGCGAGGTAGGACTGACTCACCTCTTTACACACCTTCAAGATCCCCTTCATCAAAGGATAGAAAAAGGGCACTAAGAAACAGAGAAATAGTGGATAGAGTGGACAAATGGATGGAGGCCAATGAAGCTTTCAATTTCCCAATCACTGTGCAAATCAAAGAGAAAGCTAAGGTGATCAAGGAAAAACATGAAGAAGAAGATGATTTGGTTGACAAGGAGAAATGCGTGACTACAAATAATGCAGAGGGAGACTTGTTTGACTCAATTACAACTCCTACAGAAGCTAAGGTTTCTCCTGACCCAGTTAAAACTCCTATAACGGAGAATGTTGATGAAGCTCTGGAAGTGACATCTATAATTGGAGAGCTAAAGTGCAAAGAGCAAGTTGACCTTGTGGGTTCCTGGGTTGTTTGTGAATCATTGCAAAAAGGTCATTGGGTTTTTTGTTTCCAAATAACAATCTAGAGTTGTATATGAGCAGTTGTGATGCTTACTCGACGGAGTCGAGTATCCTCCCACCTGAGGAGAATGATGCGTACATCGATACGAAAATTTGGCGCATCTATCATAGGAGGCGTCGTAAATCGACGGCTATAATTTAAACCTTCAATTATGATTTATTTTTCTGAATTTTAGTTCTTAATTAATGTATTTCCTGTTTTACCCCTAGGATAGTTTATGTGAGTGTTATGGCCCAAGGGGCAATTTTGTAATTTTTGATTTGATCAGCCTTAAGCCCATATCTTTTTGCTTTAGTCTTGGATGTTCTCACTAGACATTTGCAAGAGGATGTACCTTGGTGTATGCTTTTTGCTGATGATATTCTTCTTGTTGATAAGACTAGAGAGGGAGTTGAAGGTAAACTTGAATTATGGAGGTCAACCTTAGAGTCTAAAGGTTTTCGCTTGAGTAGATCTAAAACGGAATATATGGAGTGTAATTTTAGTAGTAATAGACCTACTGAAGGGATTGTGACTTTGGGCGATCAAGTCATTAATAAGAGTACACGTTTTAGATATCTTGGATCAATTGTTCAAAGTGATGGTGAAATAGATGGGGATATTATCAGCAGAATTCAAGTTGGATGGTTGAAGTGGAGGAATGCATCGGGCTTGTTATGTGATAGAAATGTACCCCTCAAACTTAAAGGAAAATTCTATAAGATGGTAGTGAGGCCTGCAATGCTTTATGGTGCCGAATGTTGGCCATTAAAAGAGAAGCATAATACTAAGTTAAGTGTGGCAGAGATGAGAATGCTCAGGTGGATGGATGAGTGGCTTTACCCTTAGAGATAGGATACGAAATGAGCATATACGTGAAAAGGTTGGAGTAGCTCCAGTAGAAGATAGAAGATAAAATTAGAGAGAGTCGCCTTAGATGGTTTGGTCACATAAAAACGACGGCCTTTCGATGACCCGGTTAGGAGAGTTGAGGTATTAGATTTGACTTATGTTAAGAAAGGTAGGGGTAGACCTAAAAAGACTTGGTTAGAAAATATTAGGAATGACCTTTCTTTATTAGGTTTAAATGAGAATTTGACTTTTAATAGAACACAATGGAGAAAAAGGATTCATGTAGCCGACCCCACGTAGTGGGATAAAGGCTTGATGTTGTTGTTGTTGTTGTTGTTGTTGATTTTTCTCATATTGTGGCCTATATATAGGGCCTTAAGCTATTATAATAGGGATGAAGAATTGATATTAAAAATTTGTGTCCACACTTTTGTTCTTGTGAGAGAGCGTTAGTGAGATTCCTATGGGAAGGAATCTGAATTTTCACCAGCCGCAGGATGGGTCCGGGCTCGTTATTTGAAGTCCCTTGGAGAAGGGCAAAGAATCACCCGTCAATCTTTGGAAGAGTCCAACGCTCGCGGTTTTTATTTTATATCGTTTCTTTCTATCTTTCGTTTTATCTTCTATCTTTTGTATTTGTTTTGTTCTTTCTTATTGCTCCTAGTAGTCATCTTCTTCCTCCTCCCCATCTTCGTTTGGCCACCGGATTCACCTCCACCCGATATTCCTCCTCCCCTCTCCACCTCATTACTAAGCCCCATACCCAAGCCCTTGCCGCCGGAGCAATTTCATTGCCGCCGAGCCTCCATCCCCTTTTGCTCCCCTTGCTTAATTGGTTTGATAAAATTCATGGCTGAATTTTTTGGATTTTCTAATTGGTTGGGTTAATTTAGGGATTAATTTGAATTTGAAATTATTCAAATTCAAATTTCAAATTCTTTCCTAATTTAGTTCATCTATTTTTGGAAAGTGCTTAATTGAAATCAATTTTAAAATTTAAATTCAAAATATGATTTATTGTCTCAATTTCATAACTCCTAAATTCAAACCTAAGAGCCTTAAATCACCTCATTAAATCCCCTTCCTAGCTTAGAAAACTGCCGGACACCTGAAAGAATAATCAGGATTCATTTCCTAATTTATTACTAAGCCTATTTGGAAAATAAGTCTTCTCTCTTGCCAACCGGAAGTTATTTTTTTTTTGCCCATGCATTTATTCCCTTTCCAAAATCTGGAGAGGAAGCCTTCATTCTCCCCATTTATTCCTATCCTAATTCCCCAAATCAATTCACTGATTTTGGGGAATTAAAATCCATTAAATTTCTGTGGTCCCGCCATCCCCCTCTTCTCCTAATTGCTCCAGCAAAACTTCCCTTTTTCTTCAAATCTGAGAATTCTTCTTGTCTGAAAATCCCATGTCCCCACCCCATTTAAGTCCTTCCCAACTCATACTTTCCTGTTGGAATTAAATCCCTAATTTCCAAGTTCTCATTCACGCCTCCCTTCTCTTCCCGTGAAGCTCTTTGTTTGCTGCCCACACTCCAGCCAAGTGTTTTCTTTGCTGCCTTGCACGTTTTGAAGACTGCAGCTTGTTGTCCAGAATACTCCCAGCACTTTATAACTGCTTTCCAAGGTTTTCCCAAGCACCCGAAGTAGCTGTCAAGAAATTTCCAGGTGTCAACGCTAATGTCCAGCCATCGTAGCAATCTCCTTTTGCTGTTTTGCTGGCCGTAAAGTTCAGAGTTGGTGTCCAAGACTTCTAAGAGTCAAAAACCGATGTTTTTACCCCTCGATTTGCTCTTTAAGACATTTAGAATTCAATCCTTCTACCCGTTCTACATCATAGTTTAATCCAATTTTCTTTTCCTTTAAGTTAGGATTTTTCTTACCTTAGGATTTGACATGTTAGTGGTGCCTAAAAACCTTCGTATCACTATCCTAGTTTTAATATAATTTTCCTTTCTTTTAGGTTAGCATTCTATCTTTCCTTATAATTATACGTGCTAGTAGCAGATAATGCCCTTCATGTTACTATTCTAGTTTAATCTAATTTTCTTTTCTTTTAGGTTAATATTTTTTCTTTCATAAGGTTTAGATGTTCAAGTCGTGCATAATGCCCTTCATGACACCATTCTACTTTAATCCAAATTTTTCTTTTCTGTAGGTTAGGATTCTACCTTTCCGTAAGATTAGACGTTGTATGGGTGGACTACACCCTTCGTGACACCATCCTAATTTAATCCTACTTTTTTTTAACTTTAGGTTAGGATTTTTCATTTCCTTTAGATTAGACGTGCTAGTGGTGGACCATGCCTTTCGTAGAATTATCATAGTTTTAATTTAGTTTTCTTTTCCTTTAGGTTAGCATTCTTTCTTTCCTTAAAATTTGACGTGGTAGTGGTGAATAACTCCAATCTTGGCACTATCCTAGTTTAATCCAGTTTTCTTTTACTTTTATTTAGCGTTGTTCCACTCTTAAGAAATAGACGTGTTAGTGGTGGATAATGCCCCTCGTGGCACCAACCTTGTTTTAGTCTAGTTTTTTTTTTCTTTAGGTTAGGAATCTTCATTTCTTAAGATTAGACGTGCCAGTGGTGGATAACGCCCTTCTTGGCACCATTCTCGTTTATAACAGTTTTCTTTTACTTTGGGTTATGATTCTTCCTTTCCTTATGATTTGACGTGCTAGTGGTTTATTACGCCCTTTGTGGCACTATCCTAGTTTAGTATATTTTTCTTTTCCTTTAGTTTAGTATTTTCCTTTCCTTAGGATTAGACGTACTAGTGGTGGATAACACCTTTCATTGCACCATTCTAATTTTAATATAGTTTATTTTTATTAGGTCATAATATTTCCTTTCCTTAGGATTAAGTCCTTTAATTTTCCTTTAGGTAGTTAAAGTCCTTTTTGGCACTATCCTATTTTAGTCTAGTTTTTTTAAAATTAGGATTTTTCATTTCCTTAGCATTAGACGTGCAAGTGGTGGATAATGTCCTTCATGTCACCATCCTAATTTAATCTATTTTTCTTTTGGTTAGGATTCTTCCTTTCCATAGGATTAGACGTGCTAGCGATGTATAACGTCGTTCGTGGCACCATCCTAATTTAATTTAGTTTTCTTTTCCTTTAGTATATTATTTTTTCTTTCCTTAGGATTTAACGTACTATGCTCTTCCTGACACCATCCTAATTATCATCCAGGTTTCTTTTCCTTTATGTTAGCATTCTTTCTTTCTTTAGAATTAGACTTGCTGGTGGTGGATAAAACCCTTTGTGGCACCATCATAGTTCAATCCAATTTCCTTTAAGTTAGCATCCTAATTGACTCCACATTTTTTTTTTTCTTTTGGTTTGGATTATTCCTTTTCTTTGGATTAGACGTATTAGTGATGGATAATGCTGTTCGTTGCACCATCCTAGTTTAATCTAACTTTCTTTTGTTGAGTTTAGTTTAGGATTCTTCTTCACTTCATTAAGATTAGATGTGCTAGTCATGTACAATACCCTTCTTTGGGACGATACTAGTTTAATCTATTTTTCAATTACTTTTGATTAGGATTCTTCATTTCCTTAGAATTAGACGTGGAGGTGGTGGATAATGCCCTTAGTGGCAACATCCTAGTTTAATCAAGTTTTTTTTCCTTTAGATTAGAATTTTTCATTTCCTTAAGATTAAAAGTGTTAGTGGTGAATAGTGCTCTTTGTGGCACCGTCCTATTTTTAATTTAGTTTTCTATTTTCCTTCAAGTTAGGATTCTTCATTTTCTTAGGATTATATGTGATAGTGGTGGATAACGCCCTTCGTGGAACCATCCTAGTTTAATCCAGTTTATTATTGTTTTTCTTTGGATTAGACATATTAATGGCAGATAACACCCTTCGCGACACCATCCTAGTTTAATCTAATTTTCTTTTTCTTTAGTTTAGGATTCTTCCTTTCTATAAGATTAGATGTGCTAGTCGTGTACAATACCCTTTTTAGCACGATACTAATTTAATCCAGTTTTCAATTCCTTTTATTTAGCTTTATTCCTTATGATTAGATGTGGAAGTGGTGGATCATGCACTTCGTAGAAACATCATAGTTTAATCAAGTTTTCTTTTTCTTTAGGTTTAGATTCTTTCTTTCCATAGGAATAGACATCATGTGCAACACCCTTTGAGGCATCATATTAGTTTAATCTAGTTTTCTTTTACTTTTGGTTAGGAATCTTCCTTTTTTTATGATTAGACGTGCTAGTGGTGGATAATATCCTTTATGCCACTATCCTAGTTTAATTATGTTTTCTTTTTTCCTTTAGGTTATAATTCTTCCTTTCTTTAGGGTTAGGCATGTTAGTGGTGGATAACGCCCTTTGTGGCACCATCCTTTTTTAATCTAGTTTTCTTTATCTTTAGGTTATGATTCTTCATTTACTTAAGATTACACATACTAGTGGTGGTAAACACCTTTCGTGGCACCATCCTTGTTTAATACAATATTCTTTTCGTTTAGGTTATCATTTTTCTTTTCTGTAAGATTAGACTAACTAGTGGTAGACAACGTCTTTCGTGGCACCATCCAAGTTTAATCCAGATTTCTTTTCCTTTAGGTTAACACCATTCATGGCACTAGCCTAATTTTATCCAATTTTCTTTTCGTTTAGGTTAAGAATCTTCCTTTCCTAAGTATTTGACGTACAAGTGGTGGATGCACCATCTTAGTTTAATCTAGTTTTCTTTTCCCTTAGGTTATGATTCTTCCTTTCTTTAGAATTAGACATGCTGGTTGTGGATACCCTTCGTGGCACTGGCATAGTTTAATCTAGTATTCATTTCCTTTAGGTTAAGATTTTCCTTAACTTAGGATTAAACGTGCTAGTGGTGCCTAAAACCTTCGTAGCACCATCTTAATTTTAGTACAATTTTCTTTTCCTTTAAGTTAGCATTCTATCTTTTATTAGAATTATAGGTGCTAGTGGTGGATAATGCCTTTCCTGACACCATCCCAGTTTAATCTTGTCCGTTTCCTTTATGTTAATATTTTTTCTTTCCTAAGGATTATATGTTCAAGTGGTGGATAATGCCCTTCGTGGCACAATCATATTTTAATAAAAAATCTTTAGGTTTGAATGCAACCTTTCCTTAGGATTAGAAGTTCTAGGGGTGGACAATGCTCTTTGTGGCACCATCCTAATTTAATCCAATTTTCTTTACTTTAGGTTAGAATTCTTCCTTTTGATTAGAAGTGCTAGTGGTGGACCATGCCCTCGTGACACCAGCATCTTAGTTTTAATGTAGTTTTCTTTTTCTTTATGTTATAATTGTTTCTTTCCTTAGAATTTGACATGATAGTGGTGAATAAAGCCTTTCGTGGCACCATCCTAGTTTAATCTAGTTTTTATTTCCTATTGGTTAGCTTTCTTCCTTTCTTAAGGATTAGACGTGCAAGTGGTGAATAATGCCCTTCATTTCTCCATCCTAGTTTAATCCAGTTTTCTTTTCTTTTATGCTAGGATTCTTCCTTTCCTTATGATTAGATCTGCTAGCGGTAGACAATGCCCTTCGTGGCCTCATCATAATTTTACCCAGTTTTCATTTCCTTTAGGTTAGGATTCTTCCTTTCCTTATGATATGACATGCTAGTGGTGGATAACGTCCTTCGTGCTACACCCTAATCTAAATCAATTATCATTTCATTTAGGTTAGGATTTTCTTTTCCATAAGATTAGACATGCTAGTGGTGGATAACACTCTTCATGGAACCATCCAAGTTTAATCTAGTTTTCATTTCTTATTGGTTAGAATTATTTCTTTCCTAAGGATTAGATGTCCTAGTGGTGAACAATGCCCTTTAGGATAGGATTCTTCCAAATGTCAGGATTAGACGCGCTAGTAGGGGATAACGCCCTTCGAGGCACCATCTTAGTTTAATAAAATTCTCTTTTCCTTTAGGTTAGAATTTTTCCTTTCCTTAGAAATAGATGTGCTAGAGGCAGATAATGCCCTTTGTGGCCCTAAAAACAATAAAATTTTTCCTTTTTCTTAAAAATACCAGTTATTCTCTCTCTCCCTCCCCTCTCCCTCTCCGTCTCCTTCTCTCTCTCTCTCTCTCTCTCTCTCTCTCTCTCTCTCTCTCTCTCCTCTACCTCTACCTCTCTAGCTCTCTCCCTCTCTCCGCTCTTGCTCTCCTCCTCTTCCCCTTCCCTCTCTCTCTCTCTCTTACTCTCTCTTACTCCCTCACTCTTTCTCTCTCCATCTCTCTCTCTCTCTCTCTCTCTCTCCTCTCTCCTTCCCTCTCTCTCTCCCTCTTCTCTCTCTTCATATATATATATATATCCTCTCTCTCTCCATCTCCTCTTCTCTCTCTCTCTCTCTCTCTCTCTCTACATATATATATCTCACTCTCTCTCTCCATATATATATCTCCTCTTTCTCTATCTCTCTCCCACCTCTCACTCTCTCACTCTCCCTCTCCCTCTCTTCCTCTCTCTCCTCTCTCTCTCTCTTTCTCTCTCTCTCTCTCCCCTCCCTCCCTCTCTCTCTCTCTCACACACATACTCTCTCTCTCTCTCTCACTCCATATATATATATATACTCTCTCTCTCCATCTCTCTCTGTATCTATCTCTTCTCTCTCTCTCTCTCTCTCTCTCTCTCTCTCTCTCTCTCTCCTCTCCTCGATCACTTACTCTCTCTCCACATCTCCTTCTCCCTATTTCTCCATCCCTCTCTCACTCTCTCTCTATTTCTCTCTCTCCTGTTGAGTTAAATGCCTCCCAATATGTATCTTTTTCATTTATTTCTGGCATCTTCCACTTGCATAAATGTTTTTGAATAACATAGAGATCAGATTAATATTCAAAAATTTTTAGAGGTGGTGGTAGTGTGCGTTTTTCAAGTAATTCTTGGCGGCAGCTATGATGGTGGTGGCTATGGCGAAGGTGACGGGCTCGAGGTTGAGGCATTTGAGAGGATGTTGCTATGACTTGGGCTGTATAAAGTGTGATTTGTTCGGGGCTTGGATAATACCTTTTGTGGCACCATCCTAATTTAATCCATTTTTTATCCTTTAGGTTAGTATTCTTCCTTTTCTCAGGATTAGACATACTAGTGGTGGAACACGTCTTTCATGACACTATCCTGTTTAATCCAATTTTCTTTTCCTTTAAGTTAACATTCTTTCTTTCCATAGAATTAGACGAACTTATGGTGAATAACACCCTTCGTTGCACCATCCAAGTTTAATCCAATTTACTTTTCCTTTAAATTAGCATTTTTCCTTTATTAAGGATCAGGCGTGCAAGTTATGGATAACACCATTTATGGCACCATCCTAGTTTAATCCAGTTTTCTTTTCCTTTCGATTAGGAATTTTTCCTTTTCCTTAGGATTAGACTCGCAAATAGTAGACAACACCCTTCGTTACACCATCTTAGTTTAATTCAATTTTCATTTTCTTTATTTTAGTATTCTTCCTTTCCTTAGTATATGACGTGCTAGTGGTGGATAGCGCTATTCATGGCACAATCATAGTTTAAGAATGTTTTCTTAGGATTTTTCTTAGGATTTTTCTTGTCGGTAGGATTAAACATGCTAGTGTTGGATAACGTACTTCGTGGCACCATCTTAGTTTAATTTAGTTTTATATTCCTATACTTTTGGAGTTTACCTTTCCTTAAGATTAAAAGAGTTAGTGGTGGATAATGCCCTTTGTAGCACCATCCTTATTTTAATCTAGCTTTTTTTCCATTAGGTTATAATTCTTTTTTTCCATAGGATTATATGTGCGAGTGTTAGATAATGCCCTTTGTGACACATTTCTAGTTTAATCCAATTTTCTTTTCTTTTATGTTAGGATTATTCATTTCCTTAGGACTAAACATGCTAGTTGTTGACAATGCCCTTTGTGGTACCATCATAATTTAATTCAATTTTCTTTTCCTTTATGTTTAGATTCTTTCTTGTCGTAGGATTACAAATGCTAGTCGTATGCAATGCCTTTCATGGCACCAAACTACTTTAAAGTAGTTTTCATTTCATTTAGGTTAGGATTCATTAATTTTCTTAGGATTTGACATATTAGTGGTGGACAATACCCTTTGTGACACCATTCTAGTTTAATCAAATTTTCTTTTTCTCTAGGTTAAGATTCTTACTTTTTCTTTTGATTAGATGAGCTGGATGTGGATAACGCGCTTGTGGCACTATCCTAGTTTAATCTTTTTTTTTTTCTTTAGGTTAGGATTTTTCTTTTCCTTAGGATTAAAGGTGCTAGTGGAGGATAATGACATTTGTGGTACCGTCATAGTTTAATATAGTTTTCTTTTCCTTTAGGTTAACATTTTTCCTTTCCTAAGATTAAGATGTTTAAATCGAGCGTAACGCCCTTCGTGGCACCATTCTACTTTAATCCAATTTTCTTTTATGTGGATTAGGACTCTACTTTTCCATAGGAGTAGATGTTCTAGGGGTGGACAACACCCTTCGTTGCACCATCCTAATTTATCTAGTTTTTTTTTAACTTTAGAATTGGATTCTTCATTTCCTTAAGATTAGACGTGCATGTGGTGGAACATACCCATCGTGGAACCATCCTAGTTTTAATTTAATTTTCATTTCCTTTAGGTTAGCATTGTTTCATTCCTTAAAAATTTGACGTGATAGTGGTGAATAACTCTCATAATGGCACCAACTTAGTTTAATCCAGTTTTCTTTTACTTTTGGTTAGCATTCTTCCTTTCCTAAGAAATAGATGTGCAAGTGGTGGATAACGCCCTTCGTGAAACCATCATAGTTTTTTCCAGTTTATTTTCCTTTTGGTTAGGATTCTTCCTTTCCTTAGGATTAAACGTGCTAGTAGTAGTAGATAATGCCCATCGTGGCCTCATCACAATTTAACCAAATATTCATTTCCTTTAGGTTAGGATTCTTCCTTTCCTTAGGATATGATGTGCTAGTAGTGAATAAAGCCCTTCGTCGCATTATCCTACTTTAATCCAATTTTTGTTTTCTTTAGGTTATCATTTTCCTTTTTTAAAATTAGACGTACTTCTAGTGCATAACGCTCTTTGTTACTCTATTCTAGTTTTAAGCTAGTTTTTATTTCCTTTACGTTAGGATTCTTCATTTTTACCTAGTTTAATCCTTTTTTTAACCTTTATGACATCATCCTAGTTTAATCCTTTTTTTTTTTACTTTGATTAAGATTTTATCTTTTTGTATGATTAAAAGTGCTAGTGATGGATAATGGCCTTGGTGGCATCATTCTTGTTTAATCCAATTTTCTTTTCCTTTTGGTTCAGATTCTTTATTTTCTTAGGATTAGACGTGCTAGTGGTTGACAATGCCCTTCGTGGCACTATCTCACTTTAATCTAATTTTTATTTAGGTTAGGATTCATCCTTTCCGTAGGATTAGATAATCTATTCATGTATAATGTCCTATGTGGCACCATACTATTTTAACTAAGTTTTCTTTTCATTTAGGTTAAAATACTTTTTTTCCTTAGGATTAGATATGCTAGTGGTAGAAAAACGCCCCTTTCTGGCACTATTTTAGTTTAATCTAGTTTTTTTTTTCTTTTAAGTTGGGATTCTTCTATTCTTTAGGATTAGTTGTGCTAGTTGTGGATAACACCCTTTGTGTCACTATCCTACTTTAATCCAATTTTCTTTTCCATTTAGTTAGTATTTTCCTTTTTCATAAGTTTAGACATTATGCTTGTGGTGGAAAAAGCCTTTCGTGGCACCATCATAGTTTAATCCAATTTTCTTTTCCTTTAGGTTAGAATTATTGCTTTTCTTCGAATTAGACGTGTTGGTGGGTGGTAACGCCATTCGAGGCAATATCATAGTTTGATCAAATTTTGTTTTCCTTTAGGATTTTTACTTTACTTAGGGTTAGATATGTATGTAGATAACGCCCTTAGTGGCACCAACCTTGTTTTAGTCAAGTTTTCTTTTTCTTTAGGTTAGGGTTCTTTCTTTTCTAAGGATTAGACGTGTGTTAGTAGTGGATAACGCCTTTCGTAGCACCATCCAAGTTTAAAACTAATATTCTTTTCCTTTAGGTTAGGATTCTTTCTTTCCATAGGATTAGATGTGCTAGTGGTAGATGATGCTCTCGTTGCACCATTCTCGTTTATTACAGTTTTTCTTTACTGTAGGTTATGATTCTTCGTTTCTTTAGAATTTGACGTGCTATTGGTTGATAACACCCTTCGTCGCACCATCCTAATTTAGTCCAATTTTCTTTTCCTTTAAATTAGTATTTTTCTTTCCATAGAATTATACGTACTAGTGGTGGATAACGGTCTTTTTGGCACCATCCAAACTTTAATCCAGTTTAATTTTCCTTTAGGTCAGGATATTTCATTTTCTTAGGATTAAGTCCTTAAATTTTCTTTTAGGCAGATAAAGTCCTTTTTATCACTATCCTATTTTATAGGTTAGGCATTATACACAACTAACTTTTCATTTAGGTTTTGATTCTTCCTTTCCTTAGGATTTTGAAAAGTTAATGATGGATAATGCCCTTCGTGGCACCTTCCTAGTTTAATCTAGTCTTCTTTTTCTATTTGGTTACGACTCTTCATTTCCATAGGATTAGACGTACGAGTGGTGGAAAACGCCTTTTGTGGCACCATCCTAGTTTAATCCAGTTTTCTTTTCCTTTAAGTTATGATTATTCCTTTCCTTAGGACTAGCCGTGCTAGTGGTGGACAATGCCCTTCGTGGTTCCATCCTATTTTAATTCAGTTTTCTTTTCCTTTATATTTTGATTCTTCTTTTCCATAGGATTAGATCTGTTAGTCGTGTACAATGCCCTTCGTGGCACCATACTAGTTTAATCTACTTTTCTTTTCAATTAGGTTATGATTCTATTTTTCCTTAGGACTAGATGATGTGCTAGTAGTCGAGAATGCCCTTCGTGGTACCATCCTAGTTTAATTCGATTTTCTTTTCCTTTAGTTTTGAATTCTTACTTTCCTTAGGATTAGACAAGCTAGGGGTGGATAACGTGCTTCGTGGCACTATCTTAATTTAATCTAATTTTTCCCTTAAGTTATAATTTTTCTTTTGTTTTAGGTTTGGATTTCTTTCTTTCCGTAGAATTTGACGAGCTAGGGTTGGATAACGCGCTTCGTAGCACCATCCTAGTTTAATCCATTTTTTTTACTTTAGGTTAGGCTTTTTCCTTTCCTGAGGATTAAATGTGCCAGTGGGGGATAATGCCTTTAGTGGTACCATCCTAATTTTAACTCAAATATCTTTTCTTTTAGGATAGTATTCTTCATTTCCTTAGGATAGACGTGCTAGTGTTGGACAATGCCCTTAATGACACCATCGTAATTTAATCCTATATTCTTTTCTGCTTTAGGTTAGAATTCTTCCTTTTTGAACGATTAGACATGCTAGTCGTGTATAATGCCATTCGTAACACCATACTAGTTTAATAGAATTTTCTTTTCATTTAAAAGGTTTGGATTATTTCGTTCTTTAGGATTAGAGACGTGCTAGTGGTGGATAATGCCCTTCGTGGCACCATCCTAGTTTATTCCAGTTTTTTCTCCTTAGGTTAATATTTTTCTTTTCCGTAGGATTAGACATGCTAAGAAAAGGTTGAAGTAGCTCTAGTAGAAGATAAGATTAGAGAGAGTCGCCTTAGATGGTTTGGTCACATAAAATAGCGGCCTTCCAATGACCCGGTTAGGAGATTAGAGGTATTAGATTTGACTTATGTTAAGAAAGGTAGAGGCAGACCTAAAAAGTCTTGGTTAGAAAATATTAGGAATGACCTTTCTTTATTAGATTTAAACGAGAATTTGACATTTAATAGAATACAAAGGATAAAAAGATTCATGTAGCCGACCCACATAGTGGGATAAAGGCTTGATGTTGTTGTTGTTGTTGTAAGATTAGACGTGCTAGAGGTGGACACCATCCTAATTTAATCCAGTTTTCTTTTCCTTTAGGTTAGAATTTTTTCTTTCCTTAGGATAAGACGTGCTCGTAGTGAATAATACCCTTCATGGCACCATCTTAGTTTAATCTAGTTTTCTTTTCCTTTATTTTGTGATTATTCATTTCCTTAGGATATGGCATGCTAGTGGTGAATAATGTCCTTCATGACACCATTCTAATTTTATCACGATTTCTTTTCCTTTAGGTTAGAATTCTTCCTTTTCGTAGGATTAGATGTGTTAATCGTGTACAATGTCATTTGTGGCACTATACTAGTTTAATACAATTTTCTTTTCATTTAAGGTTGGATTGTTTCGTTCATTAGGATTAGACGTGCTAGTGGTGGATAATGTCATTCGTGGCACCGCCCTAGTTTATTCCAGTGTTTTTTTAGGTTATATTTTTTTTTTTTTCATAGGATTAGACATGCTAGGTGTGGGCATCATCCTAGTTTAATCTAATTTTCTTTTCCTTTAGGTTAAGATTTTTCCTTAGTATTAGACGTGCTAGTAGAGGACAATACCCTTCGTGGCACCATCATAGTTTAATCCAGTTTTTATTCCCTTTATTTTGAGATTATTCCTTTTCTTAGGATATGACGTGTTAGTGGTGAATAACGCACTTCGTGACACCTTCCAAGTTCTATCACATTTTCTTTTTCTTTTTGTTAGTTAGGATTCTTCTTTTTCGTTCGATTAGACATGCTAATGGTGGATAACACACTTTGTGACACCAACCTAGTTTCATCCAATTTTCTATTCATATAGGTTAGTATTTAACATTTCATTACGATTAAAAGAGCTTTTGGTGGATAATGTCCGTCGTGGCATCATCCTTATTTTAATCCCGTTTCTTTTCCTTTAGGTTAGGATTCTTCCTTTTCATAGGATTCAACATGTGAGTGGTGGATAACTCTGTTTGTGGCACCATCATAGTTTAATCAAGTTTTTTTTTTCCTTTAGGTTAAGATTATTCCTGTCCTTAAGACTAGACGTGTTAGAGGTGGACAAATGCCCTTCATGGTACCATCCTAGTTTAATTTAGATTTCTTTTTCTTTAGTTTTGGATTCTTTTTTTTTCGTAAGATTAGACCTATTAGTTTTGTACAATGCCCTTCGTGGCACCATACTAGTTTAATCTAGTTTTCTTTTCATTTAGGTTAGGATTCTTCCTTTCTTTGGGATTTGTCATAGTAGTGGTGGATAATGCCCTTTTGTGGCACCATCCTATTTTAATTTAGTTTCTTTTCCTCTTGTTTAGGATTCTTACTTTCCTTATGATTAGACAAGCAAGGGGTGAATAACGCTCTTCGTGGCACAATCCTAATTTAATCCAATTTTTCTTTCTTTTAGGTTAGGATTTTTTTCCCTTAGGATTAAACATGCTAGTGAGGGATAACGCCCTTCATGGCACCATCCAATAATCTCTTCCTTTGGGTTAGGATTCTTTCTTTTCTTAGGATTAGACGTGCTAGTTATGGATAATGCCATTTGTTACACCTTCCTAGTTTAATCCAATATTCTTTTTCCTTTAGGTTTTGATTCTTCCTTTTCATATGATTAGACGTACTATTCATGTATAACACCCTTCGTGGAAACATACTAGTTTATTATAATTTTCTTTTCATTAAGGTTAAAATTTTTTTCTTTCCTAGGAATTAGACATGCTAGTGATGGACAATGCCCTTTGTGGCACCATGATAGTTCAATTAAATATGCTTTTCTTTTAGGTTTGAATTCTTCCTTTCGTAGAATTAGATATGCTTGTCGTGTATAAACGTCATTCGTGGAACCATACTAGTTTTATCCATTTTTTTTTATTTTGGTTAGAATTCTTCTGTTCCTTACTAATAGAAGGGCAAGTGGGGGATAATGTCATTTGTGGCTCCATCTTAGTTTAATTAAGTTTTCTTTTCCTTTAGGTTAGTATTTTCCTTACCTCAGGATTAGACATGTTAGTAGTGCCTAAAAGCCTTCGTAGTACCATTTCTAGTTTTAATATAACTTTTTTTTCTTCTAGGTTAGCTTTTTATCTTTCCTTAGAATTATATGTGCTAGTGGTAGATAACGCTTTTCATGGTAGCATCCTAGTTTAATCAAGTTTTCTTTTCCTTTAGGTTAACATTTTTCCTTTCCTAAGGTTTAGATGTTCAAGTCGTTCACAACGTCCTTCGTGGCACCATTCTACTTTAATCCATTTTTTTTCTGTAGGTGAAGATTCTACCATTCCGTAGAAGTAGACGTTCTAGGGTGGGCAACACCCTTCGTGGCACCATCCTAATTTAAGACCTTTTTTTTTTAAATTTAGGTTCATATTTTTCATTTTCTTAAGATTAAACGTGTTATTGGATGACCATATCCTTTGTGGAATCATCCTAGTTTTAATTTAGTTTTCTTTTCCTTTAGGTTAGCCTTAATTATTTCCTTAAAATTTGACTTGGTAGTGGTAAATAACTCCCATCATGGCACCATCCTAGTTTAATCCAGTTTTTCTTTAACTTTTGGTTAGCATTCCTCCTTTCCTTATGATTAGATGTGTAAGTATGGTGGATAACACCCTTCATGGAGCCATCCTAGTTTAATCCAATTTTCCTTTCTTTTTGGTTCAGATTTTTTCTTTTTCTTAGGATTAGATATGCTAGTAGTGGATAATGTTTCTTTCGTGGCACTATCCTAGTTTAATCCAATTTTTCTTTAGTTTAATTCAGTTTACTTTTAGTTTAGGTTATGATTCTTACTTTCCTTAGAATTAGACGAGCTAGGGTTCGATAACGCGCTTCGTGGCATTATTCTAGTTTAATCTATTTTTTTTTCCTTTAGGTTATGATTTTTTCTTTCCTTTGGATTAAAAGTGTTATTGGGAGATAACGCCCTTCTTCGTGGTACCATCCTTATTTTAATGCAGTATTTTTTTTTTAGGATAGGATTCTTCCTTTCCTTAGGATTAGACGTGCTAGCGGGGGACAATGTCCTTCATAACATCCAAGTTTAATCATAAATTCTTTTCCTCTAGGTTACGATTCTCTCTTTTTGAAAGATTAGACATGCTAGTCGTGTACAACGCCCTTCGTAGCAGCATACTAGTTTAATCCAGTTTTCTTTACATTTAGATTAGGATTGTTCCATTCCTTAGGACAAGAAGAGCAAGTGGTGGATAACGCCCTTTGTGACACCATGATAGTTTGTTTTTCTTTGGGTTATGATTTTTCTATTTCATACGATTTGACAGGCTAGGGGTGGATAATGCCCTGTGTGGCACTATCCTAATTTAATCTAGTTTTCTTTTCTTTTATGTTAGTATTCTTCCTATCCTTTGGATTAGACATACTAATGGTGGATCACATTATTCATGTTACCTTATTCCTAGTTTAATTCAGTTTTTTTTTCCTTTAGGTTTACATTCTTTCTTTCCTTATAAATAGATGTTGATGTAATCAAAATTTACAAGAATACTAAGATTGCAAAAAAAAAAAACTAAAAGTTTTCCTTTATAATAAGAAAATACAACGCTTAAATTAACTTTTAAAACGAAGGACGATACAACTTTCATATAGATTAAAACATAAAACAACACCTAAAGGAGCTTGCAATCATTGAGAAGAAAGATACATATGAGGTGGACACTAGCGGAGAGAAGAAATAGAAAAAGCCCAAGATGAAATCGAAGTGAGGACAAGCTTCCAAGCTTTCCCAAGAAGAAAAGAAAAGGAACAAGCTTGCAAGCTTTTCCAAGAAGAAAACCCGCAGGTTTTGGCTCCAAAAATTCTTCACATAACTCTCTTCTTTTATTCTCAAAACCACCCATATATATAGTTGAAAAGAGGCAGCCAAACTGCCCCTAATTTCCTCCTGCCGAACCAATTCATAATGGGTAAACAGAAGGCCAACATGCGGCCTGGAACAGCAGCCGAAGAGGCTTCACTGGGATGGGAAAAGGCAGCCACGGGTATAAGAAAAAACAACCACGGAACAGGAGCCAAGGGAGAAACCGAAAGGCCAAGGGAAGGGAGAAAGGGGGGGAATGAACCAGGACACTCCCATTTATGAGCTAAAAAGGAGTTGAACCATAAGTAATAATGAACTAATTTTAGTAGAGAATATGACAGCTCACTAAAATTAGTTTAATCCAGTTTTTTTTTCCTTCATTTTTATGATTCTTCATTTCCTTAGGATATGATGTGCTTATGGTGGATAACGTGCTTCGTGTAAGCAACCTAATTTAATCCAATTTTTTTATTTTTTTAGGTTAGGATTTTTCGTTTCTTAAGATTAGATGTGCTAATCGTAGATAACACTCTTCATGGCACCATTCAAGTTTTAATCCAATTTTTATTTTCTTTAGGATATGATTCTTCTTTTCCTTAGTATATATGATGTGTTAGTGGTGGATAAATTTATTCGTAGCACTATCCTAGTTTAATTTTTTTTTTCTATTTGGTTAGGGTTCTTCTTTTTCGTAGGATTAGGATTATAAGTGCTAGTGGTAGATAACACCCTTTATGGTATCATTCTAGTTTAATCCAGTTTTCTTTTACTTTTGTTTGGATTTTAACTTTCCTTAGGATTAAAAGTGTTCATGATGGATAACGTTATTCGTGGCACCATGCTAGTTTTAATCTAATTTTCTCTTCCATTAGATTAGGATTCTTCATTTTCTTTGGATTAGACGAGCAAGTGGCGGGATTACACCTTTCGTCGCACAATTCTAATTTAATTCAATTTTCTTTTCCTTTAGGTTAGGTTTCTTCCTTTTCTTAGGATTAGACATGCTAGTGGTGGAAAATGCCCTTCGTGGCACCCATCCTAGTTTAAACCAATTTTCTTTTCCTTTATGTTAATATTCTTCCTTTCCGTAGGATTAGTTATTCTAGTCGTGCAGAACATTTTTTGTTGCATCATACTAGTTTAATCATTTTTTTTTCATTTTGGATAGAATTCTTCCTATTCTTAGGATTAGATATTCTAATGGTGGACAATGCCCTTCCTGGCACCATATTAGTTTAATCCAGTTTTCTTCTTCTTTTAAGTTAGGATTCTTCATTTCCTTATGATTAGATGTGTTAAGGGTGGATAACGCCCTTCGTGACACCATTCTAGTTTAATCCATTTTTCTTTTCCATTACATTAAGATTCTTCCTTTTCATGAGATTAGACGTGCTTATGGTGGAAATTCCCTTCATAGCACCATCCTTGTTTAATCCAATCTTCTTTTCCTTTAAGTTAGGATTCTTCCATTCGTTAGGATTAGAGGCGCTAGTTGGGGATAACGCACTTCGAGGCACCATTCTAGTTTAATCAAATTTTATTTTTCTTTTGATTAAAATTTTTCTTTTCCTTAGAATTAGATGTGCTAAAGGTAGATAACGTCATTCGTGGCATCAAACAAGTTTTAATTCAGCTTTCTTTTCTTTTTTTGTTAGGATTCTTCTTTCCTTAGGATTAAAGGTGCTATTGGTAGATAACGCCATTCGTAACACCATCAAAGTTTAAAACTAGCGTTCTTTTCTTTTGGGTTAGAATTCTTCATTTTTGTAGGATTAAACGTGCTAGTGGTGGACAATGCCCTTCGTGGCACCATCGTAAGATTAAAAGTGAGAGTGGAGGGTAACGCCATTCGTGGTACCATCCTAGTTTTAATCCAATTATATTTTTTTTTAGGATAGGATTCTTTCTTTTCTTAGGATTAGACGTACTAATAGTGAACAATGCCATTCATGACACTATCCTAGTTAAATCCAAAATTCTTTTTCTCTAGGTTATGATTATTCCTTTTCATAGAATTAGACATGCTGGTCGTGTACAACGCCCTTCGTAGAGCCATACTAGTTTAATCAAGTTTTCTTTTTTTTTTTTTTTGGTTAAGATTCTTCTATTCATTAGGATTAGATAAGTAAGTGGTGGATAATGCCCTTCGTGGCATCATAATAATTTAATTCAGTTTTCTTTTTCTTTAGGTTAGGATTCTTCTTTTCTGTAAAATTAGACGTGCTAGGGGTGGAAAATTGCCTTTGTGGCACCATCCTAATTTAATCAAGTTTTCTTTTCCTTTAGGTTAGTATTCTTCATTTTCTTAGGATTAAACATACTAGTGATGGATCACATCCTTTCATTATACCATCCTAGTTTAATCCAATTTTTTTTTTCTTTAGGTTAATATTCTTTTATTCCTTAGAATTGGTTGTGTTAATGGTGAATAACACCCTTAGTTGCACCATCAAAGTTTAATCCAGTTTTCTTTTCCATTAGGTTATCATTCTTCCTTTCCTAAGAATTAGACGTGTTTGTGGTGTATAACATCATTCGTGGCACCATCGTAGTTTAAACCAATTTTCTCTTCAATTAGGTTAGGATTCTTCATTTTCTTAGGATTAGATGAGCGAGTGGTAGATAACGCCCTTCGCGGCTCCATCCTAGTTTAACCCTGTGTTCGATTTCTTTTCATAGGATTAGATTTTCTAGTCGTGCACAACAAACATCGTGGCACCATACTAGTTTAATCTAGTTTTTTTTTTCATTCAGGTTAAAATTATTCCTTTCCTTTGGATTAGATGTGCTAATAATGGACAATGCCCTTCCTAGCACCAATCTAGTTTAATACAGTTTTTTTTTTCTTTTAAGTTAGGATTCTTCATTTTTTTTATATTAGATGTGCTAAGTGAAATAAAATGCCATTTGTGGCACCATCCTAGTTTAATCCAATTTTATTTTCCATTATATTGTGATTCTTCCTTTTCATAAGATTGACGTGCTTATGGTGAAAAATATCCTTCGTGGCACCATTCTTCTTTAATATAGTTTTCTTTTCCTTGAGCTTAGGATTCTTCCATTCGTTAGGATTATAAGCGTTAGTGGGGGATAATGTTGTTTGAGACACCATCCTAGTTTAATCAAATTTTCCTTTCCATAGGATTAGTGTGCTAGAGGTGGATAAAGCCCTTTATTGCACCATCCAAGTTTAAAAAAACTAGTGTTCTTTTCTTTTAGGTTAGAATTCTACATGCTAGTGGTGAACAATGCTCTTCGTGGCACCATCCTAGTTTAGTCAAGTTGTCCGTTAGGTTATGATTCATCATTTTTCATAGGATTAGACAATCTAGTCTTGTACAACATCCACTATATTAGTTAAATCTAATTTTCTTTTCATTTAGGGTAGGATTTCTTCATTTCTATAGGATTTGTCATGCTAGTGGTAGACAGTGCCCTTTGTGGAACCATCCTAGTTTAAATCAATTTTCCTTTTCTTTATGTTGGATTAGACGAGCTAGGGTTCGATAATACGCTTCGTGGCACTATCCTAGGTTAATCTTATTTTTTTCCTTTAGGTTAAGATTTTTCTTTAGGATTAAATGTGTTAGTGGGGGAAAATACCATTCATGGCACCATCCTAATTTTAATTCATTTATCTTTTCCTATAGGATAGGATTCTTCATTTCCTTAGAATTAGATATGCTAGTGGTGAACAATGCCCTTCATGGCACCATCCTAATTTAATCCAAAATTCTTTTCCTCTAGGTTAAGATTTTTTCTACAGTTCGCTAGCATACGGTTCTTTGAATAAATATTTTGGCATTTTCCAAAAAAATGTTTAGCAATTTAGTAATTTCAATAAATATATAATTTCTTAATATCCTAACAATTACGTGCCTGTGATCAAATGGTAAGTTTTTAGTTATTAAATTATGCGGTCCAAGTTCGAATAACAGGTAGATAGGTGTAATATTAAATATAATTTTTGATATTTTAAATTTAATAATGATACAAAAAATAATAATAATATATTCTTGAATATAATATTTGATATAATATTTAATATAATCTAATCACTAAATATATTTTATTATATTAAATAATTAAAAAGATATAATATCATAAATTTGTTAAAATTTTGATAATAAATTTATAAATTTATCAAAATATATTTATTATAATTTTACAACGCCCTTCGTGGCACTATATTACTTTAAACTATTTTTTTTTTAAAATTTAGGTTAGGATTCTTTCTTTTCATAGGATTTAACATGTTAGTGGTGGACAATGCCCTTCGTGGAACTATCCTAGTTTAATCCAGTTTTCTTTTTTCCTTTAGGTTAGGATTGTTACTTTACGTAGGATTAGATGAGCTAGGGTTGGATAATGCGCTTCATGGCATTGTCCTAGTTTAATCTTTTTTTTTTTTTTTTAGTCAGGATTTTTCCTTTGCTTAGGACTAAAAGTGTCAGTGGAGGATAACGCCTTTCGTGGCACTATCCTAGTTTTAATCTAGTTATTTTTTCTGTTAGGTTAGGATTCTTCCTTTCTTTAGAATTAGGCGTGCTAGCTTTGTGACACCATCTTAGTTTAATTTAAAATTATTTTCCTTTAGGTTAGGATTCTTCCTTCCCTTAGGATTAGACGACGTGATAGTAGTGTATATAATGCCCTTCTTGATTTCATCCTAGTTTAATCCAATTTTCTTTTCTGTTTTGTTTGGATTCTTCCTTTCCATTGGATTAGACCTATTATTCAAGCTCAATGCTGTTTGGGGCATTATATATAAGTTTAATCTAGTTTTCTTTTCATTTAGGTTAGGATTCTTCCTTTTCATAGGATCTAACATGCTAGTGCTGGATTCCCTTCATGATACCGTCCTAGTTTAATCCAGTTTCCTTTTACTTTTAGTTTTGATTCTTCCTTTGCGTAGGACTAGACCTGTTTGTCATGTACAACGCCCTTCGTGACACTTTATTAGTTTAATCTAGTTTTCTTTTCATTTAGGTTAAGATTCTTCCTTTCTATAAGATTTGATATGCTAGTGGTGGACAATGCCCTTCTTGGCACCATCCTAATTTAATCCAGTTTTCTATTCCTTTAGTTTAGGATTTTACCTTTCATTAGGATTAAAAGTGCTAGTAGTGGATAATGCCCTTCATGGCACTATCCTAATTTTAATCCGTCTTCTTTTCTTTTAGGTTAGGATTCTTCCTTTTCATAGGATTAGAAGTGCGAGTGATGGATAATGCCCTTTGTGGCACGATCTTACTTTTAATCCAGTTATCTTTTTCTTTAGTATATGATTCTTCCTTTTCTTAGGGTTTGACGTGCTAGTGGTGAACAATACCCTTTATTGCACCATCCAAGTTTAATTCAATATTCTTTTCCTTTCAGTTAGGATTCTTCCTTTCCTTAGGATTAGATGTGCTTGTGGTGGATAATGTCCTTCGTGGTACGATCTTAGTTTAATCTTTTTTTTGCTTTAGGATTGAATTCTCGCTTTCTGCAGGATTAGACTTGTTTAGTTATGTGCAACGCCCTTCGAGGCACCATACTTAGTTTAATCCAATTTTCTTTTCATTTAGGTTAAGATTCTTCTTTTTTCATAAGATTTGACATGCTAGTAGTCGACAATAGCCTACATTTAACCATCTTAATTTAATCCCATTTTCTTTTTCTTTAGGTTATAATTTTTACTCTCTTTAGGCTTAGACGAGTTAGGGTTGGATAATGCGCTTCGTGGCACTATCATAGTTTAATCCAAAATTTTTTACTTAAGATTTTTATTTTTCCTTTCCTTAGGATTAAAAGTGCTAATGGGGGATAACGTCCTTCGTGGCACCATCCTAATTTTAATCCAGTTATCTTTTCCTTTATGGTAGGATCAATATTTAAAATTGCGTAATTAGGTAATGAGGCATTTTTTGTTTGTGAGGCGAGACGTAAGTCTCAAGGCGTTTTGAGGCGTGAGCCTCAAAATAAAAAATTGTGTTGAGTGCAAATAAATGTTAAAAATAAATTTGTATATAATATCCAAATAATATATTAAAAGATGATATATATATCTTTTTTTATTGAACTATGAAGTAACATAATGATATATGAAACAAAAAATTGCATATGACGTAAAGTGGCTAGTGATAAATTCCATGAAATATAATTGAAATATAAATATTTCATGAGAAAAAAATATTAAATAAAGAAACTATATAAAAATATCATATAACATTAAGTTCAATAACATTTAATTTCTAAAAAATATTGAAAATAACAACTAGAAAATCATCTATATTATTATCTTTATTTGAGTCATCAATATCACAAATTGATCTCGCTCCTGTCTCATTCTGTTGAGTCAAATGCCTCCAAATATGCTTCTTTTTTATTTATTTTAGGCATCTTCCACTTACATAAATGTTTTTTCAATAACATAGAGATGAGATTAATACTCCAGAATTTTTAGAGGTGGTGGTAGTGTGCGTCTTTCAAGTGATTCTTGACGGCTACTATGACGGTGGTGGCTATGGCGAAGGCGACGGGCTCGAGGTTGAGGCATTTGAGAGGAAGTTGCTATGACTTAGGGTGCACAAAGTGTGATTTGTTCGGGGCTTTATTTTAAGATTTATTTAAGTTATATATATATATATATATATATATATATATATATATATATATATATATATATATATATATATATATATATATATATATATATATATATATATATATGCGTAAGCCTCGACGCTTTTTTCACTAGAATTGTGCTAAGGCGGGCCCAAGGCAAGCCTCATATTGCGCAATTTCAAACAATTAGTAGGATTCTTCATTTTCTTTGAATTAGACGTGCTAGTGGTCAATAATGCCCTTCATGGCATCATCTTAATTTAAGCGTATATTATTTTTCTTTAGGTTAGGATTTTTCCTTTTTGTAGGATTAGACGTTCTAATCGTCTACAATGCTATTCATGGCACCATGCTAGTTTAAAAAAAATTATTTTCATTTATTTTAGGATTTTTTCGTTCCTTAGGATTAGACATGCTAGTGGTGGATTGCCCTTCGAGGCACCATCCTAGTTTAAACCAATTTTTTTCTTTATGTTAAGATTCTTCCTTTCCGTAGGATTAGACATGCTAGGGGTGGGAACCATCCTAGTTTAATCCAATTTTTCTTGGTTTAGGTCAAATTTTTTTTCTTTACTTAGGATTATACGCGTTAGTAGTGGACAACACCCTTCGTGACACCATCTTCGTTTAATCCAGTTTTCATTTCTTTTGTTTCAGGATTATTCCTTTCCTTATAATATCATGTGCTAATGGTGGATAACGTCCTTCGTAGCACCATCCTAGTTTGATCACGTTTTCTTTTCCCTTTTGTTAGAATTCATTCTTTCCGTAGGATTAGACGTGCTAGTAGTGGTGGATAACGCAATTCGTGGTGCCAACCTAGATTAATCCAGTTTTCTTTTCCGATAGGTTAGGATTTTACCTTTCATTACGATTAAAAGTGCTGGTGGATAACATCCTTTTTGGCATCATCCTTATCTTAATCCAGTTTCTTTTCCTTTAGGTTATGATTCTTTATTTCCATAGGATTAGACGTGCGAGTGTTGGATAACTCTCTTTGTGGCTCCATCCTAGTTTAATCTACTTTTCTTTTCCTTTAGGTTAAGATTATTCCTTTCCTTAGGACAAGATGTGCTAGTGGTGGACAATGCCCTTCATGGTACCATCCTAATTTAATTTAATTTTTTTTCTTTTAGTTTTGTATTCTTCATTTCCGTAGGATTAGACCTGTTAGTTGTGTACATTCCCTTTCGTGGCACCATACTATTTTAATGTAGTTTTCTTTTCATTTAGGTTATGATTCGCCCTTTCCTTAGGATTTGACATTGTAGTGGTAGACAATGGCTTTATGTGGCTCTAGCCTAGTTTAATTCTATTTTCTTTTCCTCTAGGTTAGGATTCTTACTTTCCTTATTATTAGACGAGGTAGGGGTGGATAATGCGCTTCGTGGCACTATACTAGTTTAATTTAATTTTGTTTCATTTATGTTAAGATTTTTCTTTTCCTTAGGATTAAAAGTGCTAGTGGGGGATAATGTCTTTCGTGCCACCATCCTAGTTTTAATCCAATGATCTCTTCCTTTAAGTTAGGATTAGACGTGCTAGTGGTGGCCTAGTTTAAAATTGTGCAATATGAGGCTCGCCTTGAGGCCCGTCTTTGCACAATTCCAATAAAAAATGCCTCGAGTTTTTTTTATGAGGCTTGCGCCTCAACTTGGTTGAGGCCAGCCTTGAGGCCCGTCTCGCCTCACTAGCATGAGGCTTACGCCTCACGCTATATATATATAAAAACTTACATAACTTTTGAAGTAAATGCCCGACATTGGACTCTATAGGAGAGGAGGAAGGGGAGAAAACAGCTCACCATAATGATGATTCAAATAAAGAACCCCTTAGTGATGACAGTGCTGATGACTTATGAGTTCTTATGTGATATGTCCTTGCAATTTATTTTTTAAAATTGGAATTATATTTTAATGAAAAGAATACTGGGATTTGAGAAAGATAGAATTTTGAGTTGAACTATATTTCATATTGTCTTATTATTGAGATATTTTGATTTCACTTCATATCTTATGCTTTTTTATGTTTTATATTATTCACTCATTAGTATATAAAAAAAATTATCATTTTATGTTTACGCAATCTTTTGATTTTGAGGCTTACGCCTCAAAACGCTTTGAGGCTTACGCATCGCCTCACGAATGAAAAACGCCTCAATACCCGAATACGCAATTTTAAACATTGAGTGGTGGACAATGCCCTTTGTGGCATTATCCTAGTTTAATCCAATATTTTTTCCTTTATGTTAGGATTCTTCTTTTTCATAGAATTAGACGTGCTAGCCATGTATAACGCCATTCATGGAACCATACTAGTTTAATCAAGTTTTCTTTTCATTTAGATTTAAAATTATGTTTTTCTTAGGATTAGACGTACTAATGATGGACAATGCCCTTTGTAGCACCATACTAAATTAATCCAATATTATTTTCTTTTAGGTTAGGATTCTTCTTTTTCGTATGATTAGACGTGCTAGTCGTGTACAACTCCCTTCGTGGAACCATACTAATTTAATATAGTTTTCTTTACATTTTAATTATGATTTCTCTGTTCCTTAGTATTAGAAGTACTAGTGGTGGATAATGCCCTTTGTGGCACCATCCTAGTTTGATGCGGACATCGGTACGAAGATTTGGCGCATCTATCATAGGAGGCGTCGTAAATCGACGGCTATAATTTAAACCTTTAAATATGATTTATGTTTCTATCTTTTGTATTTGTTTTGTTCTTTCTTATTGCTCCTAGTAGTCATCTTCGTCCTCCTCCCCATCTTCGTTTGGCCACCAGATTCAATACCACCCGATATTCCTCCTCCCCTCTCCACCTCATGACTAAGCCCCATACCCAAGCCCTTGCCGCCGGAGCAATTTCATTGCCGTCGAGCCTCCATTCCCTTTTGCTCCCCTTGCTTAATAGGTTTGATAAAATTCATGGCTGAATTTTTTGGATTTCCTAATTTGGTTGGGTTAATTTAGGGATTAATTTGAACTTGAAATTATTCAAATTAAAATTTCAAATTCTTTCCTAATTTAGTTCATCTATTTTTTGAAAGTGCTTAATTGAAATCAATTTTGAAATTTAAATTCAAAATATGATTTATTGTCTCACTTTCATAACTCCTAAATTCAAATCTAAGAACCTTAAAACATCTCATTAAATCCCCTTCCTAGCTTAGAAAACCGCCGGTCCCCTGTAAGAATAATCAGGATTTATTTCTTAATTTATTACTAAGCCTATTTGGAAAATAAGTCTTCTCTCTTGCCAACCGGAAGTTATTTTTTTGCCCAGGCATTTATTCCCTTTCGAAAATCTAGAGAGGAAGCCTTCATTCTCCCCATTTATTCCTATCCTAATTCCCCAAATCAATTCACTGATTTTGGGGAATTAAAATCCATTAAATTTCTGTGGTCCCGCCATCCCCCTCTTCTCCTAATTGCTCCAGCAAACTTTCCTTTTTCTTCAAATCTGAGAATTCTTCTTGGCTGAAAATCCCATGTCCCCACCCCATTTAAGTCCTTCCCAACTCATACTTTCCCCATTGGAATTAATCCCTAATTTCCAAGTTCTCATTCACGCCTCCCTTCTCTTCCCGTGAAGCTCTTTGTTTGCTGCCCACATTCCAGCCAAGTGTTTTCTTTGCTGCAGTGCACGTTTTGAAGACAGCAGCTTGCTGTCCAAATAACTCCCAGCAGCTTATAGCTGCTGTCCAAGGTTTTCCCAAACACCCGAAGTAGCTGTCAAGAAATTTCCAGGTGTCAACACTAATATCCATCCATCATAGCAATCTTCTATTGCTGTTTTGCTGGCCTTAAAGTTCATAGTTGCTGTCCAAGACTTTTAAGAGTAAAAAACTGATGTTTAGACCCCTCGATCTGCTCTTCAAGACATTTAGAATTCAATCCTCCTACCCGTTCTATATAAGTTTGGTATCAGAGCATGGACTCGGATCAACTTGGAAGGACTCTAAACTGGGTGGCAGGTCAACTGGGCGCTATTAGTCAACTTCTCAAGGAGAATCAAGCGGACTTAGTCGACTTCCACCATCAAATAATCGAACGACTCGATAACCTAGTGTGAGGTAGGACTGACTCACCACTTTACACACCTTCAAGATCCCCTTCATCAAAGGATAGAAAAAGGGCACTAAGAAACAGATAAATAGTGGATAGAATGAACAAATGGATGGAGGCCAATGAAACTTTCAATTTCCCAATCACTGTGCAAATCAAAGAGAAACCTAAGGTGATCAAGGAAGAACATGAAAAAGAAGATGATTTGATTGACAAGGAGAAATGCGTGACTGCAAATAATGTAGAGGGAGACTTGTTTGACTCAATTACAACTCCTACAGAAGCTAAGATTTCTTCTGACCCAGTTAAAACTCCTATAACTGAGAATGTTGATGAAGCTCTGGAAGTGACATCTATAATTGGAGAGCTAAAGTGCAACGAGCAAGTTGACCTTGTGGGCAACCGGGGTTGTTTGAGAATCGTTGCAAAAAGGCCATTGTGTTTATTGTTTCCAAATAACAATCAAGAGTTGTACATGAGCAGTTGTGATGCTTACTCGACGGAGTCGAGTATTATACCACCTGGGGAGAATGATACGTACATCGATACGAAGATTTGGCGCATCTATCACAGGAGGCGTCGTAAATCGACGGCTATAATTTAAACCTTCAATTATGATTTATTTTTCTGAATTTTAGTTCTTAATTAATGTATTTCCTGTTTTACCCCTAGGATAGTTTATGTGAGTGTTATAGCCCAAGGGGCAATTTTATAATTTTTGATTTTTCTCATGTTGTGGCCTATATATAGGGCCTTAAGCTATTGTAATAGGGATGAAGAATTAATATCAAAAATTTGTGTCCACACTTGTGTTCTTGTGAGAGAGCGTTAGTGAGATTCCTATGGGAAGGAATCGAAATTTTCACCATCCTAGTTTAATCCAGCTTTTGGTTCTTTTAGGTTAGGATTTTTTCTTTCCTTAGGATTTAAAGTGCTAGTGGTGGATAACGCCCTTCGTGGAACGATCTTAGTTTTAATCTAGCTTCTTATCCTTCATGTTAGGATTCTTCATTTCCTTAGGATTAGACGTGCGAGTCGTGGATAACGTCATTTGTGGAACCTTTCTAGTTTAATCCATTTTTTTTCCTTTAGCTTAGGATAATTAATTTTCATAGGATTAGACCAGTTTGTCATGTACAACGCCTTTCGTGGCACCATAATTCTTTAGGTTAGAATTATTTCTTTCCTTAGAATTTGGCGTAGTAGTGGTGAATAACATTTCTTTGTGGAACCATCCTAGTGTAATCCAGTTTTTATTTTCTGTTGGTTAACATTCTTCTTTTCCTAAGGATTAGTCATGCGAGTGTTGACGAATATTTTTGCATCGACTCGACTCCGATCGAGCCCGACAAAGCTCGATCGCGCTCGATCAACTCAATTGATCATCGTCGAGGTGAAATTAATTCGAATTAAGCCTCAATTTAATTAAATTAAGCCCAATTTAATTTAATGAAAATCAGATCAATCAAATCAAACCCAATCGAGCCTCGTCGAACCAAATTCGACGCAATTCGGCGTCGATTTAGGTTCAATTTCATGAAATTAAATTGATTGAACCCAATCGGACCCAAATTGTTCGGGTCGAGTCCAATTCGGACTCAATTCCAGCCCTAATTTGTTAATTTGGGCTTAATTTGATTCTCAAATCAGAAATTTGAGATCAATGGCTCAGATTTCATCACAAATCCTGCCCTAAATCCGTCATTCCCACGTGTATGAGGCTGATTGGGAATTTTGGGCGGTGCTTTTGTGCGCCTCTAAGAGAACGAAAGAGATGGGGGAGCCATTCGGCTCCCCTTGTGTTTTCTGCCCCGACCCAGAGCGAGAAAAAGAGGGAGAGATCGGGAGAGGGGGAGCATTCGGCTCCCCCGTGTGGTTCGTCCGTCTCAGACAGAGCGGGAGAAGGAAATGGGGAGAGAGCCTTCTGGCTCTCTGTTGTCTGCACCCGTCCAAGCCATGAAGGAGGAGGCCGACAGTGGCCTCTTGCATGCGATCTAGTCAGGAGGGGAAGCCGAGGCAAGGGATTTGGGAGTTTGTTGCTGCCTTTCTCCTCCCTCTCTCAAAATCTAGAGCAAAGAACTGCTGTAGTTCTTTTCTTCTGCTCTTAGGAAGTGGTAGGAAGCTTCCCCTTCCTTCCAAGTCAACCCCGGCGACCACTTGACGACGAAATCAGCCTTCAGAGACCTTCAAATGGCAGAACCTGCTGTTTGGAGAGTTTGGACAGCAAGTAATCACTTCAGGGAGCCTTCCGAACATTGAAAACTACTATTTGGAGCGTTCTTGGACAGCAAATTGCTCCTTTTAAGGCTCCAGAGCAGCTTTGACAGCGACGGCGACCTCCGGAAAGGCTTGGACAGCAGTCTTCCTCCTTGGAAAAACCTGTGACATCAACTTGGAGCCTTAAAAGGACCTTGGACAGCAACCTAAGAGCTTGGACAACGGTTTGGACAATAATTTGGAGCGCTAGGACAACCCGGGTGAGGTAAAATCCCAAAACTTAGTGAAACTTAGGGTCCCCCAAGGCCATTGATGTGTGGATGACGTCCCCAAGCCATAGGTCCCTTAGAAACTTAAATTTATGCTTCCTCGAAATCCTATGATCGTTGTCCTCTTTCCAAACTTGGGAAAATCTGGTGATTTTTGCCAAGTTCCTCTCATGTGAGAGCCAAAAGGGAATGGCGATGTGCGTAGGGTTGTTGGATTGGCATCCAACGCTCTCCAAATGTATGATTTTGCACTCATATTGCATGCTTAGCCTTCGCCTACGGATGGACCATAGGATTTGATGATCTTTTTCTATCCCAAAATGAATGTTGAGACATAGGTTTTGTTGAATTCTTGGTTGTACCTACTCAATGCTAATGTCATGGCAAAATTGACATAGGATTTAGGGTTTTGCATTTGTCAACTTGCAATATTCTCTATGACTTGGTTAGATGCCCAAATGCATTTGATAACTTGTTGTAGAATTTTATTTGAACTCTTAAAGGTTCATTTTACAAATTCTAGAGCAAGTAGGGTTGATCAATCTTGTTTTGGGTGTGTTGCAAAGCTTGTAAAGAAAATAACAAGTGGGCATTCGCTCTATTGTATCAAAATTCTCTAATTTGGATAATCATCGCCACATGCATGCATTCTAGGTTCTTTCTTAGATCGTTACCAAATTTGATCTTAAATCTCCTAGAAATCGTTGTAATAGATCTCTCCCATCCAAATTTCTAAATCATGCCCAAAAGTGGTTTAGAAACCTCTCCTACCTTAGGAAATCTATCTTCCTTCCTCCAATTGAGTCCAAAACACTCATGGAGAAATGGGGAATTCTCTTTTTCATGCACATCACCTTCCAAGTTTGATGCTTAGAACTTCCTCAAAGTTCTAAGCTCTATGTTGCATGAGTTTCAACAAGTATAAAGAGCTTGCTTCCAAGCACTCTTTTCCCCTCCATGTGAAGTATTTTGGAGCCCCTCTAAGGCTCCAAATGTTCTATCCCATGAATCTCCAAGGCTTTTGGACCAAAATCCTAAGCCCAAACCTTTTATTTGTTGAGTCTCAAAATCAACAAATGAGTATCTAACTCCATTCACTTGACTTCAACTAAGTGAATGATCCTATCTCTTTGAATATCAAATATTCAAAGGCTTTCTATGAATTTTTGTAACTCTCTAAGTTACATTTTCTTCCTTCAACCCCTAAGTTGTAGGAAATCTATCAAACCCTTTATTCATTGGAACACCAAACCAATGAATGATTTCTCGGCCTTAGGATTCAAATCCTAATCCCCTTTCTCCTACGACTCAAAATTGTAGGAAAATATCTAATCCCCCTCATTCTCCTAACCCATGTTAGGTGAGTGAATCCCTTTTCTTTGGACACCAAACGTTCAAAGAAACTCCAATTTGTAATTCATAGATTGCACCTTGGACCACCCCTTTCCCTACAAGCCTAAATTGTAGGAAACCTTTAAATCCCCATTTAACTAGTTCCAAATTAGGCAAATGAATTCGCCTCTTTGAACACCAAATGTTCAAAGAATATTCATGGATTTTCCTCATTCCTACAACCCAAAAGTTGTAGGAAATCCCTCATTCTCCAAAGCCCAAGCTAGGAGAGTGCATTTCCTTCTTTGGACAACAAATGTTCAAAGAACTTTCATTGATTTGCAATCTCTAAAATTTGCATTTCTCCATTCTTTCCTACAAGTCAAAATTGTAGAGAAGTTCATTTCTACAACTCAAAAGGTTTTATGAAAATCTCATCCATTCAACCCATGTTGAGAGAGTTAGACACATAAAAGTCATTTATTTGTTGAATCAAAATCAACAAATAGTTCAATAAAAAAAAATCTTTTATTTGTTGAACCAAATTCAACAAATAATCTCATGTCAAGCGAAGAAATCAAACTCTTAGCTTTCTTTCATTCTCCTAACGCAAATCGGGGGAATGAGTTCCTCTCTTTGGACACCCAAAAGTTCAAAGAATCCTTGATGTGTAGGCCCAAATCTACACATCATCTTCTTATGTTTGCTTAATCCAAACTTAGCAAACTAAATACCCATAATTGAATATAAGAGTTCAATGATAATCTCTCTTGATTTGTAACCCCAAAGTTACAAATCTCTCTCACTTATTGAGCTAAATTCAATAAGTGACTCACCTTTATTTGCTTAATCCAAATTAAGCAAATGAAACCCAACTCCTTGAATACAATAATTCAAGGAGACATTTTTTTGATTTGTAGCCTAAAAGCTACTAATCTCCATTCACTTTTATAGGTTCCAAAAGCCTTAAAAGATGTAATACCTTAGCCCTAAAGCTATAGGTTTTCCTCTCCTTCAACTCCAAAGTTGTTGGAGATCTCTCTTCTCTTTAGCTCCAAAAGCTAGAGAGAGTTCTCCTAAATTTAGCCCAAAATTAAATGTTGGATATCTATTTTTCTACCCCCTTAGCTCCAAAAGCTAAGGAGAATTCCTCAACATGTAGCCCAAAGCTACATGTTGGACACCCTTCTTAGACTCAAAATCTATGTAATCTCTTTCACTCAACCCAAACTGAGTGATCTTTCTTTTGACATTTAAAATGCTAAACTCATAGATGTCCTTAGGAATTATCCAATCCGTTGAAGTTCATCCTACCCTATTGGATGGATTTCACCCAGTCCTAAGTGAAACCCCCTTAGGCAAGTCTATCTTACCCTATTAGATAGTCACTTCTCTTATCCAAACACTAAGAGAACTCTAAAAACACCTAAAAAATTACTTAGGTTCCCTTTTGATACAATGATCAAGCATCTCCCCCAAAAGGCGGGATGCCTACATCATTGTATCTTAGGATTCATAAGTAACAGGCTTGCCCAAAAGCAAGCATGTGGTTACTTTATGGGTTCTTCATAACCCTCCTAAATATGGAGCATTTAAAAATCAAATAAAATCTTTAAGTCACAAACAACTTAAAGTGAATCACCCTTGGATAAAGATTAAACATCTTCGTTTCAAAATAAAATCAAAGACCCTTAGTGTGACATGCTACACAAGCCTCATACACTTAGGTGCACAGCCCCTTAGGCATGCTAGGATTAGGATTTTTCTTTTCTGCGCATGTGTTTGATGTTGTGGTGTGATTGCCCTTGGATTGTCTGTGTTGTGGGCACTTGCCCTTAAGTGGATAGTGTAATACTTATTCTTCTTGCAGGTGGCCATATCTAAAATGGGGGGGCGCTCATAAATAATAAACTACTTGCATGATAGGTGCTGCTTAAAATCCCCCCAAAGATGTGGCCAATAGAGTAGAAGCAGATGTTTAGCACTCTAAGTGCTAGGCAAATTTTAGATGTAATGCTTTATTATATATAAACTGTTTCTGACTTTATTTTGCAGGTTTGAGTCTTTTTCTTTTCAAATATGTATTTGATAGAATTAAGATGTGCAATCAAACTTGTGGGGGTTTGGAGCAAAAGAATGAAGTGGACTAGAAGGATGTACCTGTCAAAGGTGAAGCCCAATGTCCATTCAAAAGTCAAGAGCCTGAAGAACCCACAAGTAGAGTCTGTAAATTTGACTGGGTTGTATAATGACAGGCAACTCAGCTGTCAAATCTGGTTGTAATAATGTAGACTCTCTTTACATTTCCTTTCATTTGATATAAATAAAAGCATGCTTTGATTGCTTACCTGGTTGTGCAATAGAAATGCATCTTTTTCCTAGGTTTCTTTCTTTGCTTTTGCTTGGGAGTGGCTTGGACTTTTGATGCGGTAGGCTCTTATGATAAAAATAAGATTTTCTACCCATTAAAATGTAATCAATCTAAAAATTGATTTAGGCTCCACGATTTTCTAATAAGTAAGAAAGTCTTGTATGGCTCCCTTCAAGGAGCTAAGTTTTCTCAAAATTGAAAATAATCATGCATAGCCTAAATGTGTTGCATATAGAAAGCCCTCACTTAAGGATTAGATAATAAAAATCTTTTTCTTTATGAGTCAGCATATGCATACCCACATAATTAGGCATCTTGGCCTCAAAGCCAAGTTGTAAGACCTACCTTCTAAACAAAAATAACCCTACCACTTTACATTTGCATTGAGACCGGATAGCATGGTTTTGAATGCGATTAGGAGAGTTAGCTGGTAGTCCTTTCTAGGCGGGACAATAAATCCAAAGGTCGGGCGGGTTATGTCTCTTGTGAGGGGTAGCTTGTAAGTCCCTCTTTGCACTCGTTAGATCTAGGTTCGAGGCACTACCTATCAGTAGTCCTCACCTTAGTCTTAGGGTCCGAGGTAAGGGTTGATTCCAAATCACCCCATAAGTCCTCATCCTTCGGGCAATTCCTCCAACAAACGTTGTTGGGATGTAAGCCCCAATATTCTAATAAAATAGCAACTTAAACCAAAATTAGGTTGTTAAAATGTAAAGCCCAATATAGGATAGTTTGGGCACCTCTGAGTGTCCCTCATAATCAAGTGCTCCTATTTCACCTCCTTTGGCTTTCATTCCCAAAAATCTGATTCTAAGTTGATCAAACTTCTTCCTTGAAATTCTAAAGGAACAAAACCCTTTAACCAAGACTTTCATGGATTTTTTTAAACAACAAAAATCAACTTTAGCCAATGTCTAAAATGACTTCCAAATAAAGAAAACCACTAATTTAATCAAAAGTTTTCCCAAATCAAACTTGGGATGTAATTAACTATAGGGGCTTGCTTCTATGGGACGTCTGTACCCCAGAAATAAATAAACCCCACTCGACCAAACATTGAGTGGGGGAATCTCTGTTAAATAATTGATTATTGAGCCCATAAGGAAATGATATTTTTACTCTTCGGGGTAATATATCGTATTTTTATGCCGTGCCCGATTATAAAATATGCAATCCGTTTGAGGATATAAAAATTCTCCAACAGTGAGTGGTGAATAATGTGCCCTTCATTGCACCATTCTAGTTTAATCCAATTTTTTTTTTAGGTTAGGATTCTTCCTTTCTTTAGGATTAGACGTACTAGTGGTTGACAATGCCATTCGTGATACAATCATAATTTAATCTTTTTTTTTACTTTGGTTATGGTTTTACCTTTCCTTAGGATTAAAAGTGTTCATGATGAATAATGTCATTCATGGCACCATCCTAGTTTTAATTTAGTTTTCTATTTTATTAGTTAGGATTTTTTCGTTCTTTAAGATTAGATGAGCGAGTGGTCCAATTTTTTTTTTTAGGTTAGGATTCTTCCTTACTTTAGGATTAGACGTGCGAGTGGTAGACAATGCCCTTCGTGGTACCATCATAATTTAATCTTTTTTTTTTTTACTTTGGTTATGGTTTTATCTTTCCTTAGGATTAAAAGTGTTCATGATGGATAATGTCATTCATGGCACCATCCTAGTTTTAATTTAGTTTTCTCTTTTATTAGTTAGGATTTTTTCGTTCTTTAAGATTAGATGAGCGAGTTGTCCAATATTTTTTTTAGGTTAGGATTCTTCCTTACTTTAGGATTAGACGTGCTAGTGGTAGACAATGCCCTTCGTGGAACAATATTAGTTTAATTTAGTTTTCTTTTTATTTAGGTTACAACTCTTCCTTTCCTAAGGATTAGATCTAGTGGTTGACAATGCCATTCCTGACACCATACTAGTTTAATTTAGTTCTCTCTTTCTTTTAAGTTAGGATTCTTCATTTTTATAATACAATATTTTTTTTTTTTAGGTTAGGATTTTTCCTTTCTTTAAGATTAAAAGTGCTAGGGGTGGATAACGCTCTTCATGAAACCATCCTAGTTTTAATCCAATTATCTTTTCTTTTAGGTTAGGAGTCTTTTTTTTCTTAGGATTAAACGTGCTAGTGGTGGACAATGCCATTTGTGGCACCATCCTAGTTTAATCCAATATTCTTTTCTCTTAGGTTAGAATTTTTCCTTTTTATAGGATTAGACATGCTAGTTGTGTACAACGCTCTTCGTGGAACAATACTAGTTTAATCCAGTTTTCTTTTCATTTAGGTTATGATTCTTATGTTCCTTAGGATTAGACATGCTAGTGGTGGATAATGCCCTTTTTGACGCCATCTTAGCTTAATCCAATTTTTTCTTTATTTAAGTTAGGATTCTTCCTTTTCGTAAGATTAGACGTGTTAGTGGTGGACCACGCCCTTTATGATACCATCCTAATGTAATCAAATTTTTTTCTTTTAGGTTAGTATTCTTCCTATATTTAGGATTAGACATATTTGTGATGTACCACATCTTTCATGCTATCATCCTAGTTTAATCTTGTTTTATTTTCCTATAGATTAACATTCTTTCTTTCCTTAGAATTAGGCTTGCTAGGGTTGAATAACGCCCTTCGTTGCGCCATCCTAGTTTAATAAGTTTTTTTTCCATTAGGGTAGCATTCTTTCTTTCCTTAGGATTAGTGTGCAAGTGGTGGATAACGCTATTTGTGGCACCAATATGGTTTAATCCTGTTTTCTTTTCCTTCAGTTTCGGATTCTTCCTTTCCTTCGGATTTTGACTCGCTAGTAGAGGACAAAACCCTTCGTGGCACCATCCTGAGTTTAATCTAATTTTCATTTCTTATTGGTTTGAATTTTTTCTTTCCTTAGGATATGACATGCTAGTGGTGAATAACGCCCCTTGTGGCACCATCCTAGTTTATTTAAGTTTTCTTTTTCTTTTTATTAGGATTTTTCTTTTCCATATGATTATATGTGCAAGCGGTCGATAATGTCCTACAAGACCATCCTAGTTTAATCCAATTTTTTATTATTTTAGGTTAGGATTTTATCTTTCCATAGGATTAAAAGTGCTAGTGGTTGAAAACGTCCTTTGTGGCACGATCTTAATTTTAATCTAGCTTCTTATCATTTAGGATAGGATTCTTCCTTTTCTTTGGATTAGACGTTCGAGTGACGGATAACGCCCTTTATGGAACCATCCTAGTTTAGTCCAGTTTTCTTTTCCTATAGGTTAAGATTTTTCCTTTCCGTAGGATTAGACCTGTTTGTCAAGTACAATGTCTTTCATGGCTAGTGATATATGAAGTAAAACAATGATATATGAAAAAATAAATGAACTAACACAATAATATATATTATCTTTCTATTGAACTATGAAGTAATACAATGATACATGAAACAAAAAATTGCATATTACGTAAAGTGGCTAGTGATAAATGGCAAGCAATATAATTGAAATACAAATATTTCATGAGCAACAAATTTTTAAATAAAGAAACTATATAAAAAATATCATATAACATTACGTTTAATAACATTTAATTTCTAAAAAAAATTTTGAAAAGTTAGCAACAACTAGAAAATCATCTATATTATCATCGTTGATGTGATCTTTATTTGAGTCATCATTATCACAAATGTATCTCTCCTGTCTCATCCTGTTGAGTCAAATGCCTCCCAATATGTTTCTTTTTTATTTATTTCAAGCATCTTCCACTTGCATAAATATTTTTATATAACATAGTGATGAAATTGATACTAAAAAATTTTTAGAGGTGGTGGTAGTGTGCGTCTTTCAAGTGATTCTTGACGACAGTTATGACGGTGGTGGCTATGGCGAAGGCGATGGCTCGAGGTTGAGGCATTTGAGAGGAAGTTGCTATGACTTGGGGTGCATAAAGTATGATTTGTTCGGGGATTTATTTTAAGATCTATGTAAGTTTTAATAAATAAAATAAATAAAATAAAACAAAACACACACACACACACACACACACACACACACACACACACACATATATATATTATATATATATATATATATATATATATATATATATATATATATATATATATATATATATATATATATATATATTTATATATATATATATATATATATATAGCCCCATAAAAAAAAACTCAAGGTATAAGCCTCGACTCATTTTTCAATAGAATTGCGCAAAGGTGGGCCTCAAGGTGAGCCTCATTTTGCACTATTTCAAACAGTTGGTACGATTTCTTCATTTTCTTGAAATTAGACGCGCTAGTATTCGACAATGCCCTTGATATCACCATCCTAATTTAAGCATATATTATTTTTCTTTAGGTTAGGATTTTTATTTTTTGTAGGATTAGACGTGCTAATCGTGTACAATGCCATTCGTGGCACCATGTTAGTTTAAAAAAAAATCTTTTCATTTATGCCAGGATTCTTCTGTTCCTTAGGATTAGATGTGCTAGTGGTGGATAATGCCCTTCGTGGCACCATCCAAGTTTAATCCAATATTTTCCTTAATGTTAAGATTCTTCCTTTCCGTAGGGTTAGACATGCTAGGGGTGGGAACCATCCTAGTCTATTCCAATTTTTTTTTTGTTTAGGTCAGAATTTTTTCTTTCCCTAGTATTATACACGCTAGTAGTAAACAACACCCTTCGTGACACCATCTTAGTTTAATCCAGTTTTCATTTTCTTTGTTTTAGGATTATTTATTTCCTTATGATATGACGTGGTAGTGGTGGATAACGCTCTTCGTAGCACCATCCTAGTTTGATCACGTTTTCTTTTCCTTTTAGTTAGAATTCATTATTTCTGTAGGATTAGACGTGCTAGTGGTGGATAACGGAATTGGCGGCGCCAATCTAGTTTAATCCAATTTTCTTTTCCGATAGATTAGGATTTTACCTTTGATTATGATTAAAAGTGCTTCTGGTGGATAACATCCTTTGTAGCATCATCGTTATTTTAATCCAGTTTCATTTCCTTTAGGTTAGGATTCTTCTTTTCCATAGGATTAGACGTGCGAGTTGTGGATAACTCTCTTTGTGGCTCCATCCTAGTTTAATCTAGTTTTTTTTTTTCAGGTTAAGATTATTTCTTTCCTTATGATTAGATGTGCTAGTGGTGGACAATGCCCTTCATGGTACCATCCTAGTTTAATTTATTTTTTTTCTTTTAGTTTTGAATTCTTCCTTTCCATAGGATTAGACATGTTAGTCGTGTACATTGCCTTTCGTGGCACCATACCATTTTAATGTAGTTTTCTTTTTATTTAGGTTATGATTCATCCTTTCCTTGGGATTTGACATGGTAGTGGTGGACAATGGCTTTTTGTGGCTCTAGCCTAGTTTAATTCTATTTTATTTTCCTCTAGGTTAGGATTCTTACTTTCCTTATTATTAGACGAGCTAGGGGTAGATAACGCGTTTCTTGACACTATCCTAGTTTAATCCAATTTTGTTTCCTTTATGTTAGGATTTTTCTTTTCCTTAGGATTAAAGGTGTTAGTGGGGGATAATATCCTTCGTGCCACCATCTAGTTTTAATCCAGTTATCTCTTCCTTTAAGTTAGGATTAGACGTGCTAGTAGTGGACAATGCCCTTTGTGGCACCTTCCTAGTTTAATCAAATATTTTTTCCTTCATGTTAGGATTCTTGCTTTTCATAGGATTAAACGTGATAGTAATGTATAACGCCTTTCGTGGAACCATGCTAGTTTAATCGAGTTTTCTTTTCATTTAAGTTAAAAATTTTGGTTTTCTTAGGATTAGACGTGCTAATGATGAATAAATCCCTTTGTGGCACCATACTAATTTAATCCAATATTATTTTCTTTTAGGTTAGGATTCTTTTATTTCATACGATTATGTATGCTAATCGTGTATAACGCCCTTCGTGGAACTATACTAGTTTAATTAGTTTTCTTTACATTTTGGTTATGATTTCTCTGTTTCTTAGCATTATAAGTGCTAGTGGTGGAATGCCCTTTGTGACACCATCCTAGTTTAATCCAATTTTCTTTTCCTTTAAGTTAGGATTTTCCTTACCTCAGGATTTGACAGGTTAGTGGTGCCTAAAAACCTTCATGTTTTCATCCTAGTTTAATCTAGTTTTCTTTTCTTTTAGGTTAACATTTTTTCTTTCCTATGGTTTAGATGTTCAAGTCGTGCATAATGACCTTCGTAATACCATTCTACTTTAATCCAATTTTCTTTTCTGTAGGTTAGGATTCTACCTATCCGTAATATTAGATGTTGTATGGGTGGACTACACCTTTCGTGACACCATCCTAATTTAATCATAATTTTTTTAATGTTAGGTTAGGATTTTTCATTTCCTTTAGATTAGATGTGCTTGTGGTGGACCATACCCTTCGTGGAACTATCCTAATTTTAATTTAGTTTTCTTTTCCTTTAGGTTAGCATTGTTTCTTTTAAAATTTGACGTGGTAGTTGGTAAATAACTCCAATCTTGGCACCATCCTAATTTAATACAGTTTTCTTTTACTTTTAGTTAGCATTATTCCTTTCTTAAGGATTAGACTTTTTAGTGGTGGATAACGCCTCTCATGGCACCAACCTTGTTTTAGTCTAATTTTCTTTTTCTTGAGGTTAGGATTCATTTCCTCAAGATTAGGCGTGCTAATGGTGGATAACGCCGTTCGTGGCATCATTCTCGTTTATTACAGTGTTCTTTTATTTTGGGTTATGATTCTTCCTTTTCTTAGGATTTGACGTGCTAGTGCTTGATTACGCCCATCGTAGCACCATCCTAATTTAGTGTTTTTTTCTTTTCCTTTAGATTAGTATTTTCCTTTCCTTAGGATTAGAAGTACTAGTGGTGGATAATACCGTTCATGGCACCATCCTAATTTTAATATATTTTAATTTTTCTTGAGGTCATGATATTTCCTTTCTTTAGGATTAAGTCCTTTAATTTTTCTTTTGGTGGATAAAGTCCTTTTTGGCACTATCCTATTTTAGTTTAGTTTTTTTTAGCATAGGATTGTTCATTTCCTTAGTATTAGATGTGCAAGTAATGGATAATATCCTTCATGTCACCATCTTAATTTAATCTATTTTCCTTTTCCTTTTGGTTAGGATTCTTTCTTTACTTAAGATTAGACGTGCTAGTGGTGTATAGCACCGTTCGTAGCACCATCCTAATTTAATTTAGTTTTCTTTTCCTTTAGTATATGATTTTTCATTTTCTTAGGATTTAACGTTCTATGCTCTTCGTGACACCATCCTAATTATCATTCAATTTCCTTTTCTTTAAGTTAGCATTCTTTCTTTCATTAGAATTAGACTTTCTAGTGGTGGATAAAGCCCTTGATGGCACCATCGTAGTTCAATCCAGTTTTCCTTTCCGTTAGGTTAACATTCTTTATATCTTAAGGATTAGACGTATAAGTGATATAGATAACACCCTTTGTGGGATCATCCTAGTTTAATTCAATTTTTTTCCCTTTAGGTTAGAATTCTTCATTTTCATAGGATTAGATATGATAGTGGTGAACAATGCCCTTCATGGCACCATACTAAATTAATCAAGTTTTCTTTTCTATTAGATTAGGATTTTTCCTTTCCTAAGAATTAGATGTGCTAGTGAAGGATAACACCCTTCATAGCACCATCCTGATTTAATCATGCTTTTTTTTTCATTGGGTTAGAATTTTACCATTTCTTAGGATTAAAAGTGTTCGTAATAGATAATGCCATTCGTGACACCATCTTAGTTTTACTCTAAGTTTCTCTTCCATTAGGTTAGGGTTCTTGCTTTCTATAGAATTAAATGAGAGAGTGGTGGATAAGGCCCTTCGTCGCTTAATACTAGTTTAATCCAGTTTTCTTTTACTTTAAGTTAAGTTTATTCCTTTTATTAAGATTAGATGTGCTAGTGATGGACAACATCTTTCGTAGGCACCATTCTAATTTAATCCAATTTTCTTTTACTTTAGATTAGGATTCTTCTTTTCCACAGGATTAGGCTTGTTTGTCATGTACAACGCCCTTCATGGCACCATACTATTTTAATATAATTTTCTTTTCATTTGGGATAGGATTCTTCCTTTTCATAGGATTTGACATTCTAGTGGTGGTTAATGCCCTTTGTGGAATCATTCTAGTTTAATCCAATTTTTTTTTTCATTTAGGTTAGGTTTTTTTTTCTTTTTCTCAGGATTTGACATGTTAGTGGTAGACAATGCCCCTACGTGAATCATAGTTTTATCAAGTTTTCCTTTCCTTTAGGTTAAGATTCTAATGCGCTCCATGTCACTATCTTAGTTTAATCCATTTTCTTTCATTTAGGTTAGGATTTTTTTTTTCATAGGATTAAAAGTGATAGTGGGGGGTAACGTCCTTCGTGCAACATCCTAGTTTTAAACCAGTTATCTTTTCCTTTAGAATATGATTATTTATTTTCTTAGGATTAGACGTGCTAGTGGTGAACAATAGTCTTTGTGGCACCATCCTAGTTTAATCCAATATTCTTTTCCTTTAGATTATGATTAGATGTTCTAGGGGTGTACAATGCCCTTTGTGGCATCATCTTATTTTAATCTAGTTTTTTTTTTTACTTTAGGTTAGGATTCTTCCTTTTTATTAGACGTGCTAATGGTGGACCATGCCTTCGTGGCACCATCTTAGTTTTAATTTAGTTTTCTTTTTCTTTAGGTTAGAATTATTTCTTTCGTTAGAATTTGACGTGGTAGTGGTGAATAACGTCCTTTGTGGCATCATCCTAGTTTAATCCAATTTTTATTTCCTGTTCGTTAACATTCTTCTTTTCCTAAGGATTAGTCATGCGAGTGGTGAATAATGTGCCTTTCATTGCACAATTCTAGTTTAATCCAATTTTTCTTTCTTCTTTAGGTTAGGACTCTTCATTTCCTTAGTAATAGATGTGCTAGTGGACAATGCCCTTCATGGTACCATCCTAATTTAATCTTTTTTTTTTTTTTTTTTACTTTGGTTATGATTTTACCTTTCCTTAAAATTAAAAGTGTTCATGATGGATAATGACATTCATGACACCATCATAGTTTTAATTTAGTTTTTTCTTTTATTAGGTTAGGATTTTTCCGTTCATTAGGATTAAACGAGTGAGTGGTGGCTAACGCCTTTCATCGCACAATCCTATTTTAATCCACTTTCTTTTCCTTTAGGTTATGTTTCTCCCTTTTCTTAGGATTAGACGTACTATTGGTGGACAATGCATTTCGTGGCACCATCTTAGTTTAACCCAGTTTTCTTTTCTTTTAGGTTAGGATTCTTCCTTTCTTTAGGATTAGACGTACTAGTGGTTGACAATGCCATTCGTGATACAATCATAATTTAATCTTTTTTTTTACTTTGGTTATGGTTTTACCTTTCCTTAGGATTAAAAGTGTTCATGATGAATAATGTCATTCATGGCACCATCCTAGTTTTAATTTAGTTTTCTATTTTATTAGTTAGGATTTTTTCGTTCTTTAAGATTAGATGAGCGAGTGGTCCAATTTTTTTTTTAGGTTAGGATTCTTCCTTACTTTAGGATTAGACGTGCGAGTGGTAGACAATGCCCTTCGTGGTACCATCATAATTTAATCTTTTTTTTTTTTACTTTGGTTATGGTTTTATCTTTCCTTAGGATTAAAAGTGTTCATGATGGATAATGTCATTCATGGCACTATCCTAGTTTTAATTTAGTTTTCTCTTTTATTAGTTAGGATTTTTTCGTTCTTTAAGATTAGATGAGCGAGTTGTCCAATATTTTTTTTAGGTTAGGATTCTTCCTTACTTTAGGATTAGACGTGCTAGTGGTAGACAATGCCCTTCGTGGAACAATATTAGTTTAATTTAGTTTTCTTTTTTATTTAGGTTACAACTCTTCCTTTCCTAAGGATTAGATCTAGTGGTTGACAATGCCATTCCTGACACCATACTAGTTTAATTTAGTTCTCTCTTTCTTTTAAGTTAGGATTCTTCATTTTTTATAATACAATATTTTTTTTTTAGGTTAGGATTTTTCCTTTCTTTAAGATTAAAAGTGCTAGGGGGTGGATAACGCTCTTCATGAAACCATCCTAGTTTTAATCCAATTATCTTTTCTTTTAGGTTAGGAGTCTTTTTTTTCTTAGGATTAAATGTGCTAGTGGTGGACAATGCCATTCGTGGCACCATCCTAGTTTAATCCAATATTCTTTTCTCTTAGGTTAGAATTTTTCCTTTTTATAGGATTAGACATGCTAGTTGTGTACAACGCTCTTCGTGGAACAATACTAGTTTAATCCAGTTTTCTTTTCATTTAGGTTATGACTCTTATGTTCCTTAGGATTAGACATGCTAGTGGTGGATAATACCCTTTTTGACGCCATCTTAGCTTAATCCAATTTTTTTCTTTATTTAAGTTAGGATTCTTCCTTTTCGTAAGATTAGACGTGTTAGTGGTGGACCACGCCCTTTATGATACCATCCTAATGTAATCAAATTTTTTTCTTTTTAGGTTAGTATTCTTCCTATATTTAGGATTAGACATATTTGTGATGTACCACATCTTTCATGCTATCATCCTAGTTTAATCTTGTTTTATTTTCCTATAGATTAACATTCTTTCTTTCCTTAGAATTAGGCTTGCTAGGGTTGAATAACGCCCTTCGTTGCGCCATCCTAGTTTAATAAGTTTTTTTTCCATTAGGGTAGCATTCTTTCTTTCCTTAGGATTAGTGTGCAAGTGGTGGATAACGCTATTTGTGGCACCAATATGGTTTAATCCTGTTTTCTTTTCCTTCAGTTTCGGATTCTTCCTTTCCTTCGGATTTGACTCGCTAGTAGAGGACAAAACCCTTCGTGGCACCATCCTGAGTTTAATCTAATTTTCATTTCTTATTGGTTTGAATTTTTTCTTTCCTTAGGATATGACATGCTAGTGGTGAATAACGCCCCTTGTGGCACCATCCTAGTTTATTTAAGTTTTCTTTTTCTTTTTATTAGGATTTTTCTTTTCCATATGATTATATGTGCAAGCGGTCGATAATGTCCTACAAGACCATCCTAGTTTAATCCAATTTTTTATTATTTTTAGGTTAGGATTTTATCTTTCCATAGGATTAAAAGTGCTAGTGGTTGAAAACGTCCTTTGTGGCACGATCTTAATTTTAATCTAGCTTCTTATCATTTAGGATAGGATTCTTCCTTTTCTTTGGATTAGACGTTCGAGTGACGGATAACGCCCTTTATGGAACCATCCTAGTTTAGTCCAGTTTTCTTTTCCTATAGGTTAAGATTTTTCCTTTCCGTAGGATTAGACCTGTTTGTCAAGTACAATGTCTTTCATGGCTAGTGATATATGAAGTAAAACAATGATATATGAAAAAATAAATGAACTAACACAATAATATATATTATCTTTCTATTGAACTATGAAGTAATACAATGATACATGAAACAAAAAATTGCATATTACGTAAAGTGGCTAGTGATAAATGGCAAGCAATATAATTGAAATACAAATATTTCATGAGCAACAAATTTTTAAATAAAGAAACTATATAAAAAATATCATATAACATTACGTTTAATAACATTTAATTTCTAAAAAATTTTGAAAAGTTAGCAACAACTAGAAAATCATCTATATTATCATCGTTGATGTGATCTTTATTTGAGTCATCATTATCACAAATGTATCTCTCCTGTCTCATCCTGTTGAGTCAAATGCCTCCCAATATGTTTCTTTTTTATTTATTTCAAGCATCTTCCACTTGCATAAATATTTTTATATAACATAGTGATGAAATTGATACTAAAAAATTTTTAGAGGTGGTGGTAGTGTGCGTCTTTCAAGTGATTCTTGACGACAGTTATGACGGTGGTGGCTATGGCGAAGGCGATGGCTCGAGGTTGAGGCATTTGAGAGGAAGTTGCTATGACTTGGGGTGCATAAAGTATGATTTGTTCGGGGATTTATTTTAAGATCTATGTAAGTTTTAAATAAAATAAAATAAAATAAATACAAACACAACACACACACACACACACACATATATATATATATATATATATATATATATATATATATATATATATATATATATATATATATATATATATATATATATATATATATATATATATAGCCCCATAAAAAAACTCAAGGTATAAGCCTCGACTCATTTTTCAATAGAATTGCGCAAAGGTGGGCCTCAAGGTGAGCCTCATTTTGCACTATTTCAAACAGTTGGTACGATTCTTCATTTTCTTGAAATTAGACGCGCTAGTATTCGACAATGCCCTTGATATCACCATCCTAATTTAAGCATATATTATTTTTCTTTAGGTTAGGATTTTTATTTTTTGTAGGATTAGACGTGCTAATCGTGTACAATGCCATTCGTGGCACCATGTTAGTTTAAAAAAAAATCTTTTCATTTATGCCAGGATTCTTCTGTTCCTTAGGATTAGATGTGCTAGTGGTGGATAATGCCCTTCGTGGCACCATCCAAGTTTAATCCAATATTTTCCTTAATGTTAAGATTCTTCCTTTCCGTAGGGTTAGACATGCTAGGGGTGGGAACCATCCTAGTCTATTCCAATTTTTTTTTTGTTTAGGTCAGAATTTTTTCTTTCCCTAGTATTATACACGCTAGTAGTAAACAACACCCTTCGTGACACCATCTTAGTTTAATCCAGTTTTTCATTTTCTTTGTTTTAGGATTATTTATATTCCTTATGATATGACGTGGTAGTGGTGGATAACGCTCTTCGTAGCACCATCCTAGTTTGATCACGTTTTCTTTTCCTTTTAGTTAGGATTCATTATTTCCGTAGGATTAGACGTGCTAGTGGTGGATAACGGAATTGGTGGCGCCAACCTAGTTTAATCCAATTTTCTTTTCCGATAGATTAGGATTTTACCTTTGATTATGATTAAAAGTGCTTCTGGTGGATAACATCCTTTGTAGCATCATCGTTATTTTAATCCAGTTTCATTTCCTTTAGGTTAGGATTCTTCTTTTCCATAGGATTAGACGTGCGAGTTGTGGATAACTCTCTTTGTGGCTCCATCCTAGTTTAATCTAGTTTTTTTTTTCTTTAGGTTAAGATTATTTCTTTCCTTATGATTAGATGTGCTAGTGGTGGACAATGCCCTTCATGGTACCATCCTAGTTTAATTTATTTTTTTTCTTTTAGTTTTGAATTCTTCCTTTCCATAGGATTAGAGACATGTTAGTCGTGTACATTGCCTTTCGTGGCACCATACCATTTTAATGTAGTTTTCTTTTTATTTAGGTTATGATTCATCCTTTCCTTGGGATTTGACATGGTAGTGGTGGACAATGGCTTTTTGTGGCTCTAGCCTAGTTTAATTCTATTTTATTTTCCTCTAGGTTAGGATTCTTACTTTCCTTATTATTAGACGAGCTAGGGGTAGATAACGCGTTTCTTGACACTATCCTAGTTTAATCCAATTTTGTTTCCTTTATGTTAGGATTTTTCTTTTCCTTAGGATTAAAGGTGTTAGTGGGGGATAATATCCTTCGTGCCACCATCTAGTTTTAATCCAGTTATCTCTTCCTTTAAGTTAGGATTAGACGTGCTAGTAGTGGACAATGCCCTTTGTGGCACCTTCCTAGTTTAATCAAATATTTTTTCCTTCATGTTAGGATTCTTGCTTTTCATAGGATTAAACGTGATAGTTATGTATAACGCCTTTCGTGGAACCATGCTAGTTTAATCGAGTTTTCTTTTCATTTAAGTTAAAAATTTTGGTTTTCTTAGGATTAGACGTGCTAATGATGAATAAATCCCTTTGTGGCACCATACTAATTTAATCCAATATTATTTTCTTTTAGGTTAGGATTCTTTTATTTCATACGATTATGTATGCTAATCGTGTATAACGCCCTTCGTGGAACTATACTAGTTTAAATTAGTTTTCTTTACATTTTGGTTATGATTTCTCTGTTTCTTAGCATTATAAGTGCTAGTGGTGGAATGCCCTTTGTGACACCATCCTAGTTTAATCCAATTTTCTTTTCCTTTAAGTTAGGATTTTCCTTACCTCAGGATTTGACAGGTTAGTGGTGCCTAAAAAAACCTTCATGTTTTCATCCTAGTTTAATCTAGTTTTCTTTTCTTTTAGGTTAACATTTTTTCTTTCCTATGGTTTAGATGTTCAAGTCGTGCATAATGACCTTCGTAATACCATTCTACTTTAATCCAATTTTCTTTTTGTAGGTTAGGATTCTACCTATCCGTAATATTAGATGTTGTATGGGTGGACTACACCTTTCGTGACACCATCCTAATTTAATCATAATTTTTTTTAATGTTAGGTTAGGATTTTTCATTTCCTTTAGATTAGATGTGCTTGTGGTGGGACCATACCCTTCGTGGAACTATCCTAATTTTAATTTAGTTTTCTTTTCCTTTAGGTTAGCATTGTTTCTTTTAAAATTTGACGTGGTAGTTGGTAAATAACTCCAATCTTGGCACCATCCTAATTTAATACAGTTTTCTTTTACTTTTAGTTAGCATTATTCCTTTCTTAAGGATTAGACTTTTTAGTGGTGGATAACGCCTCTCATGGCACCAACCTTGTTTTAGTCTAATTTTCTTTTTCTTGAGGTTAGGATTCATTTCCTCAAGATTAGGCGTGCTAATGGTGGATAACGCCGTTCGTGGCATCATTCTCGTTTATTACAGTGTTCTTTTATTTTGGGTTATGATTCTTCCTTTTCTTAGGATTTGACGTGCTAGTGCTTGATTACGCCCATCGTAGCACCATCCTAGTTTAGTGTTTTTTTCTTTTTCCTTAGATTAGTATTTTCCTTTCCCTTAGGATTAGAAGTACTAGTGGTGGATAACACCGTTCATGGCACCATCCTAATTTTAATATATTTTAATTTTTCTTGAGGTCATGATATTTCCTTTCTTTAGGATTAAGTCCTTTAATTTTTCTTTTGGTGGATAAAGTCCTTTTTGGCACTATCCTATTTTAGTTTAGTTTTTTTTAGCATAGGATTGTTCATTTCCTTAGTATTAGATGTGCAAGTAATGGATAATATCCTTCATGTCACCATCTTAATTTAATCTATTTTCCTTTTCCTTTTGGTTAGGATTCTTTCTTTACTTAAGATTAGACGTGCTAGTGGTGTATAGCACCGTTCGTAGCACCATCCTAATTTAATTTAGTTTTCTTTTCCTTTAGTATATGATTTTTCATTTTCTTAGGATTTAACGTTCTATGCTCTTCGTGACACCATCCTAATTATCATCCAATTTCCTTTTCTTTAAGTTAGCATTCTTTCTTTCATTAGAATTAGACTTTCTAGTGGTGGATAAAGCCCTTCATGGCACCATCGTAGTTCAATCCAGTTTTCCTTTCCGTTAGGTTAACATTCTTTATATCTTAAGGATTAGACGTATAAGTGATATAGATAACACCCTTTGTGGGATCATCCTAGTTTAATTCAATTTTTTTCCCTTTAGGTTAGAATTCTTCATTTTCATAGGATTAGATATGATAGTGGTGAACAATGCCCTTCATGGCACCATACTAAATTAATCAAGTTTTCTTTTCTATTAGATTAGGATTTTTCCTTTCCTAAGAATTAGATGTGCTAGTGAAGGATAACACCCTTCATAGCACCATCCTGATTTAATCATGCTTTTTTTTTCATTGGGTTAGAATTTTACCATTTCTTAGGATTTAAAAGTGTTCGTAATAGATAATGCCATTTCGTGACACCATCTTAGTTTTACTCTCTAAGTTTCTCTTCCATTAGGTTAGGGTTCTTGCTTTCTATAGAATTAAATGAGAGAGTGGTGGATAAGGCCCTTCGTCGCTTAATACTAGTTTAATCCAGTTTTCTTTTACTTTAAGTTAAGTTTATTCCTTTTATTAAGATTAGATGTGCTAGTGATGGACAACATCTTTCGTGGCACCATTCTAATTTAATCCAATTTTCTTTTACTTTAGATTAGGATTCTTCTTTTTCCACAGGATTAGGCTTGTTTGTCATGTACAACGCCCTTCATGGCACCATACTATTTTAATATAATTTTCTTTTCATTTGGGATAGGATTCTTCCTTTTCATAGGATTTGACATTCTAGTGGTGGTTAATGCCCTTTGTGGAATCATTCTAGTTTAATCCAATTTTTTTTTTTCATTTAGGTTAGGTTTTTTTCTTTTTCTCAGGATTTGACATGTTAGTGGTAGACAATGCCCTTACGTGAATCATAGTTTTATCAAGTTTTCCTTTCCTTTAGGTTAAGATTCTTATGCGCTCCATGTCACTATCTTAGTTTAATCCATTTTCTTTCATTTAGGTTAGGATTTTTTTTTTTCCATAGGATTAAAAGTGATAGTGGGGGGTAACGTCCTTCGTGCAACATCCTAGTTTTAAACCAGTTATCTTTTCCTTTAGAATATGATTATTTATTTTCTTAGGATTAGACGTGCTAGTGCTGAACAATAGTCTTTGTGGCACCATCCTAGTTTAATCCAATATTCTTTTCCTTTAGATTATGATTAGATGTTCTAGGGGTGTACAATGCCCTTTGTGGCATCATCTTATTTTAATCTAGTTTTTTTACTTTAGGTTAGGATTCTTCCTTTTTATTAGACGTGCTAATGGTGGACCATGCCTTCGTGGCACCATCTTAGTTTTAATTTAGTTTTCTTTTTCTTTAGGTTAGAATTATTTCTTTCGTTAGAATTTGACGTGGTAGTGGTGAATAACGTCCTTTGTGGCATCATCCTAGTTTAATCCAATTTTTATTTCCTGTTCGTTAACATTCTTCTTTTCCTAAGGATTAGTCATGCGAGTGGTGAATAATGTGCCTTTCATTGCACAATTCTAGTTTAATCCAATTTTCTTCTTCTTTAGGTTAGGACTCTTCATTTCCTTAGTAATAGATGTGCTAGTGGACAATGCCCTTCATGGTACCATCCTAATTTAATCTTTTTTTTTTTTTTTTTTTACTTTGGTTATGATTTTACCTTTCCTTAAAATTAAAAGTGTTCATGATGGATAATGACATTCATGACACCATCATAGTTTTAATTTAGTTTTTTCTTTTATTAGGTTAGGATTTTTCCGTTCATTAGGATTAAACGAGTGAGTGGTGGCTAACGCCTTTCATCGCACAATCCTATTTTAATCCACTTTCTTTTCCTTTAGGTTATGTTTCTCCCTTTTCTTAGGATTAGACGTACTATTGGTGGACAATGCATTTCGTGGCACCATCTTAGTTTAACCCAGTTTTCTTTTCTTTTATGTTAGGATTCTTCCTTTCATAGGATTAAACGTTCTAGTGGTGCACAATATCCTTCGTGGCACCATCTACTTTAATTAAGTTTTGTTTTTATTTAGGTTAGAATTCTTACTTTTTTAGGATTAGATCTAGTGGTGGACAATGCCCTTCCTAACACCTTACTAGTTTAATTTAGTTCTCTTTTTCTTTTAAGTTAGGATTTTTCATTTTTATAATACAATTTTTTTTTTCTTTTAGGTTAGGATTTTTCCTTTCTTTAGGATTAAAAGTGCTAGGGGTGGATAAAATTCTTCATGACACCATCTTAGTTTTAATCCAATTATCTTTTCTTTTAGGTTAGGAGTCTTTTTTTTCTTAGGATCGTGCTAATGGTAGACAATGCCATTCATGGCACCATCCTAGTTTAAACCCAATATTCTTTTCTTTTCTCTTAGGTTAGGATTCTTTCTTTTTATAGAATTAAACATTCTAGTCATGTACAATGCCCTTCGTGGACTAGTATGGCACCATCCTACTTTTAATCCAATTTTCTTTTTTTCTTTAGGTTAGTATTCTTCCTTTCCTTAGGATTAGACGTGCTAGTGGGAGATAACACCCTCTGTGTCACTACCTAGTTTAATCTTATTTTCTATTCCTCTAGGTTTGGATTCTTCATTTCCTTATGATTAGTTGTGTTAGTGGCGAAAAAAACCCTTCATGGCAACATCTTAGTTTAAAACAGTTTTATTTCCTTTAGATTAATATTCTTTCTTTTTGTAGGATTAATCGTGAGGCACCATACTAGTTTAATCTAGTTGTTATTATCCTTTTGGTTCGGATACTTTTTTCCTGAGGATTAGACGTGTTAGTAGTAGATAACGTTCTTCAAGGCACCATCCCAATTTAATCCAAATTTCTTTTCCTTAAGGTTAGATTCTTCCTTACCTTAGTATTAGTTGTGATAGTGGTGGCAATGTCATTTGTGGCACCATCCTAGTTTAATTCAATTTTCTTTTCTTTTAGGTTTAGGATTCTTATTTTAATTTAGGATTAGACGTGCTACTAGAAAAAATAACACCCTCTATAACATCATCCTAATTTAATCATTTTTTTTTCTTTTAGGTTAAGATTTTTCTTTTCTTAGGATTAGATATGCCGGTGGTAGATAATGCACTTTCTGGCCGTCATCCTAGTTTAATCAACTTTTCTTTTCCTTTAGGTTTGGATTATTCATTTTCTTATTATAGACGTATTAATGGTGGATAACACCCTTCGTGGCACCATCCCAGTTTAATCTAATTTTCTTTTCCTTTAGTTTAAGATTATTCATTTCTATAAGATTAGGGGTGTTAGTTGTGTACAATGCCCTTCTTGGCACGATACTAATTTAATCCAGTTTTTAATTTCTTTTGGTTAGGCTTCTTTCCTTAGGATTAAACTTGGAAGTGATGGATAATCCCTTTCGTGGCAACATCCTACTTTAATCAAGTTTTCTTTTCCTTTAGGTTTGGATTCTTTCTTTCTGTAGGATTAAAAGTACTAGTTATGTACAATGCCATTTGAGGTATCATACTTGTTTAATCTTGTTTTCTTTTCCTTTTGGTTAAAATTTTTCTTTTCCTTTGGATTAGACATGTTAGTGGCGAATAATACCCTTTGTGGCATTATGCTAGTTTAATTATATTTTCTTTTTTCCTTTAGGTTAAAATTCTTTCATTCCTTATGATTAGGCATGGTAGTGGTGGATGACGCTCTTTATGGCACCATCCTTTTTTAATCTAATTTTATTTTCTTTTAGGTTATGATTCTTCATTTCCTTAGGATTAGACATACTAGTTGTGGACAATATCTTTCGTGGCACCATCCTTGTTTAATCCAATATTCTTTTCGTTTAGGTTATGATTCTTCCTTTCCGTAAAATTAGATGTGCGAGTGGTGGACATCGCCCTTTGTGGCACCATCTAAGTTTAATACAGTTTTCTTTTCCTTAAGGATATCATTCTTTCTTTCCATAGAATTAGACGTGGTAGTGGTGAATAACACCTTTCGTGGCACCATCATTATTTAATCTAGTTTTCTTTTCGTTTAGGTTAGGATTCTTTCTTTTCGTAGGATTAGACGTAGTAGGAGTGGACAATGCCCTTAATGATATCATCCTAATTTAATTCTGTTTTCTTTTCTTTTAGGTTAGCATTCTTCATTTCCTTAGGATTAGATATACTAGTGGTGTACCACGTCCTTAATGACATCATTCTACTGTAATCAAATTTTATTTTTATTTAGGTTAACATTTTTTCTTTCCTTAAAATTTGACATGCTAGGGGTGAATAATACCCTTCGTTGCACCATCGTAGTTTTATCAAGTTTTCTTTTTCTTTAAGTTAGCATTCTTTCTTTCCTTAGGATTAAACGCGCTAGTGGAGGACAACACCATTCGTGGCACCATCTTGGTTTAATATAGTTTTCATTTCTTTTAGGTTAGAATTCTTCCTTACGATATGACGTGCTAGTGGTGGATAACATCCATTGTGGCACCATCCTAGTTTAATCAAGTTTTCTTTTCCTTTTTGTTAGGATTTTTTCTTTCCATATGATTAGATGTGCAGGCGGTCGATAACGTCCTACATGGCACCATCCTAGTTTAATCTAGCTTTTGGTTCTTTTAGGTTAGGATTTTTTTTCTTTCCTTAGGATTTAAAGTGCTAGTGGTGGATAACGCCCTTCGTGGAACGATCTTAGTTTTAATCTAGCTTCTTATCCTTCATGTTAGGATTCTTTATTTCCTTAGAATTAGACGTGCGAGTCGTGGATAACGTCATTTGTGGAACCTTTCTAGTTTAATCCAATTTTCTTTTTTCCTTTAGCTTAGGATAATTAATTTTCATAGGATTAGACCAGTTTGTCAAGTACCACGCCTTTCATGGCACCATACTACTTTAATCTTATTTTCTTTTCATTTAGGTTAGGATTCTTACTTTCCATAGGATTTGATATGCTAGTGGTAAAAAATGGCATTCGTGGAACTATTTTAGTTTAATCTAATTTTTTGTTTTTCATTTATGTTAGGATTCTTCATTTCCTTAGGATTTGAAGTGTTAGTGGTGGATAATGCTCTTCCTAATACCATCCTAGTTTAATTCAATTTTATTTCGTATATGTTAGGATTCTTACTTTCCTTAATATTAGACGAGCTAGGGGTGGATAACGTGCTTCGTGGCACTATCCTAGTTTGATTCATTTTATTCCTTTAGGTTAGGATCTTTTTTTCCCTTAGGATTTAAAGTGCAAGTACGGGATAATGTCCTTCGTGGCATCACCCTAGTTTTAATCTAGTTATCTTTTCCTTTATGTTATGATTTTTTCTTTTCTTACGATTAGAAGTGCTAATGGTGGATAATGTCCTTTGTCGCACCATCCTAGTTTAATCCAATATTATTTTTCTTTAGGTTAGGATTCTTCTTTTTTGTAGGGTTAGACGTGCTAGTGGTGGATAATACCTTCCGTGGCACCATCCTATTTTAATCCTTTTTTTTTCTGTTAGATTAGGATTTTTCTTACCGCATGATTAGACGTGCTTGTGATGCCTAAAAACTTTCGTAGCACCATCTTAGTTTTATTACAACTTTCTTTCTCTTTAGGTTAGCATTTTATCTTTCCTTAGAATTATATATGGTAGTGGTGGATAATGCCCTGTGTCGCACCATACTATTTTAATCTAATTGTTTTTTTATTTGGGTTAGGATTCTTCCTTTCCATAGAATTTTGAAATGCTAGTGGTGTTTAATGCCCTTCGTGGAATCATTCTAGTTTAATTTATTATTTTTTTCATTTAGGTTAGTATTCTTCATTTTCTTAGGATTTGACATGTTAGTGGTGGATAATGCCCTTTATGGCACCTTCCTAGTTTTATCCAGTTTTCCTTTCATTTAGGTTAAGATTCTTACTTTCTTTAGGATTAGACGAGCTAGGAATGGATAACACGCTCCGTGGCACTATCTTAGTTTAATCCATTTTTTTTCTTTAGGTTATGATTTTCTTTTCCTTAGGATTAAAAGTGCTAGTGGGGAATAACGTCCTTCGTGACGCCATCCTAAATTTAATCCAGTTATCTATTCCTTTAGGTTAGGATTATTTATTTTCTTATGATTAGACATGCTAGTTGTGGATAATGCCCTTTGTGGCACCATCCTAGTTTAATCGAACATTCTTTTCCTTTAGGTTATGATTCTTTCTTTTTATAGGATTAGACATGCTAGTCGTGTGTAACGTCATTCGTGGAACCATACTAGTTTAATATAATTTTATTTTTATTTAGGTTAGAATTCTTCCGTTCCTTAGTATTTGACTTGCTAGTGGTGAATAATGTCCTTCGTGGCACCATCCTAGTTTAATCCAATTTTTTTTTCTTTTTGTTACGATTTTCCTTACCTTAGGATTAGACGTGCTAGGGGTGCCTAAAAACCTTCGTATCACCATCCTAGTTTTAATATATTTTTTTCCCTTTAGGTTAGCATTTTATCTTTCCTTAGAATTATATGTGCCAGTGGTGGATAATGCCCTTTGGGGCACCATCCTACTTTAATCCAATTTTTTTTTTTCATTTAGGATAAGACTCTTCATATCCTAAGGATTAAATGTTTAAATGGTGGATAACGCCCTTCGTGGAACAATCATAATGTAATCCAATCTTATTTTCTTTAGGTTAATATTCTACCTTACCATATGATTAGATGTTCTAGGGGTGTACAATGCCCTTTGTGGCATCATCTTATTTTATTCCAATTTTTTTTACTTTATGTTAGGATTCTTCCTTTTTATTAGACGTGCTAGTGGTGGAGCATGCTCTTCGTGGCACCACCTTAGTTTTAATTTAGTTTTCTTTTTCTTTAGGTTAGAATTATTTCTTTCCTTAGAATTTGGCGTGGTAGTGGTAAATAACGTTCTTTGTGGAACCATCCTAGTTTAATCCAATTTTTATTTCCTGTTGGTTAACATTCTTCTTTTCCTAAGGATTAGTCATGCGAGTGGTGAATAATGTGCCCTTCATTGCACCATTATAGTTTAATCCAATTTTTTTTTAGGTAGGATTCTTCCTTTCTTTAGGATTATACGTACTAGTAGTAGACAATGCCATTCGTGGTACCATCATAATTTAATCTTTTTTTTTTACTTTGGTTATGGTTTTACCTTTCCTTAGGATTAAAAGTGTTCATGATGAATAATGTCATTCATGACACCATCCTAGTTTTAATTTAATTTTCTCTTTTATTAGTTAGGATTTTTCCGTTCTTTAAGATTAGATGAGCGAGTGGTCCAAATTTTTTTTTTTTTAGGTTAGGATTCTTCCTTTCTTTAGGATTAGACGTGCTAGTGGTAGACAATGCCCTTCGTGGTACCATCATAATTTAATCTTTTTTTTTTTTTACTTTGGTTATGGTTTTACCTTTCCTTAGGATTAAAAATGTTCATGATGGATAATGTCATTCATGGCACAATCCTAGTTCTAATTTAGTTTTCTCTTTTATTAGTTAGGATTTTTTCGTTCTTTAAGATTAGTTGAGCGAGTGGTGGATAATGTCTTTCGTCGCATAATCCTAGTTTAATCCACTTTCTTTTCCTTTAAGTTGGTTTTTCCCTTTTCTTTTGATTAGACGTGCCATTGGTGGATAATGCATTTAGTGGCACCATCCTAGTTTACCCCAGTTTTTTTTCCTTTATATTAGGATTCTTCCTTTCCGTAGGATTAGACGTTCTAGTGGTGAACAATATCCTTCGTGGCACAATATTAGTTTAATTTAGTTTTCTTTTTATTTAGGTTACAACTCTTCCTTTCCTAAGGATTAGATCTAGTGGTTGACAATGCCCTTCCTGACACCATACTAGTTTAATTTAGTTCTCTTTCTTTTAAGTTAGGATTCTTCATTTTTATAATACAATATTTTTTTTTTCTTTTAGGTTAGGATTTTTCCTTTCTTTAGGATTAAAAGTGCTAGGGGTGGATAACGCTCTTCATGACATCATCCTAGTTTTAATCCAATTATCTTTTCTTTTAGGTTAGGAGTCTTTTTTTTCTTAGGATTAAACGTGCTAGTGGTGGACAATGCCATTCGTGGCAATATCCTAGTTTAATCCAATATTATTTTATCTTAGGTTAGAATTTTTCCTTTTTATAGGATTAGACAAGCTAGTTGTGCACAACGCTCTTCGTGGAACAATACTAGTTTAATCCAGTTTTCTTTTCATTTAGGTTAAGATTCTTATGTTCCTTAGGATTAGACATGCTAGTGGTGGATAATGCCCTTTTTGACGCCAGCTTAGCTTAATCCATTTTTTTCTTTATTTAAGTTACGATTCTTCCTTTTCGTAAGATTAGACGTGTTAGGGGTAGACCACGCCCTTTATGATACCATCCTAATGTAATCAAAATTTTTTTTCTTTTAGGTTAGTATTCTTCCTATATTTAGGATTAGACATATTTGTGATGTACCACATCTTTCATGCTATGATCATAGTTTAATCTTGTTTTATGTTCCTTTAGATTAACATTTTTTCTTTCCTTAGAATTAGACTTGCTATGGTTGAATAACGCCCTTCATTGCGCCATCCTAATTTAATAAGTTTTTTCCATTAGGGTAGCATTCTTTGTTTCCTTAGGATTAGATGTGCAAGTGGTGGATAACGCTATTTGTGGCACCATTATGGTTTAATCCTGTTTTCTTTTCCTTCAGTTTCGGATTGTTCCTTTCCTTCGGATTTGACACGCTAGTAGAGGACAAAACCCTTCGTGGCACCATCCTGAGTTTAATCTAATTTTCATTTCTTATTGGTTTGAATTTTTTCTTTCCTTAGGATATGACATGCTAGGGGGGGATAACGCCCTTTGTGACACCATCCTGGTTTATTTAAGTTTTCTTTTTCTTTTTATTAGGATTTTTACTTTCTATATGTTTTTAGATGTGCAAGCGGTCGATAATGCCCTACATGGCACCATCCTAGTTTAATCCAGTTTTGATTATTTTATGTTAGGATTTTATCTTTCCATAGGATTAAAAGTGATAGTGGTTGATAACGCACTTCGTGGCATGATCTTAGTTTTAATCTAGCTTCTTATCATTTAGGATAGGATTCTTCCTTTTCTTTGGATTAGACGTTCGAGTGACGGATAACGCCCTTTATGGAACCATCCTAGTTTAGTCCAATTTTCTTTTCCTATAGGTTAAGATTCTTCCTTTCCGTAGGATTAGACCTGTTTGTCAAGTACAACGTCTTTCGTGGCTAGTGATATATGAAGTAAAACAATGATATATGAAAAAATAAATGAACTAACACAATAATATATATTATCTTTCTATTGAACTATGAAGTAACACAATGATATATGAAACAAAAAATTGCATATGACGTAAAGTGGCTATTGATAAATGGCAAGCAATATAAATGAAATACAAATATTTCATGAGCAAAAAATTATTAAATAAAGAAACTATATAAAAAAATATCATATAACATTAAGTTCAATAACATTTAATTTCTAAAAAAATATTGAAAAGTTAGCAACAACTAGAAAATCATCTATATTATCATCGTTGAGGTGATCTTTATTTGAGTCATCATTATCAAAATGTATCTCTCCTGTCTCATCCTGTTGAGCCAAATGCCTCCCAATATGCTTCTTTTTCATTTATTTCAAGCATCTTCCATTTGCATAAATATTTTTTATATATAACATAGTGATGAAATTGATACTCAGAAATTTTTAGAGGTGGTGGTAGTGTGTGTGCGTCTTTTAAGTGATTCTTGACGACAGTTATGACGGTGGTGGCTACGGTGAAGGCGAATGGGCTCGAGGTTGAGGCATTTGAGAGGAAGTTGCTATGACTTGGGGTGCATAAAGTATGATTTGTTCGGGGATTTATTTTAAGATCTATGTAAGTTTTAATAAATAAAATAAAATATATATATATATATATATATATATATATATATATATATATATATATATATATATATATATATATATATATATATCGCCTCATAAAAAAACTCAAGGTATAAGCCTCGACTCGTTTTTCAATAGAATTGCGCAAATGGCGGGCCTCAAGGCGAGCCTCATATTGCGTTATTTCAAACAGTTGGTACGATTCTTCATTTTCTTTGAATTAGACGCTCTAGTATTCGACAATGCCCTTGATGCCACCATCCTAATTTAAGCATATATTATTTTTCTTTAGGTTAGGATTTTCTTTTTTGTAGGATTAGACGTGCTAATCGTGTACAATGCCATTCGTGGCACCATGTTAGTTTAAAAAAAAATTCTTTTCATTTATGTCAGGATTCTTCCGTTGCTTAGGATTAGATGTGCTTGTGGTGAATAATGCCCTTCGTGGCACCATCCTAGTTTAATCCAATATTTTTCTTAATGTTAAGATTCTTCCTTTCCGTAGGGTTAGACATGCTAGGGGTGGGAACCATCCTAGTCTTTTCCATTTTTTTTTTGTTTAGGTCAGAATTTTTTGTTTCCCTAGGATTATACACGCTAGTAGTGGACAACACCCTTTGTGACACCATCTTAGTTTAATCCAGTTTTCATTTCCTTTGTTTTAGGATTATTTATTTCCGTAGAATTAGACGTGCTAGTGGTGGATAACGGAATTGGTGGCGCCAACCTAATTTAATCCAATTTTCTTTTCCGATAGATTAGGATTTTACCTTTGATTACGATTAAAAGTGCTTCTGGTGGATAACATCCTTTGTAGCATCATCATTATTTTAATCCAGTTTCATTTCCTTTAGGTTAGGATTCTTCTTTTCCATAGGATTAGATGTGCGAGTGTTGGATAACTCTCTTTGTGGCTCCATCCTAGTTTAATCTAGTTTTTTTTTTTTTAGGTTAAGATTATTTCTTTCCTTATGATTAGATGTTCTAGTGGTGGACATGTTAGTCGTGTACATTGCCTTTCATGACACCATACCATTTTAATGTAGCTTGCTTTTATTTAGGTTATGATTCGTCCTTTCCTTGGGATTTGACATGGTAGTGGTGGACAATGGCTTTTTGTGGCTCTAGCCTAGTTTAATTATGTTTTCTTTTCCTCTAGGTTAGGATTCTTACTTTCCTTATTATTAGACGAGCTAGGGGTAGATAACGCATTTCTTGACACTATCCTAGTTTAATCCAATTTTGTTTCCTTTATGTTAGAATTTTTCTTTTCCTTAGGATTAAAGGTGCTAGTGCGGGATAATATCCTTCGTGCCACCATCATAGTTTTAATCTAGTTATCTCTTCCTTTAAGTTAGGATTAGACGTGCTAGTAGTGGACAATGCCCTTTGTGGCACCTTCATAGTTTAATCAAATATTTTTTTTTCCTTTATGTTAGGATTCTTGCTTTTCATATGATTAAACGTGATAGTTGGTGCTAGTGGTGGATAATGCCCTTTGTGACACCATCCTAGCTTAATCGAATTTTCTTTTCCTTTAAGTTAGGATTTTCCTTACATCAGGATTTGACAGGTTAGTGGTGCCTAAAAACCTTCATGTTTCCATCCTAGTTTAATCTAGTTTTCTTTTCTTTTAGGTTAACATTTTTTCTTTCCTAAGGTTTAGATGTTCAAGTCGTGCAAAATGACCTTCGTGATAACATTCTACTTTAATCCAATTTTCTTTTATGTAGGTTAGGATTCTACCTTTCTGTAAGATTAGATGTTGTATGGGTGGACTACACCTTTCGTGACACCATCCTAATATAATCATACTTTTTTTAACGTTAGGTTAGGATTTTTCATTTTCGTTAGATTAGATGTTCTTGTGGTGGACCATACCCTTCGTGGATCTATCCTAATTTTAATTTAGTTTTCTTTTCCTTTAGGTTAGCATTGTTTCTTTCCTTAAAATTTGACGTGGTAGTTGGTAAATAACACCAATCTTGGCACCATCCTAATTTAATCCAGTTTTCTTTTACTTTTAGTTAGCATTATTCCTTTCTTAAGGATTAGACGTTTTAGTTGTGGATAACGCCTCTCATGGCACCAACCTTGTTTTAGTCTAATTTTCTTTTTCTTTAGGTTAGGATTCATTTCCTCAGGATTAGGCGTGCTAGTGGTGGAGAACGCCCTTCATGGCATCATTCTCGTTTATTACAGTTTTCTTTTATTTTGGGTTATGATTCTTCCTTTCCTTAGGATTTGACGTGCTAGTGGTTGATTACGCCCTTCATAGCACCATCCTAGTTTAGTGTTTTTTTTCTTTTCCTTTAGATTAGTATCTTCCTTTCCTTAGGATTAGAAGTACTAGTGATGGATAACATCGTTCATGGCACCATCCTAATTTTAATATAGTTTAATTTTTCTTTAGGTCAAGATATTTCCTTTCCTTAGGATTAAGTCCTTTAATTTTTCTTTTGGTGGATGAAGTCCTTTTTGGCACTATCCTATTTTAGTTTAGTTTTTCTTAGGTTAGGATTGTTCATTTCCTTAGTATTAGACGTGCAAGTAGTGGATAATATCCTTCATGTCACCATCTTAATTTAATCCATTTTCCTTTTTCTTTTTGTTAGGATTCTTTCTTTACTTAAGATTAGACGTGCTAGTGGTGTATAACACCGTTCGTGGCACCATCCTAATTTAATTTAGTTTTCTTTTCCTTTAGTATATGATTTTTCCTTTTCTTAGGATTTAACGTTCTATGCTCTTCGTGACACCTCCTAATTATCATCCAATTTCCTTTTCTTTAAGTTAGCATTCTTTCTTTCATTAGAATTAGACTTCCTAGTGGTGGATAAAGCCCTTCATGGCACCATCGTAGTTCAATCCAATTTTCCTTTTTGTTAGGTTAACATTCCTTATATCCTAAGGATTAGACGTATAAGTGATATAGATAACACCCTTTGTGGGATCATCCTAGTTTAATTTCAGTTTTCTTTTCCTTTAGATTAGAATTCTTCATTTTCATAGGATTAGATATGATAGTGGTGAACAATGCCCTTTATGGCACCATACTAAATTAATCAAGTTTTCTTTTCTATTAGATTAGGATTCTTCCTTTCCTAAGAATTAGATGTGCTAGTGGAGGATAACTCCCTTCATAGCACCATCCTGATTTAATCTTTCTTTTTTTTTTCATTGGGTTAGGATTTTACCATTTCTTAGGATTAAAAGTGTTCGTAATAAATAATGTCATTCGTGACAGCATCCTAATTTTACTTTAAGTTTCTCTTCCATTAGGTTAGGGTTCTTGCTTTCTTTAGAATTAAACGAGAGAGAGTGGTGGATAAGGCCCTTCGTCGCTTAATACTAGTTTAATCCAGTTTTCTTTTACTTTTAGTTAAGTTTCTTCTTTTTATTAGGATTAGATGTGCTAGTGGTGGACAACACCTTTCGTGGCACCATTCTAGTTTAATCCAATTTTCTTTTACTTTAGATTAGGATTCTTCTTTTCCACAGGATTAGGCTTGTTTGTCATGTACAACGCCCTTCATGGCACCATACTATTGTAATCTAATTTTCTTTTCATTTGGGTTAGGATTCTTCCTATTCATAGGATTTGACATGCTAGTGGTGGTTAATGCCCTTTGTGGAATCATTCTAGTTTAATCCAGTTTTTTTTTTTATTTAGGTTAGGATTCTTCTTTTTCTTAGGATTTGACATGTTAGTGGTGGACAATGTCCTTATGGCACCATCATAGTTTTATCAAGTTTTCCTTTCCTTTAGGTTAAGATTCTTATGCGCTCCGTGGCACTATCTTTGTTTAATCCATTTTCTTTCATTTAGGTTAGGATTTTTCTTTTCCTTAGGATTAAAAGTGATAGTGGGGGGTAACGTCCTTCGTGCAACATCCTAGTTTTAATCCATTTATCTTTTCCTTTAAATTAGGATTATTTATTTCCTTAGGATTAGACGTGCTAGTGGTGTGAACAATGCTCTTTGTGGCACCATCCTAGTTTAATCCAATATTCTTTTCCTTTAGCTTAGGATTCTTTCTTTTCGTAGAATTAGACGTGCTAGTCGTGTGTAACGCCATTCATGGAACCATACTAGTTTAATCTAATTTTATTTTTATTTAGGTTAGAATTCTTTCGTTCCTTAGTATTTGACGTGCTATTGGCGGATAATGTCCTTTGTGGCACCATCCTAGTTTTATCCAGTTTTCTTTTCTTTTTGTTACGATTTTCCTTACCTTAAGATTAGACGTGCTATGGGTGTTTAAAAACCTTCGTAACACCATCCTAGTTTTAATATATTTTTCTTTTCCTTTAGGTTAGCATTTTATCTTTCCTTAGAATTATATGTGCTAGTGGTGAATAATGCCCTTCGTGACACCATCCTACTTTAATCAAGTTTTTTTCTTTTAGGTTAAGACTCTTCATTTCTTAAGGATTAAATATTCAAGTGGTGGATAACGCCCTTCTTAGAACAATCATAGTGTAATCCAATTTTATTTTCTTTAGGTTAAAATTCTACCTTTCCATATGATTAGACATTCTAGGGGTGTACAATGCCCTTTGTGGTATCATCCAATTTTAATCTAGTTTTTTTTTTAACTTTAGGTTAGTATTCTTCCTTTTTATTAGACGTGCTAGTGGTGGACCATGCCTTCGTGGCACCATCTTAGTTTTAATTTAGTTTTCTTTTTCTTCAGGTTAGAATTATTTCTTTCGTTAGAATTTGACGTGGTAGTGGTGAATAACGTCCTTTGTGGCATCATCCTAGTTTAATCCAATTTTTATTTCCTGTTGGTTAACATTCTTCTTTTCCTAAGGATTAGTCATGCGAGTGCTGAATAATGTGCTTTTCATTGCACCATTCTAGTTTAATCCAATTTTCTTCTTCTTTAGGTTGAGATTCTTCATTTCCTTAGTATTAGATGTGCTAGTGGACAATGCCCTTCGTGGTACCATTCTAATTTAAACTTTTTTTTTTTACATTGGTTATGATTTTACCTTTCCTGACACCATCTTAGTTTAACCCAGTTTTCTTTTCTTTTATGTTAGGATTCTTCCTTTCATAGGATTAGACGTTCTAGTGGTGCACAATATCCTTCGTAGCACCATCTAATTTAATTAAGTTTTCTTTTTATTTAGGTTAGAATTCTTACTTTTCTTAGGATTAGATCTAGTGGTGGAGAATGCCCTTCCTAACACCTTACTAGTTTAATTTAGTTCTCTTTTTCTTTTAAGTTAGGATTTTTCATTTTTATAATACAATATTTTTTTTTCTTTTAGGTTAGGATTTTTCCTTTCTTTAGGATTAAAAGTGCTAGGGGTGGATAACACTCTTCATGACACCATCTTAGTTTTAATCCAATTATCTTTTCTTTTAGGTTAGGAGTCTTTTTTTTTCTTAGGATTAAACATGCTAGTGGTGGACAATGTCATTTATGGCACCATCCTAGTTTAACCTAATATTCTTTTCTCTTAGGTTAGGATTCTTTCTTTTTATAGAATTAAACATGCTAGTCATGTTAAATGCCCTTCGTAGACCAATACTAGTTTAATCCAGTTTTCTTTTCATTTAGATTAGGATTCTTATGTTCCTTAGGATTAGACATGCTAGTGGTGGATAATGCCCTTTTTGACGCCATCTTAGCTTAATACAAATTTTTTATTTATTTAAGTTAAGATCTTCCTTTCCGTAGGATTAGACGTGTTAGGGGTGGACCACGCCCTTTATGATACCATCCTAATGTAATCAAATTTTCTTTTCTTTAGGATTAGACATATTAGTAATGTACCACATCCTTCATGATATCATCCTAGTTTAATCTTGTTTTATTTTCCTTTAGGTTAACATTCTTTCTTTCTTTAGAATTAGACTTGCTAGGGGTGAATAACAACCTTGGTTGCGCCATCCTAGTTTAATCAAGTTTTTTTCCATTAGGGTAACATACTTTCTTTCCTTAGGATTAGACATGCAAATGGTGGATAACGCCAATTGTGGCATCATTATAGTTTAATCCTGTTTCCTTTTTCTTTACGTTAGGATTCTTCCTTTCCTTCGGATTTGACGCGCTAGTATATGACAAAACCCTTCGTGGCACCATCCTAAGTTTAATCTAATTTTTTTTTTTTATAGTTTAGAATTTTTCCTTTCCTTAGAATATGACGTGCTAGTGGTGGATAACGTCCTTTGCAGCACCATCCTAGTTTATTCAAGTTTTCTTTTCCTTTTTTGTTAGGATTTTTCCTTTCTATATGATTAGATGTGGAAGTGGTCGATAACGCCCTACATGGCACCATCCTAGTTTTATCTAATTTTTTATTCTTTTTTGTTAAGATTTTATCTTTCCTTAGGATTAAAAGTGCTAGTGGTGGATAACGCTCTTCGTGGCATGATCTTTGTTTTAATCTAGCTTCTTATCATTTAGGTTATAATTCTTCCTTTTCTTTGGATTATACATGCGAGTGGCGGATAACGCCCTTTGTGGAACCATCCTAGTTTAGTTCAGTTTTCTTTTTCTTTAGGTTAGAATTCTTCTTTTCTGTAGGATTAGACATGTTTGTCATGTACAACGCCTTTCGTGGCTAGTGATATATGAAATAACACTGATGATATATCAAACAATAAATGTACTAACACAATAATATATATCATCTTTCTATTGAACTATGAAGTAATACAATGATATATGAAACAAAAAATTGCGTATGACGTAAAGTGGCTAGTGATAAATTGTATGAAATATAATTGAAATACAAATATTTTATGAGCAAAAAATTATTAAATAAAGAAACTATAAAAAAATATCATATAACATTAAGTTCAATAACATTTAATTTCTAAAAAATACTGAAAAGTTAGCAACAACTAGAAAATCATCTATATTATCATCACTGAGGTGATCTTTATTTGAGTCATCGTTATCACAAATTGATCTCTCCTGTCTCATCCTGTTGAGTCAAATGCCTACCAATTTGTATCTTTTTCATTTATTTCTGGCATCTTCCACTTGTATAAATGTTTTTGAATAACATAGAGATCAGATTAATATTCAAAAATTTTTAGAGGTGGTGGTAGTGTGCGTTTTTCAAGTAATTTTTGGCGGCGGCTTTGATGGTGGTGGCTATGGCGAAGGCGACGGGCTCGAGGTTGAGGCATTTGAGAGGATGTTGCTATGACTTGGGCTGTATAAAAAGTGTGATTTGTTCGGGGCTTGGATAATACCGTAAGATTAGACGAGTTAGGGGTGGATAATACCTTTTGTGGCACCATCCTAATTTAATCCATTTTTTATCCTTTAGGTTAGTATTCTTCCTTTTCTCAGGATTAGACATACTAGTGGTGGAACACGTCTTTCATGACACCATCCTGTTTAATCCAATTTTCTTTTCCTTTAAGTTAACATTCTTTCTTTCCATAGAATTAGACGAACTTGTGGTGAATAACACCCTTCGTTGCACCATCCAAGTTTAATCCAATTTACTTTTCCTTTAGATTAGCATTCTTCCTTTATTAAGGATAAGGCGTGTAAGTTATGGATAACACCATTTGTGGCACCTTCCTAGTTTAATCCAGTTTTCTTTCCTTTCGATTAGGAATTTTCCATTTCCTTAGGATTAGACTCACTAATAGTAGACAACACCCTTCGTTACACACCATCTTAGTTTAATTCAATTTTCATTTTCTTTATTTTAGTATTCTTCATTTCCTTAGTATATGACGTGCTAGTGGTGGATAGAGCTATTCATGGCACAATCATAGTTTAAGAATGTTTTCTTTTCATTTTTCTTAGGATTTTTCTTGTCGGTAGGATTAAACATGCTAGTGTTGGATAACGTACTTCGTGGCACCATCTTAGTTTAATCTAGTTTTATATTCCTATACTTTTGGAGTTTACCTTTCCTTAAGATTAAAAGAGTTAGTGGTGGATAATACCCTTTGTGGCACCATCCTTATTTTAATCTAGCTTCTTTTCCATTAGGTTATAATTCTTTTTTTCCATAGGATTATACGTGCGAGTGTTAGATAATGCCCTTTGTGACACAATTCTAGTTTAATCCAATTTTCTTTTCTTTTATGTTAGGATTATTCATTTCCTTAGGACTAAACATGCTAGTTGTTGACAATGCCCTTTGTGGTACCATCATAATTTAATTCAATTTTCTTTTCCTTTATGTTTAGATTCTTTCTTACCGTAGGATTACAAATGCTAGTCGTGTGCAATGCCCTTCGTGGCACCATACTACTTTAAAGTAGTTTTCATTTCATTTAGGTTAGGATTCATTCATTTTCTTAGGATTTGACATATTAGTGGTGGACAATACCCTTTGTGACACCATTCTAGTTTAATCAAATTTTCTTTTTCTCTAGGTTAAGATTCTTACTTTTTCTTTTGATTAGATGAGCTAGATGTGGATAACTCGCTTCGTGGCACTATCCTAGTTTAATCCTTTTTTTTTTCTTTAGGTTAGGATTTTTATTTTCCTTAGGATTAAAGGTGCTAGTGGGGGATAATGACATTTGTGGTACCATCATAGTTTAATATAGTTTTCTTTTTCTTTAGGTTAACATTTTTCCTTTCCTAAGATTAAGATGTTTAAATCGAGCGTAACGCCCTTCGTGGCACCCTTCTACTTTAATCCAATTTTCTTTTATGTGGATTAGGACTCTACCTTTCCATAGGAGTAGATGTTCTAGGGGTGGACAACACCCTTCGTTGCACCATCCTGATTTATCTAGTTTTTTTTAACTTTAGAATTGGATTCTTCGTTTCCTTAATATTAGACGTGCATGTGGTGGAACATACCCATCGTGGAACCATCCTAGTTTTAATTTAATTTTCATTTCCTTTAAGTTAGCATTGTTTCATTCCTTAAAATTTGACGTGATAGTGGTGAATAACTCTCATAATGGCACCAACTTAGTTTAATCCAGTTTTCTTTTACTTTTGGTTAGCATTTTCTTCCTTTCCTAAGAAATAGATGTGCAAGTGGTGGATAACGCCCTTCGTGAAACCATCATTGTTTATTCCAGTTTATTTTCCTTTTGGTTAGGATTCTTCCTTTCCTTAGGATTAAACGTGCTAGTAGTATATAATGCCCATCGTGGCCTCATCATAATTTAACCAAATATTCATTTCCTTTAGGTTAGGATTCTTCCTTTCCTTAGGATATGATGTGCTAGTAGTGAATAAAGCCCTTCGTCGCACTATCCTACTTTAATCCAATTTTTGTTTTCTTTATGTTATTATTTTCCTTTTTTAAAATTAGACGTACTTCTGGTGCATAACGCTCTTTGTTACTCTATTCTAGTTTTAAGCCAGTTTTTATTTCCTTTACGTTAGGATTCTTAATTTTTTTTAGGATATAACGTGTTAGTGGTGGATAATATCGTTCATAGCACTATCCTAGTTTATTCCATTTTTCGTTTCTATTTTATTAAGATTCTTCTTTTTCACACAGGAATTATACATGGTAGTGATGGATAATACCCTTTATGACATCATCCTAGTTTAATCCCTTTTTTTACTTTGATTAGGATTTTATCTTTTTGTATGATTAAAAGTGCTAGTGATGGATAATGGCCTTTGTGGCATCATTCTTGTTTTAATCCAATATTCATTTTCATTAGATTAAGATTTTTTCTTTCCTTAGGATTAGACGAGTTACTGGTGGGTAACGCCCTTTGTGGCACAATCCTAGTTTAATCCAATTATCTTTTCCTTTTGGTTCAGATTCTTTATTTTCTTAGGATTAGACGTGCTAGTGGTTGACAATGCCCTTCGTGGCACTATCTCACTTTAATCTAATTTTTATTTAGGTTAGGATTCATCCTTTCCGTAGGATTAGATAATCTATTCATGTATAATGTCCTATGTGGCACCATACTATTTTAACTAAGTTTTCTTTTCATTTAGGTTAAAATACTTTTTTGCCTTAGGATTAGATATGCTAGTGGTAGAAAAATGCCCTTTCTGGCACTATTTTAGTTTAATCTAGTTTTTTTTTTCTTTTAAGTTGGGATTCTTCTATTCTTTAGGATTAGTTGTGCTAGTTGTGCATAACACCCTTTGTGTCACTATCCTACTTTAATCCAATTTTCTTTTCCATTTAGTTAGGATTTTCCTTTTCATAAGTTTAGACATTATGCTTGTGGTGGAAACGCCTTTCGTGGCACCATCATAGTTTAATCCAATTTTCTTTTCCTTTAGGTTAGAATTATTGCTTTTCTTCGAATTAGACATGCTGGTGGGGGATAATGCCATTCGAGGCAATATCATAGTTTGATCAAATTTTGTTTTCCTTTAGGATTTTTACTTTCCTTAGGGTTAGATATGTATGTAGATAACGCCCTTAGTGGCACCAACCTTGTTTTAGTCAAGTTTTCTTTTTCTTTAGATTAGGGTTCTTTTTTTTCTAAGGATTAGCGTGCTAGTAGTGGATAACGCCTTTCGTAGCACCATCCAAGTTTAAAACTAATATTCTTTTCCTTTAGGTTAGGATTCTTTCTTTCCATAGGATTAGATGTGCTAGTGGTAGATGATGCTCTCGTTGCACCATTCTCGTTTATTACAGTTTTTCTTTACTGTAGGTTATGATTCTTCATTTCTTTAGAATTTGACGTGCTATTGGTTGATAACACCCTTCGTCGCACCATCCTAATTTAGTCTAATTTTCTTTTCCTTTAGATTAGTATTTTTCTTTCCATAGAATTATACGTACTAGTGGTGGATAACGGCCTTTTTGGCACCATCCAAACTTTAATCCAGTTTAATTTTCCTTTAGGTCAGGATATTTCATTTTCTTAGGATTAAGTCCTTAAATTTTCTTTTAGGCAGATAAAGTCCTTTTTAGCACTATCCTATTTTATATGTTAGGCATTATACACAACTAACTTTTCATTTAGGTTTTGATTCTTCCTTTCCTTAGGATTTGAAAAGTTAATGATGGATAATGCCCTTCGTGGCACCTTCCTAGTTTAATCTAATTTTGTTTTACTCTAGGTTAGGATTCTTACTTTGCTTAGCATTAGACGAGCTAGGGGTGGATAACACGCTTCGTGGCATTATCTTAGTTTAATTCAATTTTTTTCTTTAGGTTAGGATTTTTCTTTTCCTTAGGATTAATGGTGCTAGTGGGAAATAACGCCCTTCGTGGCACCATCCTAGTTTTAATCCAATTATCTTTTCCTTGAGGTTAGGATTCTTTCTTTCCTTAGGTATAGACGTGCTATTGGTGGACAATATCCTTTGTGCCATCAGCCTAGTTTAATCCAATATTCTTTTTCTTTAGTTTAGGATTCTTTCTTCTCGTAGGATTAAACGTGCTAGTCATGTATAATGGCCTTCGTAGAAATATACTAGTTTAATTCAGTTTTTTTCGTTTCTTATTATTAGACGTGCTAGTCGTGTATAATGTCCTTCATGGCACCATTTATGTTTAATCCAATTTTCTTTTCCTTTAGGCTATGATTTTCCTTATCTCAAGATTAGACATGCTAGTAGTGCGTAAAAATGTTCGTATCACCATCCTAGTTTTAATACAATTTTATTTCCCTTTAGGTTAGCATTTTATCTTTCCTTAGAATTATATGTGCTAGTAATGGATAATGCACTTCGTGACACCATCCTAATTTAATCTAGTTCTTTTCTTTTAGGTTAACTTTCTTCCTTTCCTAAGGATTAAATCTTCAATTGGTGGATAACGCCCTTCGTGGCACCATCATATTTTAATCTAATTTTTTTTTCTTTAGGTTAGTATTTTACCTTTCAATAGGATTAGCCGTTCTAGGGGTATACAATGCCCTTTGTGGCACCATCCCAATTTAATCTAGTTTTGTTTTACTTTTGTTTAGAATTCTTCCTTTTGATTACACATGCCAGTGATGGAACATGCCCTTAGTGGCACCATCTTAGTTTTAATTTTGTTTTCATTTCTTTTAGGTTAGAATTATTTCTTTTTTTAGAATTTGCCGTGTTAGTGGTGAATAATGCCCTTCGTAGCCCCATCCTAGTTTAATCCAATTTTTATTTCCTTTTGGTTACCATTCTTCATTTCCTAAATATTAGACATGCAAGTGGTGAATAAAGCCCTTCATTGCACTATTCTAGTTTAATCTTTTTTTTTTTCTTTTAGGTTAGGATTTTTCCTTTCCTTACGATTAGATGTGCTAGTGGAGAATAAAACCCTTTGTATCACCATCCTAATTTAATTATGTTTTTTTTTCCATTAAGTTAGGATTTTTTTTCCTTAGGATTAGATGTGCTGGTGGTGGATAATGTCATTCGTGGCCCTATTCTAGTTTACTCCACTTCTTTTTTCATAGCACCATACTAGTTTAATCTAGTTTTCTTTTCCTTTTGATTAGGTTTCTTCATTTCCTTAGGATTAAATATTTTAGTGGTGGATAACGCCCTTCGTGGAACTATCCTAGTTTAATCCAGTTTATTTTCCTTTTATCTAGGATTTGTCCTTTCCTTAAGATTAAACGTGCTAGTGGTAGATAATATCCTTCATGACCTTATCATAATTTAAGACAGTTTTCATTTCCTTTAGGTTAGGATTATTTCTTTTCTTAGGATATGACATGCTAGTGGTAAATAATGCCCTTTATCACACCGTCTTAATTTATTCCAATTTTCTTTTCCTTTACGTTAGGATTTTCCTTTCCTCAAAATTAGACGCACTTGTGGTATATAATACCCTTCGTGGCACCATCCTACTTTATTCTAGTTTTTTTTTTCCTTAAGTTAATATTTTTATTTTCTGTAGGATTAGACATATTAGAGGTGGACACCATCCTAGTTTAATCCAGTTTTTCTTTTTATTTAGGTTAGGAATTTTCCTTTCCTTAGAATTAGACGCGCTAGTAGTGAACAACACCCTTCGTGGCACCATCTTAATTTAATCCAGTTTTCATTTCTTTTATTTTAGGATTATTCCTTTTCTTAGGATATGACGTGCTAGTGGTGAATTATGCCTTTTGTGGCACCATCCTAGTTTTATCACGATTTCTTTTCCTTTAGGTTAAGATTCTTCTTTTTTGTAGGATTAGACGTGTCATGACACCATACTAGTTTAATACAATTTTCTTTTCAGTTAGGTTTGGATTTTTTCATTCCTTAGGATTAGACGTGCTAGTGGTGGATAATGCCCTTCATGGCACTATCCTAATTTAATCCAATATTTTTCTTCATGTTAAGATTCTTCCTTTCCGTAGGATTAGACATGCTAGGGGTGAGTACCATCTTAGTTTTTATCTAATTTTCTTTTCCTTTAAGTTAGGATTTTTTCCTTTCCTTAGGATTAGACGCGTTTGTAGTGGAGAACTCCCTTCGTGGCACCATCTTATTTTAATCCAATTTTCATTTCCTTTATTTTGGGATTATTCCTTTGATTAGGATATGACGTGCTTGTGGTGAATAACGTCCTTCGTATCACCATCCTAGTTTTATCACGATTTATTTTCGTTTAGGTTAGGATTATTCATTTTTATAGGATTAGACATACTAGTCGTGTACAATGCCATTCGTGGCACCGTACTAGTTTAATGCAATTTTCTTTTCATTTATGTTTGGATTGTTCCGTTCGTTAGGATTAGACGTGGCACCATCCTAGTTTATTCCAGTGTATTTTTCTTTAGGTTAAGAATTTTTTTGTTAGGATAATGTCATTCGTGGCACCATCCTTTTCCAATGGTCTCCTGGATTAGAGTGCTCTTTCAAGGGAGAAGAAGATCACAAAGTTCATACATCAACATAATGACTTAATTCTACATGGGGGAAGAAACTGAGGGGAAGGAAATATGAAGGCTAATTTTAAATGATAAATTTTGAGCGATTGTGACCTATGCTATATTGAGCACGAGACCATTGGTACATGTTATACGTTTAGTAGAAGCCGAGAAGAAATTAGTCATAGGTTTTATTTATAATGCTATGGATGAGGCGAAAGAGTTGATTGCACATAACTTGGGAGGAGAGAAGGCAAGTTATAGAGAGATTTGGGATATCATTGATGCTCGATGGGTGGTATAGTTATACTGTTATCTACATGCATCGATGCATTATCTGAATCCTCAATTTCAATATTCAGAGAGGAAATCTTCAAACTCGGAGGTGAAACTTGGCTTGTATCATTACATGGAATGCCTTATATCGGACCAGACCGTTAGGGAGCTTGCAGATTTACAACTTATCCTATTTCAAAATAAGGAGGGATTTTTTGGTTTGCAAGCACCATCCTAGTTTTATCACGTTTTCTTTTCCTTTTTGTTAGGATTCTTTCCGTCTGTAAGACTAGACGTGCTAGTGGTGGATAACGCACTTCATGACACCATCCTTTTTTTTTTTTTATAGTTTAGGATTTTATCTTTCCTTAGTATAAATGCTAGTGGTGGATAACACCCTTCTTGACACCATCCTTATTTTAATCTAGCTTATATTCTATTAGGTTACGACTCTGCATTCCCATAGGATTAGACATACGAGTGGTGGAAAACGCCTTTTGTGGTACCATCCTAGTTTAATCCAGTTTTCTTTTCCTTTAAGTTATGATTATTCCTTTCCTTAGCTCTAGCCGTGCTAGTGGTGGACAATGCCCTTTGTGGTTCCATCCTATTTTAATTTAGTTTTCTTTTCCTTTATATTTGGATTCTTCTTTCCATAGGATTAGATATGTTAGTCGTGTACAATGCCCTTCGTGGAACCATACTAGTTTAATCTACTTTTCTTTTCATTTAGGTTATGATTCTGTTTTTCCTTAGGACTAGACGTGCTAGTGGTCGAGAATGTCCTTCGTGGTACCATCCTAGTTTAATTTGATTTTCTTTTCCTTTAGTTTTGAATTCTTACTTTCCCTAGGATTAGACAAGCTAGGGGTGGATAACGTGCTTCGTGGCACTATCTTAATTTAATCTAATTTTTCCCTTAAGTTATAATTTTTCTTTTCATTAGAATTAAAGGTGCTAGTGGTGGATGATAATGCCCTTCGTGGCACCATCCTAGTTTTAATTCAATTATCTTTTCCTTTAGATTAGGATTCTTTCTTTCCTTAGGATTAGACATGCTAGTGGTGGACAATGCCCTTTGTGGCACCATCTTAGTTTAATCCAATATTCTTTTCCTTTAGGTTAGGATTCTTTTTTTCTGTAAGATTAGACATGCTAGCGGTGGACAATACCCTTTATTACACCATCCAAGTTTAATTAAAAATTCTTGTCCTTTAGTAACCGATTCTTCCTTTCCTTAGAATTAGACGTACTAGTGGTGGATAATTCCCTTCGCGGTACAATCCTGAATCAAATCAGTTTTCTTTTGTTTTAGGTTTGGATTCTTTCTTTCCGCAGAATTTGACGAGCTAGGGTTGGATAACGCGCTTCGTAGCACCATCCTAGTTTAATCCATTTTTTTACTTTAGGTTAGGCTTTTTCCTTTCCTCAGGATTAAATGTGCCAGTGGGGGATAATGCCTTTAGTGGTACCATCTTAATTTTAACTCAAATATCTTTTCTTTTAGGATAGGATTCTTCATTTCCTTAGGATAGACGTGCTAGTGTTGGACAATGCCCTTAATGACACCATCGTAATTTAATCTTATATTCTTTTCTGCTTTAGGTTAGAATTCTTCCTTTTTGAACGATTAGACATGCTAGTCGGGTATAATGCCATTCGTAACACCATACTAGTTTAATAGAATTTTCTTTTCATTTAGGTTTGGATTATTTCGTTCTTTAGGATTAGACGTGCTAGTGGTGGATAATGCCCTTCGTGGCACCATCCTAGTTTATTCCAGTATTTTCTCCTTAGGTTAAGATTTTTCTTTTCCGTAGGATTAAACATGCTAAGAAAAGGTTGGAGTAGCTCTTGTAGAAGATAAGATTAGAGAGAGTCGCCTTAGATGGTTTGGTCACATAAAACGACGGCCTTCCAATGACCCGATTAGGAGATTAGAGGTATTAGATTTGACTTATGTTAAGAAAGGTTGAGGCAGACCTAAAAAGTCTTGGTTAGAAAATATTAGGAATGACCTTTCTTTATTAGATTTAAACGAGAATTTGACATTTAATAGAATACAAAGGATAAAAAGATTCATGTAGCCGACCCACATAGTTGGATAAAGGCTTGTTGTTGTTGTTGTTATTGTAAGATTAGACGTGCTAGAGGCGGACACCATCATAATTTAATCCAGTTTTCTTTTCCTTTAGCTTAGAATTTTTCCTTTCCTTAGGATAAGACGTGCTAGTAGTGTATAATACCCTTCGTGGCACCATCTTAGTTTAATCTAATTTTCATTTCCTTTATTTTGTGATTATTCATTTCCTTAGGATATGGCACGCTAGTGGTGAATAACGTCCTTCAAGACACCATTCTAATTTTATCACGATTTCTTTTCATTTAAGGTTGGATTGTTCCTTTTCATAGGATTCAACATGTGAGTGGTAGATAACTCTGTTTGTGGCACCATCATAGTTTAATCAAGTTTTTTTTTCCTTTAGGTTAAGATTATTCCTTTCCTTAAGACTAGACGTGTTAGAGGTGGACAAATGCACTTCATGGTACCATCCTAATTTAATTCAGATTTCTTTTTCTTTAGTTTTGGATTCTTTTTTTTCGTAAGATTAGACCTATTAGTTGTTTACAATGCCCTTCGTGGCACCATACTAGTTTAATCTAGTTTTCTTTTCATTTAGGTTAGGATTCTTCCTTTCCTTGGGATTTATCATGGCAGTGGTGGATAATGCCCTTTTGTGGCACCATCCTAGTTTAATTTAGTTTCTTTTCCTCTTGTTTAGGATTCTTACTTTCCTTATGATTAGACAAGCAAGGGGTGGATAACGCGCTTCGTGGCACAATCTTAGTTTAATCCAATTTTTCTTTCTTTTAGGTTAGGATTTTTTTTCCTTAGGATTAAACATGCTAGTGAGGGATAACGCCCTTCGTGGCACCATCCTAGTTTAAATCCAATAATCTCTTCCTTTGGGTTAGGATTCTTTCTTTTCTTAGGATTAGACATGCTAGTTACGAATAATGCCATTTATTACACCTTCGTAATTTAATCCAATATTCTTTTTCCTTTAGGTTTTGATTCTTCCTTTTCATATGATTAGACGTACTATTCATGTATAACGCCCTTCGTGGAAACATACTAGTTTATTATAATTTTCTTTTCATTCAGGTTAAAATTTTTTCTTTCCTAAGAATTAGACATTCGAGTGATGGACAATGCCCTTTGTGGCAACATGATAGTTCAATTAAATATGCTTTTCTTTTAGGTTTGAATTCTTCCTTTTCGTAGAATTAGATATGCTTGTCGTGTATAACGTCATTCGTGGAACCATACTAGTTTTATCCATTTTTTTTATTTTGGTTAGAATTCTTCTGTTCCTTAGTAATAGAAGTGCAAGTGGGGGATAATGTCATTTGTGGCACCATCTTAGTTTAATTAAGTTTTCTTTTCTTTTAGGTTAGAATTTTCCTTACCTCAGGATTAGACATGTTAGTAGTGCCTAAAAGCCTTCGTAGTACCATTCTAGTTTTAATATAATTTTCTTTTCTTCTAGGTTAGCTTTTTATCTTTCCTTAGAATTATATGTGCTAGTGGTAGATAACGCTTTTCATGGTAGCATCCTAGTTTAATCAAGTTTTCTTTTCCTTTAGGTTAATATTTTTCCTTTCCTAAGGTTTAGATGTTCAAGTCGTGCACAACGTCCTTCGTGGCACCATTCTACTTTAATCCATTTTTTTCTGTAGGTGAAGATTCTACCATTCCGTAGAAGTAGACGTTCTAGGGTGGGCAACACCCTTCGTGGCACCATCCTAATTTAAGACCTTTTTTTAAATTTAGGTTCATATTTTTCATTTTCTTAAGATTAAACGTGCTATTGGATGACCATATCTTTTGTGGAATCATCCTAGTTTTAATTTAGTTTTCTTTTCCTTTAGGTTAGCCTTAATTATTTCCTTAAAATTTGACTTGGTAGTGGTAAATAACTCCCATTGTGGCACCATCCTAGTTTAATCCAGTTTTCTTTAACTTTTGGTTAGCATTCCTCCTTTCCTAAGGATTAGATGTGTAAGTGGTGGATAACACCCTTCGTGGAACCATCATAGTTTAATCCAGTTTATTTTCCTTTCGCCTAGGATTTCCTTTCCTTCGGATTAAACGTACTAGAGGTAGATAATGCCCTTCGTGGTCACATCATAGTTTAACCCATTTTTCATGTCCTTTAGGTTAGTATTCTTCTTTTCCTTAGAATATGACGTGCTAGTGGTGGATAATGCCCTTCGTCGCACCGTCCTAATTTAATCCAATTTTCGTTTTCTTTAGGTTAGGATTTTCCTTTCCTTAAAATTAGACGTACTTGTAGTTGATAATGCTGTTCGTGGCACAATCCTAATTTTAAATCAGTTTTTATTTAATGTAGGTTAGGATTCTTCCTTTCCTTAGGATATAACATGCTAGTGGTAGATAATACCCTTCGTAATACTATCCTAGTTTATTTCATTTTTCTTTTTCATTAGGTCAAGATTCTTTTTTTTCCACATGATTAGAAGTGTTTGTGGTGGATAATGCCTTTCATGACACCATTCTAATTTAATCCAGTATTTTTTTTGTTAGGATTTTACCTTTTTGTAGGATTAAAAGTGCTAGTGGTGGATAATATCCTAGGTGGCACCATCCTTGTTTTCATTTTATATTCATTCCCATTATGTTAGGATTCTTCCTTTCTTTAGGAGTAGACGAGTTAGTGGTGGACAACGCCCTTCGTGGCACAATCCTAGTTTAATCCAATTTTCCTTTCTTTTTGGTTAAGATTTTTTCTTTTCTTAGGATTAGATATGCTAGTAGTGGATAATGTTTTTCGTGGCACTATCCTAGTTTAATCCAATTTTTCTTTAGTTTAATTCAGTTTTCTTTTATTTTAGGTTATGATTCTTACTTTTCTTAGAATTAGACGAGCTAGGGTTCGATAACGCGCTTCGTGGCATTATTCTAGTTTAATCTAATTTTTTTTCCTTTAGGTTCTGATTTTTTCTTTCCTTTGGATTAAAAGTGTTATTGGGGGATAACGCCCTTCGTGGTACCATCCTTATTTTAATGCAGTATTTTTTTTTTTAGGATAGGATTCTTTCTTTCCTTAGAATTAGACATGCTAGCGGGGGACAATGTCCTTCATGGCAACATCCAAGTTTAATCATAAATTCTTTTCCTCTAGGTTACGATTCTTTCTTTTTGTAAGATTAGACATGCTAGTGGTGGACAATGCCCTTCGTGGCACCCATCCTAGTTTAAACCAATTTTCTTTTCCTTTAGGTTAATATTCTTCCTTTCCGTAGGATTAGATATTCTAGTCGTGCAGAACATTTTTTGTTGCATCATACTAGTTTAATCATTTTGGATAGAATTCTTCCTATCCTTAGGATTAGATATTCTAATGGTGGACAATGCCCTTCCTGGCACCATATTAGTTTAATCTAGTTTTCTTCTTCTTTTAAGTTAGGATTCTTCATTTCCTTATGATTAGATGTGTTAAAAATGAATAACGCCCTTCGTGACACCATTCTAGTTTAATCCATTTTTCTTTTCCATTACATTAAGATTCTTCCTTTTCATGAGATTAGACGTGCTTATGGTGGAAATTCCTTTCATAGCACCATCCTTGTTTAATCCAATCTTCTTTTCCTTTAAGTTAGGATTCTTCCATTCGTTAGAATTAGAAGCGCTAGTTGGGGATAACGCACTTCGAGGCACCATTCTAGTTTAATCAAATTTTATTTTTCTTTTGATTAAAATTTTTTCTTTTCCTTAGAATTAGATGCGCTGAAGGTAGATAACGTCATTCGTGGCATCAAACAAGTTTTAATTCAGCTTTCTTTTCTTTTTTTGTTAGGATTCTTCTTTCCTTAGGATTAAAGGTGCTATTGGTAGATAACGCCATTCGTAACACCATCAAAGTTTAAAACTAGTGTTCTTTTCTTTTGGGTTAGAATTCTTCATTTTCGTAGGATTAAACGTGCTAGTGGTGGACAATGCCCTTCGTGGCACCATCGTAGGATTAAAAGTGAGAGTGGAGGGTAACGACCTTCGTAGTACCATCCTAGTTTTAATCCAATTATATATTTCTTTAGGATAGGATTCTTTCTTTTCTTAGGATTAGACGTACTAATAGTGAACAATGCCATTCATGACACCATCCTAGTTTAATCCAAAATTCTTTTCCCCTAGGTTATGATTATTCCTTTTCATAGAATTAGACATGCTGGTCGTGTACAACGCCCTTCGTAGCACCATACTAATTTAATCAAGTTTTCTTTTTATTTAGGTTAAGATTCTTCTATTCATTAGGATTAGATAAGTAAGTGGTGGATAATGCCCTTCGTGGCATCATAATAATTTAATTCAATTTTCTTTTTCTTTAGGTTAGGATTCTTCTTTTCTGTAAAAATTAGACGTGCTAGGGGTGGATAATTGCCTTTGTGGCACCATCCTAATTTAATCAAGTTTTCTTTTCCTTTAGGTTAGTATTCTTCATTTTCTTAGGATTAAACATACTAGTGGTGGATCACATCCTTTCATTATACCATCCTAGTTTAATAAATTTTTTTTTTCTTTAGGTTGGATTAGACGAGCTAGGGTTCGATAATACGCTTCGTGGCACTATCCTAGGTTAATCTTATTTTTTTTTCCTTTAGGTTAAGATTTTTCCTTAGGATTAAATGTGCTAGTGGGGGGTAATACCATTCATGGCACCATCCTAGTTTTAATCCATTTATCTTTTCCTATAGGATAAGATTATTCATTTCCTTAGAATTAGATATGCTAGTGGTGAACAATGCCCTTCATGGCACCATCCTAATTTAATCCAAAATTCTTTTCCTCTAGGTTAAGATTTTTTCTACAATTCGCTAGCATACAGTTCTTTGAATAAATATTTTGGCATTTTCCAAAAAAATGTTTAGCCATTTAGTAATTTCAATAAATATAAAATTTCTTAATATCCTAACAATTACGTGCCTGTGATCAAATGGTAAGTTTTTAGTTATTAAATTATGCGGTCCAAGTTCGAATAACATGTAGATAGGTGTAATATTAAATATAATTTTTGATATTTTAAATTTTAAATTTAATAATGATACAAAATAATAATAATATATTCTTGAATATAATATTTGATATAATATTTAATATAATCTAATCACTAAATATGTTTTATTATATTAAATAAATAAAAATATATAATATCATAAATTTGTTAAAATTTTGATAATAAATTTATAAATTTATCAAAATATATTTATTATAATTTTACAACGCCCTTCGTGGCACTATATTACTTTAAAATATTTTTTTTTTTTATTTAGGTTAGTATTCTTTCTTTTCATAGGATTTAACATGCTAGTGGTGGACAATGCCCTTCGTGGAACTATCTTAGTTTAATCCAGTTTTTTTTTTTCCTTTAGGTTAGGATTGTTACTTTACGTAGAATTAGACGAGCTAGGATTGGATAACTCGCTTCGTGGCATTATCTTAGTTTAATCTTTTTTTTTTTAGGTTAGGATTTTTCCTTTGCTTAGGACTAAAAGTGTTAGTGGAGGATAACGTCTTTCGTGGCACTATCCTAGTTTTAATCTAGTTATTTTCTCTGTTAGGTTAGGATTCTTCCTTTCTTTAGAATTAGGCGTGCTAGTGGTAGACAATGCCCTTTGTGACACCATCTTAGTTTAATTTAAAATTATTTTCCTTTAGGTTAGGATTCTTCCTTCCCTTAGGATTAGACGACGTGATAGTAGTGTATCTAATGCCCATCGTGATTTCATCCTAGTTTAATCCAATTTTATTTTCCGTTTTGTTTGGATTCTTCCTTTCCATTGGATTAGACCTATTATTCAAGCTCAATGCCGTTTGGGGCATTATATAAGTTTAATCTAGTTTTCTTTTCATTTAGGTTAGGATTCTTCCTTTTCATAAGATCTAACATGCTAGTGCTGGATTCCCTTCATGATACCGTCATAGTTTAATCCAGTTTCATTTTACTTTTAGTTTTGATTCTTCCTTTGCGTAGGATTAGACCTGTTTGTCATGTACAACGCCCTTCGTGACACTTTATTAGTTTAATCTAGTTTTCTTTTGATTTAGGTTAAGATTCTTCCTATCTATAAGATTTGATATGCTAGTGGTGGACAATGCCCTTCTTGGCACCATCCTAATTTAATCCAGTTTTCTATTCCTTTAGTTTAGGATTTTACCTTTCATTAGGATTAAAAGTGCTAGTGGTGGATAATGCCCTTCGTGGCACTATCCTAATTTTAATCCGTCTTCTTTTCTTTTAGGTTAGGATTCTTCCTTTTCATAGGATTAGAAGTGCGAGTGATGGATAATGCCCTTTGTGGCACGATCTTACTTTTAATCCAGTTATCTTTTTCTTTAGGATATGATTCTTCCTTTTCTTAGGGTTTGACGTGCTAGTGGTGAACAATGCCCTTTATTTTAGCCATAGTACTTGTGCAACACAACTTCCTACCGCAATATATTCTGCCTCGGCTGTGGAAAGTGCTATTGAGTTTTGCTTCCTACTGGACCAAGAAACTAATGATTATCCGATGAATTGGCAGGTACCAGAGGTGCTCTTTCTATCTATCCTACATCCTGCAAAGTCAGAATCTGAGTACCCTAGGATTTCAAAAGAAGTGCTGTGTCTGAGATACCAATTTCCTAAGTTTGGGGTGCCTAGTAGATATCTAAGAATTCTTTTGACAGCAGTTAAGTGAGACTCTTTAGGATCGGCTTGGAAACGGGCACAACACACTAAAAATTATGTTCGGTCTACTGGCAGTCAAGTAAAGTAGGGATCCAATCATTCCTCTATATTTTTTCTGATCTACTGATTTTCCACTAGGATCCTTATCTAATTGGATTGTCGAACTCAAACTCATTGGTGTTCATGGGTTTTGCACTATCCATTTCATATTTATTTAAAATATCCTTAATATACTTTGATTGGCTAAGAAAGGTTTCATTATCCATTTGTTTTACACTAAAGCCAAGAAAGTAATTAAGCTCTCCCATCATGCTCATTTCAAACTCATTACTCATTGTTTTTGAAAATTCATCGCATAAGTTTTTATCCGAAAATCCAAACAAGATGTCATCTACATATATTTGAACAATGAGAATTTCTTCTTTGACCTTTTGTAAAAAGAGTGTAGTATCTACACTACCCTTTTGAAATCCTCTATCCAAAAGAAATGAGCTAAGTCTTTCATACCATGCTCTAGGTGCTTGCTTTAATCCATATAGTGCCTTTTTTAATTTGAATACATGGTTTGGAAATTGTGAGTTTTCAAATCCGAGGGGTTGCTCAACGTAGACATCTTCCTTAATTACCCCATTCAAAAATGCACTCTTTACATCCATTTGATATAACTTAAAGTTCTTGAAGCAAGCAAAAGCTAAGAGCACTCTTATGTCTTCTAGTCTAGCAACCGGGGCAAAGGTTTCTTCAAAGTCTATTCCCTCAATCTGGTTGTACCCCTTAGCTACTAGCCTTGCTTTATTCCTTATTATTGTTCCTGAATAATTCACCTTATTCTTGAAGACCCATTTTGTTCCAACAATACTTTGCTCTTTAGGTCTCTTAACTAACTCCCAAACATCATTCCTGGTGAATTGGTTCAGCTCTTCTTGCATTGCTAGAATCCAAAATTCATCTCCTAAGGCTTGATCTATACTTGTAGGTTCTATCATAGAGATGAAAGCTGAGTGACTAACCTCCTTCCTAAGTCCATGCCTAGTTCTTACACCTTCTGAAGGGTCTCCTAAAATTAACTCTTTAGGATGACTAGAAGAATATCTCCATTCTCTAGGCAAATCTTCCTGAGACTCGACCCTTTCTTCTAAGGTCATAGTCTCTACTCCTTGAATTGCTTCTATTTCATCATCTTCAATTTTAGTTTCTGAGGGCATATCTGATTCATCAAATACCACATGGGTGGATTCTTCTACTACAAGGGTTCTCTTATTAAAAATTCTATAGGCCTTACCTACAGAAGAATAGCCTAAGAAGACACCCTCATCAGACTTGAGATCGAATTTTCCTAAGGGATGTTTACCATTATTTAAGATGAAGCACTTACACCCAAAGACATGTAAAAATGTGAAAGGTTTGGTGTCCTACCCTTAAGGAGTTCATATGGAGTTTTATTCAGCTTCGATCTAATGTTTACTCTGTTCAAAACATAACAGGCTGTGTTGACTGCTTCTGCCCAAAAGTATCTAGGAAGGGTATACTCCGCTAACATTGCCCTAGCAGCTTCTACCAAGGTTCTATTTTTCCTTTCTGCTATGCCATTCTGTTGGGGTGTTCTAGGAGCTGAGAAATTGTGCTCTATTCCTATCTCTTGACAGAATGACTCAAATCTATCATTTTGGAACTCTCCACCATGATCGCTATGGATTGTTGATATTTCACAACCTAATTTTCATTGAATCCACGTGGAGAAAACTTTAAATTCCTCAAAAGACTCATTCTTGTGTGCTAAGAATCTTACCCAAGTAAATCTAGTGAAGTCATCTACAATCACAAATCCATAATTCTTTCCACCTAGACTGGCTGTACTAACGGGTCCAAATAAGTCCATGTGTAGAATTTTCTAGTGGCCTAGAGGTGATCACGTCTCTAATTGAGTGAAAGGATGATTTGACTTGTTTTCCTTGTTGGCAAGCATCACATAAGTGATCCTTGGTGAATTCTAACTTAGGTACACCTCTAACTAGGTTTTTCTGAGTGATGTTTCTAAGAGTTTTCATGCTAGCATGGCATAGTCTCCTATGCCATAGCCACGAGTTATCAACTATTATTTTCAAGCAAAATGATTTTGAGTTATCTACACGATCAAGGTCTAACATGTAAACATTGTTCATTCGTTTTTCTTCTAAAATTACTTCATCAAATAAACTAATCAGGCATCTATCAGTAAAAAATTTAACATCAAAACTTTTGTCACACAGTTGACTAATGCTAAGCAAATTATGTTTCAAACCATCAACTAGTAAAACATTTTCAATTAGAAAGTTCTTAGCATTACCAACCATACCTGAGCCTATCACCTTCCTGGTAGTGTTGTCTCCCAACGTTACTTTGCCTCCAGTTTTGGTCTCCAATAGGATGAACTTCTTCATATCTCCAGTCATGTGTCGCGAGCAGCCACTATCCAGGTACCACATGCTCTCACTAGGTCTTTTGTGAGAGCTTCCCTACAATTTCATTCAAAGATTAGATTTGGGAACCCAAGTGAGTTTGGGTTCCTCCTTATGCTTGCATGAATGAGATGTATGCATGTTATGCTGTGATGGATGCAGTTTAGGTCTCCATACTAAGTGTGTCCTACGGTGAATTGTGCATGTGCGGGCTATGTGACCTAACATGCCACAAGAGAAGCACCTAACACCAGGAAATGGGTTTACTAATCTATGAGTGTGGTGGTGCCTCTTCCTAAGGTTTTGTGATGCATGCTGTGTTGGGGGTTTTCTAGGATAGCCTACTGTGAGTGATGCAATTTCATTTTCTAGTTCTTTTATCTTTTCACTATAAGTTTTTATTTTGAGCTGTCAATCCATCAACTTCTATCAATAGTAAGTGCTCACTATGATCTACTTCTAATGCAAGTGCAGTTAGTTTTTCAAACTCTACATCTAGTTCAATATGTGATGTTTTCAAGGATTAATGCACTTCAATTAGTTCAATATGCTTCTTATTTAATGCGTCATACTCATCAAGAAGTAACATGTGATCTTTATCTAAATCAGAATTTTCTTTAACTAAGTTAGCATGCTCAATTTGTAAGGAACTAAATTCAACATTAAGTTTAGCATGTATTTTCTTCAGTTTCCTATACGAGTCATGAATATTCTCAGAAATAAGCAATAATTCATCATACGAAAGTTGACATACCTCATCTTGATCCAATTGATCAAGGTTATCATTAGCCACAAGACACAAATTTGTTACCTCCTCCTCTGCTTCTTCTTCTGATGATTCTGAGGCAGAGTCGGCCCAAAAAGCTTTCTGTGTCTTTGTCTTTCCTCTCTTGTATTTAACTTTGTCATCTCCTTTCTCCTTTGCTGGTTGACTCTTCAGATTAGGGCAATCGGCTCGAAGGTGACCTGGCTTCCTGCACTCAAAGCAAATTGTATCAGATGAAACCTTATTGGACCTTGAGCTCTTACCTTTATTCCAGCTGTTCTGATGACGCTTCTGTTTTCTCTTCAGAAAATTTTTGAACTGTCGGGTCATCAGTGCTATTTCATCGTCTTCCTCCCCTGCAGAGCTTTCACTTTCTAAGTTGCTAGCTTTTAATGCCACCGTCCGCTCCTTTTTCTTTTCACCTGCATCACTTTGCCTTTGGCTCACTCCTTGCTCGTATGCAATGAGTGACCCGAGGAGGTTATCAATAGAATAAACATTAAGATCTTTGGACTCAGTGATAGCAGTTATCTTAGCATCATAGGAACTAGGTAGGCATCTAAGAATTTTATTTACTTTCTCAGAATTTGAAATTTCTCTCTACCTAATGCATGCAAGGATGTCCCGATTTGGGTGAACCTAGTGTACATGTCAGAAATTGTTTCGCTAGGTTTCATACGAAATAATTCATAATCATGCAGTAGAATGTTAAGCCTAGACTGTTTTACTTCGTTTGTTCCTTCATATGTAATGCACAGTCTATCCCAAATTTCCTTACCAGAAGCACAAGTAGATACTCTCATATAGTCCTCAGATTTCAGTGCACAAAAAAAATAGTTTAAGCACTTGGCATTCAGTTGGGCTAACTCCCTATCCTCATTGCTCCATTCATTAAACGGTACAGGAGTTTTCAAACCATTAACAACTGAAACTATAATTAAAAAGCTACATTTTGAATTGTCTTCATGATTTGATTCATGTTTTAAATTACTTGGTTTCCTTATTCTTGTTGTAGGGCTATGCCTATCTCCCTATTGCATCTGCATGTAGAGCATGGGGTGATCGGTGTCCTACGAGCAGGGCATCGCTTGGAAGGTCCTAAACGAAGATCTCTTTGTAAGATTAATGAACTGAATATAAACTAAGATTGTCACTTGTTTTGTATTTTGGTTTTTTTATCTTAATTAACATGAAGAACCAAGCGATGTGTTTTGTGACGATTGTAGTAGATTGATTACATACGTATATGAAGATTGAAGTAGAATTTCTGTTGTATTTAAGGTGGGAAATATTTGTAATTTTATATTTATGAAATATATTTTTTATTTGTAGAAAAATATCTTATGTAAGCTAGCTCTAATATGTACTTGAGATATTTAGAAATTGGATTAGAGATTAATTATTTGCATTCGAAATATTATGATTCAGCATAATTAATTGACAATTGAATGTAAGTAATATTGTATACAACACATATTGAGACACATAATGATGCTATATTATTAAAATTATTTCATTAAATTGAAGTGTTGGAAAATCATATATTTTATGGCAACTTAAATGTGCCTTATTATAAAACATATTCCATCAAATAAATGTGTTAGGAAAGTTAGTCTATTATTGTCATATGTATTAATAAAATCCATCATATAAAGGTGTTAGAAAAGCTTGTATATTAGGACACCTTATAGGTGTTGTTGAGGAGATTATGCCATCAAAATTATATGTCATGAAAGTTTAGTTTTTAAGGTACATAAAAATACCCTTAACCCATGCCATCAAAATTATATGTCATAAAAGTTTAGTTTTTAAGGCACATAAAAATGCCCTTAACCCTATGCAAAGGGCCACCTAAATGACATCATTGTTTGATGCATTAATATATGATGTGCTCTAATAGCACTTTAAGGTGCCCTAATAGCCATTATTTTTTGTAGTGGTATAAACAGTAAAGAATCTATAAATTATATATCTCAAGTCTTCAGTTTGCAAGATCTAAAATTGAAAACACGTAAATTATATATCAGGTTCATGTTGTCCTTATGATTATAAGGAGAACAAGAACCAACCAACGCAGCAACAGAGAGCCCTACTATGCCAATTAAAGTAGCAACACCATTCAAGCGCACATTTTCATAAGAATCATAAATGAATCATTAAGAAAATTAGTATAATCATAAGTAAATCATTAATAAAAAGGGCCACCACAAAAAAAACCTGTAATGGCGTTTGTTCACCATTGTCTTCCGCTATATTGGCCATCAATAAATCCCCATTCAGTATTGATCCCCACAGCATTCACCTGCATACAGAATAATTTAGAAGAGACACACATAAACAAGCAAAAAATAATAACAAAAAAATACATTAAGAATCAATATAGGTAATATAACTTCCAAGGCATATTTCCATCTAACTTTGCTTTATGTAACTCTGAATGAGAGTTAGGGAGAAAAACTAGAAGCAACCATTATCAACATTCAACGCCATTACAATTATCATCATTATACTAATGTGCGCTATTTGAGGCAAATGAATCGGTGTAATGGCAAAAACCCATCCATGTTCATTATAGAGAAAAGAATATTTCAATCCCAAAAAATGAAATCTCCTCATGAAATTGTCTGAACCCAACCTAAGTTACCGAACCACCTAAGTTATCATTCTATTTGATTCATTTTGTCTCCTTGTTTTGTATTTTAAATACACTAGTAAAAATGCTCGTGCATTAAATGCACGTGACTAAAAATTTAAAAAGTAAAATTTATATTATAAATATTTTAATTAAATTATCATTATTAAGATAAAAAAAATTATTATTATAAATAATTATAATCATTATAATAAATTTTATATAATTAGATAAATAGTTTTATATGACATGAATTTTCTATTATTCAAGAATAATCTTGATATTAAATTATGTTTATTAGTTAATAAATAGACTAATTATTTTTTAGTCAAATTTTCTTGAAAGTTATAGGTTCTTTTTTTATTTGCACATTAATAAAGTTTTAAATATTAATAATAAATAAAAAATTTAAGATAATAAATTTAAGAAAAAATTTCCACGTGCACCATATGCATGTTTATAAAATTTATTTGATAAGAAAATTATATTATAAAATTTAAAATTAATTTATGATGTCATATGATGATATTAAATACTTTATGAATATTAAATGTAATATTTGTATATATACATATGATTTACAGGCACATAAATTTATATTATTTTTCATATATACTCATTATAAGTGTGTTAGATGAAAAGTAAAAAAAGTGTGTTAATGTCTAATGCAGAAAGTCCTAATCTATTGATATTTTTGACACCAGTATAATATCCATTAAAATATTACATTAATGATTAAAAAAATAAGTTGGAGATTGAACATTATCTAGGAAAGCAACAATGAATAAATATAATGAGAAAGAGTAATAATTATATACAGAAGCTCATGGGATTTAAGCATTTGATACATACATATAGAAACAGGCTTTTGAGAAGTGATGGAAATAATAGAACTATTCTTAGAACTGTACAATTTAGTTGATCCCTTAATGCATTCATAAATAGATAAACAACATGGGACACACATATCATTAGAGAATAAGAATGATATGGAGTAAAATATTTCCTTGGAGATCAGTTATCAAGTTGATAGCAAAAAAAAAAAAAAAATGGAAAGGATGTTGATCAAATTTGTTGATCTTTTGAAAAGTACACAACAATATCTCAATAAAATTGAAGTACTTCAAGGAATAAAAAGTTTAGGGAGAAAGAAAAGAATATAAGAAAAATAATTTCTTACTAAAACATATACATGCTAAATCATATATAAAAAAATTGCTTGATTGTTGTAATATATCAATTAAAATAACATAGATAAAATCATTACATAATATTTGAAGCTGAAAGAGTAGAGATGCAGAAATGAACTATCTTGAGAGTCCTTACTAATCTACTTCTCTTGTACTCAGTTGCCCTCAAGTGAGGAATCTAAATGTACCAAAAAAGTGCAATCAGTCTCCTCTAACATGATGCAACTATAAACAAAATTATAAAGCATCAAAGATATTTCTAATTAAGATAAATCTATTTCATAAAAAAATAAGAAAAAATTGAACTAAAAACTGGATATTTTCTACAGAAAGTTGTCCGTATCCATATGCACTCTGCCCTCCTTCCAAATGTCGATCCTTCCACTTGAACACTTACATATATAAATAAACATACATGAACATGATGTTCACCTTTAACAATATATCATCATTATCATTTTCCATAGATTTCTTTTCTCCTATTGTTCTAAACATTTAATGAAGAGATGGATTCTTACCTACAAAACAACAGTGGCCGCATTAAATAGAAAATGGGAAGGGAAGCTGATTTAACCAAGCATGGATGATATTTTCCAAGTACTTATCTACATAGAGATCATTTCCAATTCCCGCCTTTTTCGAGCAAATCATAAGCTTTGCACTGCGCTTTAGTAAAGGAAAAACCAACCTACTGCATTTAAAGCCAAGAGATTTACAACAACCTTAGCATCTGCTTATTATTTGAATAGGAAAAGTTGTATTCCCAAGTGCCAAAGCCATGCTTTAATTAATTTGCTTCAGCACTTAGAAGATAGATAGCAATTGGTGCGATGAAACCTTATGTAAAAGAAGAGTTGGCAAATATAAATATCATATAAATAATTACAAATATATTGATCGAAATATTGATGAGTTTCTAAAAATGTCTAACAAATTAGTCAATTAAGAAGAAAATGAACAACTAAGCGATGAAAATTTGGGTATTGCTTATGGAGAACCTGTAATTCCTTGAGAAGAAACTCATCTCTAAGGCAAGCTTGTTGAGCTCGGACCGTTACCAGTTTCTCTTGACATTGAGTATTAATCTCACTCAGGCTTCGTTTGAGATGACTTTTTTATTACTTCTTAAAGCAGATTATAGTACAAAAATTTTAATTTTTAATAAAAACACTTTTAAAAGGCAATAAAAAAGTCATCACAAACGAAGATTTATCTCTTCAACAACGAAATAAGACGATAATAAAAATCAAATTAAATGCAGGATGAATTTTCCATTGCGAAAAAATAAAAAATAAAAATGTTATCAAATTTACCTCTATGTCGAGTATTTTCCTTGTCATCAGCTTCTTGTTGTTCTTTGGTCAATTTCATAATGTATTCAAGGAATTTCTCTTCAAGACAATCAAATGTCTAGGGATGATTAATCTCGTCATAGCCAACTTCTTTATTATCTATTGGATCTCTAACCATTTGTTTCTCCAATCCATTTTTGGAGTCTGGTCTTTGATCTTGGTATGCAGATCGAGAAGAATCGCTTCCTTGACATATATATATCAAATCAAGTTTTTTAAAGCTTTTATAAAATGATCATGATTAAGACATTTTGGTAGCATTGTGCATTGCATGCATAAAATTTTTAAAAAAAAATTAAATTGAACCAATTTAATTTGGTTTGTTAGGTTTGATAGTTAAAATATTGGTTCGATTATTTTGTTATAATTTTGAATTTCTTTAGTTTAATATTTTTAGTTCCATTTTTCTTTTTTTCGATTCCAAACTCGGTCTATAAACCTTTATTGACATCATATTAAACATAATAAAATAAATAAATAGATAGAAATCCCGCAAAAATAAGTCATAATTAATAATGAACAAATTATTCAAACAAAGTCAACCTAAAAATTTAAATATTAGTGGAGATCATTTACAAACATTTATATTAAATTTTAACATTCTAATTTTACTATAGCAAAATCATCAATTTCCGGCGGCTTTTTCCGGTGAAAAGTGATAATTTTTTGGCGGTTTTGTACTTTACCGACAATTTTCCAGTGAAAATTTTTTCGCCGGTAAAACCGGCGTGAAAATTTTTTTCCGACGGTAAAATATTCCGGTGCTCTTTGGCCGCCGGACAATTCAAAATAAAAATTCTTTGGCCACCTGGTCGGCTCCGGCGCTATTTGCCCGCCACTGACCGCCCGGCTGTCTGCTGACAGCCGAGCTGCCCGCACTCTTCCCGCCAAGCTGCCCAGGTGCGTTGTTCGCTTGCCCTGACGCAATCCCGCGTTGCAAACTGCATTCCAGCGCTAACCAAATGTCCGGACGCCCTACCCTACTTGCTGCCCGACTGCCCAATACCCGATGCCTGCTGGCCTGCTACCTGCCTGTGCGCATCCGTTGGGATTCGAACTCTGTTCAATTCAAATTCATATTAAATAGTTAACCATTTTGTTGCAATGCAAAATATGTTTTATTGCTTAATATTTTATATTTAAACTATATTATTTCATAAATTAATAATCATTTTAAAAATTGGAATTATATTAAATTAAAATTAATAATAAATGTAAAAATTAAAATTAGTAATTACTTCAACTAAAGTATTTTCATTAAAATTAATAATAAATGGAAATTATTTAAATTAAAGTATTATCATTAAAATAAATTAATAACTTCATAATTTATTAAAATACTATTAAAATGAAAATCAAAATTTAAAATAAATTAAAATTTTAATAATGATTTTAAATTGAAATCTTTAATTAAGGAAAAAGTTAACTTAAATTAGTTAATATAATTTTTATTCTTTTTTTATTAAATCATTTAAATAAATAAATTTTTTAACATTTTATTTAACTTATTGAAAAGCCGTCAGAAATCTAGAAAAGCCGCCAGAAAATTGACCATCGGAAAATTGCCGGAAAGCCACCGGAAAATTCCGCCGGTAATGGGTGATTTTCCTGAAGTGCTTATTTTATTGCATTTATTATTAGGAAAATTTTAAAAAAAAAAATTGCAAATTTATTTTCTGCACAAGCCTTGTTTATTTGTTTTTATATTATTAAAGAACCAACATCAATTTTAGTTTTATTCCTTTGAATAATTTCAATCAAACTTTCCATAAAGAGCTAACTCTTTTTATTCAATCTATTTATTACTAATAAGTCATCTAAAATTGGCTTGATCGGGCATGAATCTCGATCCATATCTTAATTGAAGCTTTCAAAATTAAAAATAGGATCATCTAAACTCAAATTTCAACAAGTCTATAGTCAAACTAACTGTCTCAATGAGACGAACATGACGAAACCAAATTGCTCCAAATCATGCTCAAATGGGCTTGAATTGATGACTTAATAAAAATTTGAAAGTTTTAGAATATTAATTGAGTGATCAAATGATATATAAATATCACATGCTTGAATCGAGCAGCTTGATGAGACAAATCTAACGAGCCCAAAATTGTTTAATTCTTATATCATTAAGACACTTAAATACTTAACAAATGCTCTATGATTGAGGGAATTAATATTAGTCATATGATGGAACACTCCAAATTTTTTCCAGATTTTCTTCATATTTACAGAGCATAACACTCTCAAAATCGATAAATAGACCCCTATTCCCTACATAAGAGGGACCGTTGGGGACTTGGACCTTGGGTTAGAGATTCAAGAGAGCTCTAAGGCATAAATCCCAGAACATCACTATTGGCAAACCCTCTCTGCTTGGTCACCGCCACAAAACATTTACAAGCAAATTGTCATCGGATGTCCAATTGGTGTCTACCGTCGGACCTTAGCTAGGTTTTTGTTGTTGTACCTTCGCCCTATCATCACCATCAAACCTCACTCCATCCTCCACTATTGGGCCTCCACTCCAACTATTGTCGCACACTAATTATGGTCCTCGACCATAGTCGCCCATTAATTATGGTCAGTAGACCACCGTCACCCAGTTATAGCCCTTCGTCGTCTATCGAATGCTATTTCTTCAACCTTATTTGTCCATCGACTATCGTCCCTCCAACCTTTGTAACCTAACTATAGTCCATTTGACCTCAGTTGCTCGATTACAATCTCTCCGACCTACATCACTCGACTACGGTACCTCTTACCACTATCATCCCTGTCAACCTATATCACATGATAACGATCCCTTCGACCACCATCGCTTGACTACAAATCCCTTCAACCTTCGTCGCCCGATTATGATCACTCTAAGCTCTATCGCTATTACAATCAGGGATCTCGAGCTTATATTTTTATGATAACAAATATTATTAGGCTTTATCTAGTCTCTCCTATTTATTATTAATACATATATTTTTCTGCGTGTACTCGCATTACGGTACGATATACACCAAGCACTGCCAATGGATCACGGCTAAAGATTGGATCATATAGGATTGATTTCTACAAGTGTCTATAATTTTATCTTTCTTGAGTTAATATATTATTAAAGGTGTCTGTTAGCGTAGCAACCGTACAAATACATAGGGGGGAATGAAAATTTAAAATGTTAATTTTTTTTAATATCGTACTACATGATCTGGATCATATTATATGTATAAGTTATAGAAATTAATTAAAAATTTTTAATTAAGTGAATAAATTTTGAACTAATTGTACTATATGAATTGAAGTGTACAGGATGATCAATTGTAATCAAGGAACCCCACCGCCAATCAAATTTAGGCAATATTTTAAAATTGACAAGTTATTTTATTCATACCATATAAATATGTTTGTATTGTATGATACTTAAAATTTTTTTCCTAAATTAATCTTGAAAATTAATCAATTGAATCAAGCTTAATTATACATTAAGATCTTACAATATGATTCATATTGTAAGCTAGAGTGTGGATCATATGGTATGATTCATATTGATGGAGCAGTGAAATATGTAGAGATCAAAAAGAACATCAACTATGAAAGCACTTTACTGGGCTGACACTGACATAGAGAGACAAAATCTAGGGGAGAAAATGGGATTAAATGCCTTAGTAGTCCTAGCCGTAAATGATAGAATTGTCTTGTCTATTCACAAATCCTAAGAAGCAGATGAATAATCATCTATTTTTTTGGAAGAAATGGAAGAATTTCTTGGGAATCCTACAAGATTAATTCATTCTTTTTTTCTCTAATAGATGATTAGAACTTTATCTGGGTTTTAATCCTATTGAGAGTTTCGCAAATGTTATCCCCCAAGAGAGATATGCCAACATATAAGGTAAAACCCTAGGATGCGTTCTCAAACCATCATAAAATTAACACATGAGGCCATAACTCAAGACCAAACGATTCTTGAAGCTACGTTTCATGATATAAAATATCATAGGAGATGCATAGCGAATGTCGATAAGACAATAATTGACATATAAAAAATGCTTCATCTTAATAGCAAAGGTTGATCAACAATGATGATGTTTGGTCATCCAAGAGTTCACCTTGGATGAACTATGATTCAATTGAACTAATCATATTGTACAAACCTAAGATCATACTACATGTTTAGTAGAAAATTTTGAATTGATCATACAGTGCAACATTCATTGAACAATACTAAAAGGAGAATCAAACTAATTATATTATATGGTTTTCATATCATATTGTATGAACATAGATAGTTAAACTAAAAATTAAGGTTTTTTTTAAGTCTAGTATTTAAATAACTCTTATTTCATTAAGAGAAGTATTTGGCAGTCAAGAGCCTTTCTTCAGTCTTTTGTGAGAGAGAGATTAAAAGGAGAGCTTTGTGTTAAAGGGAGAAAGGTGTTGTTGAGAGAGGGGGAGAATATCCATGTGGGATCAAAGGAGTGTGAGATAGGGTCAACCGACTATTGCTCTGTCCAATATTCATTTTCTTCTGCATAGATAAATGTTTTACTTGAGGAAAACTCTAGGAAATACCTCTTAGAGTCAAAGGGCCACTAGCAACTCCATAACACCATTAGTGAATGGGATTTGACTACTCCACTACATTATTGGTGAAAGGGATTTGGCTACTTCGCCACACCATTAGTTAAAAGGATTCAAATATTTTTAGGAGTTATTATAGACCAAATCATAAACTGTCTTTGCCATAAATAGATATCATTATGTTTTAATTATAATATTTTTTTTTCTTAATTTTTGAACATTAGTTCAAATCCTTAAAAAATTGATATCCATCGATACAAGTGAGGAGAGAGAAAAGAGAATTTAAGATTTGGATGTTGTAGAGCAATTTTTGTTCATCGAGAATTACTCGTATTTTTCTTGTCGGTAGGATTAAATGTGCTAGTGGTGGATAACGTACTACGTGGCACCATCCTAGTTTAATCTAGTTTTATATTCCTATAGGTTTGGATTTTACTTTTCCTTAGGATAAAAAGAGCTAGTGGTGGATAACGCCCTTTGTGGCATCATCCTTATTTTTACTCCAGCTTCTTTTCCATTAGGTTATGATTCTTTCTTTCCATAGGATTATACGTGCTAGTGGTAGATGACGCCCTTTGTGGCACCATCTTTATTTTAATCCAGGTTCTTTTCCATTAGGTTATGATTCTTTAATTCCGTAGGATTTTACATGCGAGTGGTAGATAACACCCTTTGTGATACCTTTCTAGTTTAATCCAGTTTTCTTTTCCATTAGGTTAGCATTATTCATTTCCTTAGGACTAAACGTGCTAGTGGTGGACAATGCCCTTTGTGGCACCATCCTAGTTTAATTCAATATTCTTTTTATTTAAGTTAGGATTATTCCTTTTCGTAGGATTAGACGTGCCAGTCGTGTATAGCACCCTTCGAGGAACCATACTAGTTTAATCCAGTTTTTTTTTCATTTAGATTAGGATTCTTCCGTTCCTTAGTATTAGAAGTGTTAGTACTGGATAATGTCCTTCGTGGCACAAACCTAGTTTAATCCAATTTTCTTTTCCTTTAGGTTAGGATTTTTCTTACCTCAGGATTAGACATGCTAATGGTGCCTAAAAACCTTCATAGCACCATCATAGTTTTAATACAATTTTCTTTTCTTTTAGGTTGGCATTCTATCTTTCCTTAGAATTGTACGTGCTAGTGGTGGATAATTACATTTATGGTACTAATCTAGTTTAATAGTATTTCTTTTCCTTTAGGTTAACATTTTTTTCCTTTCCTAAGGTTAAGATGTTTAAGTCGTGCGTAACGCCCTTCATGGCACCGTTCTACTTTAATCCAATTTTATTTTCTGTAGATTAGGACTCTACCTTTCCATAGGAGTAGACGTTATAGGGGTGGACAACACTCTTCGTTGCACCATCCTAATTTAATCTATTTTTTTTTAACTTTAGGTTTGGATTCTTCGTTTCCTTAAGATTAGACGTGCTAGTGGTAAACATGCCCATCATGGAACCATCTTAGTTTTAATTTAATTTTCATTTTCCTTAGGCTAACTTTGTTTCTTTCCTTAAAATTTGACGTGCTAGTGGTGAATAACTCTCATCATGGCACCAACCTAATTTAATCCAATTTTCTTTTACTTTTGGTTAGCATCCTTCCTTTCCTAAGAATTAGATATATAAGTGGTTGATAATGCCCTTCATGGAATCATTATAGTTTAATCCAGTTTATTTTCTTTTTGGCTAGGATTCTTCCTTTCCTTAGGATTAAACAAGCTAGTGGTAGATAATGCCCATCGTGGCCTCATCATAATTAAACCAAATATTCATTTCTTTTAGGTTAGGATTCTTCCTTTCCTTAGGATATGACGTGCTAGTAGTGAATAACGCCCTTCGTCGCACTTTCCTAATTTAATCCAATTTTTGTTTTCTTTAGGTTATTATTTTCCTTTTCTTAAAAATAGATGTACTTGTGGTGCATAACGCTCTTCGTGACACCATTCTAATTTTATGATAGTTTTTATTTCCTTTAGGTTAACATTCTTCCTTTTTTTAGGATATAACGTCTTAGTGGTGGATATTACCATTCATGGCACTATTCTAGTTTAATCTTATTTTCTTTTCTTTTATGTTAGGATTTTTCCTTTCCTTATGATTAGATGTGCTAATGAAGAATAACACCCTTTGTATCACCATCCTAATTTAATCATATTTTTTCATTAAATTAGGATTTTCCTTTCCTTAGAATTAGATGTACTGGTGGTGGATAATGCCATTCGTGGTCCCATCCTAATTTACTCCACTTTTTTTTTTTCCTTTAGGTTTGGATTAATCCTTTTCTTTGGATTAGATGTATTAGTGATGGATAACGCCGTTCGTTGCACCATCCTAGTTTAATCTAATTTTCTTTTTGTTGAGTTTAGGATTCTTCATTTCTTTAAGATTAGATGTGCTAGTCATGTACAATGCCCTTATTTGGGATGATACTAGTTTAATCCAGTTTTCAATTCCTTTTGATTAGGATTCTTCCCTTCCTTAGTATTAGACATGGAGGTGGTGGATAATGCCCTTCGTGGCAACATCCTAGTCTAATCAAGTTTTTTTTTCCTTTAGATTAGAATTTTTCATTTCCTTAGGATTAAAAGTGTTAGTGGTGGATAGTGCTCTTTGTGGCACCGTCCTAATTTTAATTTAGTTTTCTATTTTCCTTGAAGTTAGGATTCTTCATTTTCTTAAGATTAGATATGCTAGTGGTGGATAACGCCCTTCGTGGAATAATCCTAGTTTAATCCTGTTTATTTTTCTTTTGGTTAGGATTTTTCATTTCCTTAAGATTAAACGTGTTAGTGGTAGATAATGCCCTTCGTGGCCTTGTAATAATTTAACATAGTTTTCATTTCTTTTAGGTTAAGATTCTTTCTTTCCTTAGGATATGACATGCTAGTGGTAAATAACGCCCTTTATCGCATCGTCTTAATTTCTTCATTATGTCATATTAAGAGTTAAATTATCACTATATGAATCATTTCTCTCCCTTTTATCCTATTAAAAATTAAATTCTCATAACATGAATCTTTTTTCTCCATTTGGTTCTATTTCAAGAGAGTGTGAGATGTGTTTGTGTGTGAGTGAGAGAGAGGCTTTTTATGAGATATATATACTCCTAAGAGAGAAACTAATAAGTGGGATAGGCTTCTAAAATAGAGATGTATGTGCTTCTAAAAGAGAAAGAAAGGCTTCCAAGAGAGAAAGACAAGCTTATAAGAAGGAATTTTGATGAAAAGAAATGATGCAAGAAGCTTCTAAGATGAACAAAGAGACTTTTGGAAGAAAGAGATGTTTCAAAGAAAGTGAAAGGCTTCTAAAATTGAGAGAATCTTTTAAGAATGAAAGAGGCTCTAATAAAGGAATTTCTAAGAGAAAGTGCTTTTACAAGAGCAACAGGACTATTCAGGGAGAATGAGATAGATAATAACTTTTAAGATGGAGGGAGAGGCTTTTAAAAGAGAGAGAAAATTAGATTGAGATGATTCAAAAAGAGAGATAGAAAATGAGATTTAGAGAAAGGGGTTAATGAAAGAGGGAAAGATGTACAGAGGACTTATAAGAGGGAGAGAATGGTTGTGATGCTTCTAAGAAGGACAGGGACTTCTGAAAGAGTGAACGTATACAAGATAAGCTTACAAGAAAGAAGGAGAAGTAAAGATGCTTTTAAGATAGAGATGAGGGTTTATATAAAAAAGAGAGATAAAGACTTCAAAGTGAGAGATTCTTTGAAGAGAGGGAGGGGGTTCTTCGAGAGATAGGCTTCCAAGTGAGAAAAGCTTCATAGATAGGGACATTTCTTAAAGAGATAGAGAGGCTTATAAGAGAAGTAGAGAAACCTTCTATATAGTAATACAGCCCTTTAGGATGAAGAGAGGTACTGGATTTATGAGAGAGAGAAAGAGGATTTTGGAAGATGGAAATAGAGAGAGAGTTTGAGAAAGAGAGGAAATTATGAAAGAGATAGACTAATAAGATGAAGAGAGATTTCATAGATGGTCAGAAAGAGAAATTGAAAAGGAGGCATGGAAGATAAAGTGAGGAAGAGGAAGAGAGAAACTTCCTAGAGAGAGTTATGAGACAGACTTCAAAATAAGAGGGAGGATATTTAGAAACATAGTGGTTTGTAAGGAAGAGAACCTAATAGAGAGACAAAGATTGTTTTTTAGAGCTGAACTTGATTGTTTTTTAGAGAGAAAGAGACAGAGGCTTCTATGTTACTTAAAATCTTATAATAAAGATAATGTCTACTAAAAGAAAAAAAAATGATAGCCTCTAAGAGAGAGAAAGAGTCTTCAAGGAAAGAAGCTTAATAGAGATATTGAAAAGGATTCCAAGCATGAGAAAGAAGTGCTTTTAGGAGAGATGCTTCTAAGAAAGTCATATGGATACATACCGCAACAGTCAAAATCTTCACAGCTCCATCTATAGCATCTTTCACACTTGTATACCCCTTGAAAAATCGAACACTTCCATCACGATTCTTTGTACACTACAAAAAAGATAAGTTTTAAGGACATATATTAAGGCACTTTTATTTGACTGCCTTAACAAAACTTTATTAAGGGATTTTTCCTTTTCGCACTAATTAGAAGAAGTGCTTTTAGGAGAGATGCTTCTAAGAAAGTCATATGGATACATACCGCAACAGTCAAAATCTTCACAGCTCCATCTATAGCATCTTTCACACTTGTATACCCCTTGACAAATCGAACACTTCCATCACGATTCTTTGTACACTACAAAAAAGATAAGTTTTAAGGACATATATATTAAGGCACTTTTATTTGACTGCCTTAACAAAACTTTATTAAGGCATTTTTCCTTTTCGCACTAATTAGAAGAGGTATTAGGCGCGAGCGCTCGGCATATTTTCTTTTCGCCTAGAGAGGGATTGCGAACATAGTAGTTACGTCGTGGGATAGTTATCAAGCCCGATTCTTCTTATTTTGTGATCTTGTTCGTTCGCCTCCGAAATCACCTATTTTGTTCGCCTCCGAAATCTTCTCTTTCATTCGCCTCCTTCGTCATCTTGTTCGTTCGCCTCGGTTAAATCTGCCGCTAAATCCGCAATAACCACTGCCGCATCTGGTGAAATGCTAAACTTGCCTTAATCGTTCGAATGTCAAATGCCCACTATCTAGGGTTACATAAAATTTTATTCTTTCGTCTTTTGATTTGTAGGGTTCTTGAGATTTTCTAGATTCTTGTAATTTTTGAAGGATCAACCGAGAAAAGGCAAATATTCTGTTGAACTTGAAGTTCATGCGGAGGTTGGTCTGATTTTAGTGCTCTTCATTTTTCTTGTTTGATTCATTGAATCACTTTTTTTTCTTGTTTGATTTATACATCATGCTTGAAAGTTCAAATATCAACAAAAGAAAGCATGATTGGAACATCGGCCTTAGATTCAAGGATATATATAAATTGCTTTCTTCGTAATAAAAAGTTTTTAAGTCTTTTTCTGATTGTCATTCTGTAGACATCTCCAATATTCCAAATCATAGCTTTAATTATTTATCCATACTAGTTTTACATCTAGCGTTGTTCTTAGTATATCTTTTTGGGGGAGAAGTCTTTAATTTTCCTTTTTTCTTTGAGCTTTTTATGTTTGCTATTAATCACCTAATCTTTTATGTTTTTCGGATGATCATCACAAGTAATGGTGCATTAGATATCATAATAAATGACATGTATAAGATCATCATTATCACTCTTATGACTAACCAAGAGACCCACCTCGCTAAGGTCATCATTATCACTCTTACACCTAGGGCATGTTTTAGCATTTAAGAAAATAAAGAAAAAAGACTGACAAAAGACAAGATAACACATAAATTGATACAAGGTTGTACCTTTTCTTTAAGGAAAGCAAAAACTATATCACGGATGTTTTCCATGCCTATCTCAACATGCTTAAATAAAGCTGTTAAAGATGCTGCACAATTAAAATTGCAAATTAGATGGCAGGATAATAAAAGTTAACATAGATTAAATATCACGGATGTTTTCCTCCAAAATCTTCTCTTTCATTCGCCTCCTTCGTCATCTTGTTCGTTCGCCTCGGTTAAATCTGCCGCTAAATCCACAATCACCACTGCCGCATTAGGTAAAATGCTAAACTTGCCTTAATCGTTCGAATGTCAAATGCCCACTATCTAGGGTTACATAAAATTTTATTCTTTCCTCTTTTGATTTGTAGGGTTCTTTAGATTTTCTAGATTCTTGTAATTTTTGAAGGATCAACCGAGAAAAGGCAAATATTCTGTTGAACTTGAAGTTCATCCGGAGGTTGGTCTGATTTTAGCGCTCTTCATTTTTCTTGTTTGATTCATTGCATCACTTTTTTTTTTCTTGTTTGATTTATACATCATGCTTGAAAGTTCAAATATCAACAAAAGAAAGCATGATTGGAACATCAGCCTTAGATTCAAGGATATATAGAAATTTAAATTGCTTTCTTCATAATAAAAAGTTTTTAAGTCTTTTTCTGATTGTTATTCTGTAGACATCTCCAATATTCCAAATCATAGCTTTAATTATTTATCCATACTAGTTTTACATCTAGCGTTGTTCCTAGTATATCTATTTGGGGGAGAAGTCTTTAATTTTCCTTTTTTCTTTGAGCTTTTTGTGTTTTATATTAATCACCTAATCTTTTATGTTTTTCGGATGATCATCACAAGTAGATATTTTAGTAAGTGTTAACCTCAGAATAACAAAATAAAAAAAAATCTTGCGTACAAACTTTCTACCCGACGGATCCACGAAACCAGCCACAAATCCTGTTGAGTTCGGCGCCGAAACAGTCGTTTCTCCGTAAAATCTTCCGTAAAACCAGCGACTCGCCTCGATCGGGAGCCCAAACGCGTCGTTAAATACCGCACCAAACGAAGCTCTTCCCCCTCACACACGACTCTCCCCCATTCGCAAATACCACGACGCTCTTTGCCTGCTCCGATCGGAAGCCCCAACCTCCACACCTCCTTCAGCCCAAACCGAGAGAAATAGAGAGAGGGAGAAAGAGAGAGCTTCTTACCTCAATCCCGAGCTCCTCCATCCAGTCCAAAGCCGAGCTCCCCGATCTCGTTCCCTCTGCCTCCACGAACAGAGCCGGCCGAGCCCTCTTGTTCCGACATCTTCCCCAAGCCGACGCCGATCCGAACCCGAGCCCCTCTCCATCTCCTCGGTCGCCGCTCGACTTCGCTCATTTGACGACTCTCCCTTCCTGTTCGGGTCGGAAGTCACTCATTTTGATCGGAAGTTACCACAGGAGCTCGCTTGTGGAGAAGGTAACTTTCTCCCTTACACGAGCTTCTTCGGCCTAATCCCATAAAACAAAAAAAAAAGATTTTTTTTTATATTATTTCTATTTCTATTTAATTATAATTATATTAATTAATTTTAATTAATTATAACAATTGTTTTTTAATTAATTATATTTATTATAATTAATTATGCTTAATTTTAATTAAGTTATTATAATTAATCTAATTAATTATAATTAACTTTAATTATAATTAAAATTAATTAATTATACAATAATTAATTAAAAAAATAATTTTTTTAATTAATTTTAATTAATTAATTGATATTAATTATAATTAATAAATGATCTCTCTCTCGATCCTCGAGCCAACATCGTCAAACCCTACGAAGGTACGAAATCTCCTAAACTTAGATCCTCGCTTCCGTTGTGTGCGGCGGACCGGAAAACCGCCTATACACGCCTTTATTGCGCGTGGTGGGATGGGACCCCGGTCCGACGCCTACGACGAGGCGGGAATCGCCTAAACTCTACTTCGGTGTTCGTGGCGCACCGGAAAACCGCCTATACACGCCTTTATTGCGCGTGGTGGGAAGGGATCCCGGTGCGGCACCTACGACGAGGCGGGGTCACTCATAAGTACCCCCGAGCGGGGGGAAAGCAAACTGTGCATCTTTAAACCGCCGCCATCGAAGCCCGCGAAGGTACGAACTCTCTAAACTCAGATTTCTCGCATCGTTGTTCGCAGCAGACCAGAAAAACTCCTATGCACGCCTTTATTGCGCGTGGTAGGATGGGACGCCGGTCTGACGCTTACAACGAAGCGAGCAATCGCCTAAACTCTACTTCGGCATTCGTGGCGCACCGGAAAACCGCCTATACACGCCTTTATTGCGCGTGGTGGGAAGGGACCCCGGTGCGGCACCTACGGCGAGGTGGGGTCACTTATAAGTACCCCCGAGCAGGGGGAAAGCAAGCTGTGCATCTTTTAAACAGGTACCGTCAGAGCCCCATACACGCCTTTATTGCGCGTGGTGGGAAGAAATATCACGGCCGCGGTGCCCTCGCAAGAGGACACCTACCATACACGCCTTTATTGCGCGTGGTGGGAAAGGCCCAGTTTTCTCGTAGTTTTCCCCTAAACGGGGGAGACGCCGGGAGGCTGCCGAAATTTCGGGTGAAGACGGACCGTACTTGGACTTGATTTGCACATCCAATAAGACTCATACATGGACTTGATTGAACTCCAAAGACACTAATAAAAGACTTAATTCAAATTCGAAATTGAAAAGAACATGAAATTGGACTGCACAACGAGCAAGGATGTGAATGAACAATCAACTTGAACTTGCAAGAAGGACTCAGAGAACTTGAACAGACTGCAAAAGACATGGATTGGGTTCATATCAAATGACAATAAAACTTTGATTCGAATTTAAATCAACTTGAACTTGCATATGACTTGAGCATTTGAACTCAAGAAAAGACTTGGGTTGGATTATAGACGGACTTGCACTCCATATGACAATGAAAAGGATTCATTTTGGACTTGGTATTAAGCTCAAGTCAGAACTAGACTTTAAATTTATTGATCTAAATCTTAACCTAAAGTCTAAATGTTTGGAAGTGAAAGTCATAAGTTATAAAAATGATGAAATCAAAGATAAGTGAGTGAATGAAGACCAAGTCTTTAAGAGATATATAAGCAAGGAATGATGAGGTGGAATTATCTTGAATCATTCAAGCAAATCAATCTACATGCAAACAAGAAATCAAATAGCAAACGATCATCATCCAAGTATCAGTCCACAATCATGCTTACTTAATTGAGATCGAATAGAAGATGTATGTTCAATAAGAATCATCAATCGGGGCAAGGAGTGATCAAACTAAACTGACTCAAGCTCTCTAAATCAAGCTGATATCCATGCAGTGATTGGACAAGGGATGATAATTTACCAAAGTGGATGTAGCACTACCCTATAATTCGTATGCGAGCAAGAAGTACAAATCCACTATATATATGAGTACCTACGAGCAAATATAAAAGAATTGCAACAGACGTCATGCAACAAACACCACGACTCTCTAAAAGGCAATAGCAATAAGGCATCAAGCAAATATATCAATTTCCTACGAACTGTTGTAGGAGGCTCGTCACTTATAAACAAAGGCATTTACAGACGGATGTATGAGAGCTCTCTTTCATACAGAAGTCCAACCAAAGGTGATTGAAAATAATTTGTGATAGATGTTGAATTGTTTCATAGTCAACAACCACTCAATGTCAGTCAAAAGCGCTGATTCCTTACAACTCAAAGATCTGCAATACATACAATCTTTCTACGAATATCGATGTATGTATAACATGCCGCCTAGGGGTAGATACAAAAAGACTTCAGTAAATGCAGTATCCTGAAGTCAATTCCAGTCTGTGAAGAAAGACATCTACCTACCTAAATGCAGCAGTGGCGGACGCACTGAAAAGACCAAGGACCAAAATCAAATACATAGATAATACGACAAGTACAAGCTCCTATGACCCAAGGCAGGAGATTAGTTAGTGTACTATGACCCGCTTACGAAAATCAATAAATAGTGCACGACAGTCTACCTGTACGAAGCAGCGAATAAGTCTATTCAGAAGCTGCTACGCCACGCCACCGGATCTGCAGTATTCGTACAAGCAGATAGAAGGCGTCTATTCCAAGAATATCCCCGCACAGCACCTTAACTTGTATGCACATAGATACACTAAAAGGGGAAAATACAATCTTAACCCGCATGGGCCCCGGCGAGCGTGTTATTGGTACACACGTGACGTCTAGGGATGCTGCGCGGGTTGACAAGTGAATTCAGGTTCGAAACTGATCCTTCTATACGGGTCAATAGAAGTCGACAGGGTTCGAACCATTAAGCAAATATAAAGTTGTGACGACCGATATATTTGCTTTAAAACTTTCATATTAAGTCTTCAAGGCCTACAACAATATGAATTCACTATCAAAGGGCACGAAGCCTACAAAACCCGATCCTCTGTCGACAGCCCGACAGAGTTGACAAGGTTCAATCCATAAAAAGAAATGACCCCCGAACACCCCGATGATGGCCGTGTTGAATACAGATCTCAACCGGATGGGTTCCCAAATATTTTCAATTGTCTCCCAAAAGTCCATTCCAAATATATTCCAAGCTCCACCCAAAATCCCAGAAAAATCCAAAAAACTCCACAAAATCCTAAAAATATTTAAATTTGAAATTCAACCCATTAACCACTTAAAGCAAAATCCGTCCACCCTCCGCAACAGTTTGTCGGGGCGGGCAAATTAAAGTTTACTTCAGCTCACAAAGAGCCAAATGCCTAGTCGAAAATATCACTAGGATCCATTCTCAAATAATATATTGCCAGTAAGGACATGGTACGAGTCCTCTAACCGGCAGTTTCGCCGCCAAATGGCACTGCAGGTAAACGGTTATGACCCGGGGCCCTCTGAACCGAGTGGTTTTGCCGCCAAATGGCACCACAGATAGCGGTTATGGCCAGAGCCAATACGCTCCTTAATGGCGTTAAATCCTTGAGATATGAATCAATAGGATATGATCGATAGGGCACAAAGCCCTCTGTCAGCTAAGGTGGATTTAAATTTGTCCCCTTAGACAAACACCAACCCCGGTCTACAAGGTCCCCTTGGACGAAGCAACCCATGGCTGCCGACAAGGATCCTTCTGTCAGGTTGGGTCGACTACCTCCTCTGACTAAGTAGACCAGGGACCACGATGGCCCGGGATGACGGAACCATGGGATCTTGATTGGGCCCATCATCCATTCCCCCACCATCCGCTTTAAGTGCAAGATGGTGAAATTTCTATTTTAAATATCAAATCTTTCAACCCAAAATCTAAAAACCCAATTCTTCAATTCCCAAATCCAAAATCTTTAAAATTTCCAATTCCTAAACCTATGCTGCTACTATATGCCAGATGCACGTATATTCTACGTATCTGATCGACGACTAGCCTTAATCGAAAGTTCTCTCTCGTGATCGGGAGGGGTAATTAACTATAGGGGCTTGCGCCTATAGGAAACCAGAACTCAGATCATAAAGTCCTCACAAAATGAGGGCGAAATCTCTGGGTAGTGTCTTATCTACAAACCCATCTGCCTTCCAAAATTTACCCCGGAACTTAGTTCGTTAAAACTCCCTCGCCGAATAAGAAGAGCGAGCGGAGGCCGGGGCCGAATTTTCGGAGCCCACAGATTTCTGGCGACTCCGCTGGGGATTGGTTTCTCTTTCCATCTCTGGCTAGTCATTCATAAGCTATAGTAGCAGTTATATCAAATCGTACTCAAAATTCTGAATCTTTCAAAATGATCATTCAAGAAATTAAATATTTGAATTTTCTAAAGAATGATCGTTTAAATTTTTTTTTTTTCATTGAGATAGCGTATTTAGCAGTATTTTAGATTTATATTATTTGAATTGCTCGCTAATGTTATCTTCTCTTATTTTTGTGTTCTGTGCAAGTCTCTGCATTTTGAAAGTGCGGGGTGATGTATCAGATTCTGATTACTAACCCTTGCCTTTCATTTATGCAGATGGATCTACAGAACACCCCGATGACTGTCCAGCTGGGACAAGGAGCCAGAATCCAACTGGCTAATGCTATTATTGAGACTGGAAATGCCGGAGCTACCATCCAGTTTGGTAGCGTTGACTTCCCGGCGATTGCTGCAAGGAGTGCCGCCATTCCTGTGAATGGTAGGAATGCTGAGAAGTCTGCCAGGAGATTCAATGCTGATGAAGCTCCTATCCGTCGTGTGCATCTGCCGGCACAACGACCTGTTGCTGAAAATTCTCGTGGGAGAATTTCTGTATTTGAAAGGCTATCCCAGCCTGAGGCCCTGACCACCAGGAGAATTGTAAATGGTGGAAGAGTTTCTGTGGTGACTGCAAACACCACACCCCTGCCAACCAGGTTATCTGCACCTGGGAAATATGATGTTGAAGCCTCCTCATCTGGAGGAAGGCTTACAAGGAGGCAGAGAAGAAAAATGAATGCTGAACTCCGAGCTCAGCATCAACAACTGCCAATTCATCCTTCCAATCTGTCGGCCCAAGAGCTTGAGGCCAACGTTCCTACCCGGAACAAGTTTTTCTGATTTGAAGTGGATCAAAAGAAACAGCTCTACTGGAGAACTGAAGAAGTCTTTCTGGGAGCAACGACAGGAGGTCCCAGCTCCTCCAAAGAGAAAGGAACCTGAAACTCTCTCAGCCCGGGTCTATCGGGTCCTGAAGACTGTAAAGGATAAAGGTCTGAAGAAGAAGTGTCAACGACCTTTAGTGATCGAAACTAGAAGAACCCCGCCAAGGGAGCATCTATCTGCTGTGGCGGAAAGAAGAGAAAGAAGATATGTTCCACGCGGTGAACATCGGGGTGTGACACCTGAACCATATGTTCAGGGATCCACCGCTGAAAGGTCCTGGTGGAAAGGAAAACAAGTCTGGAGGCCAAAGCCTCGGAGAAATGAAAAAAAAAAGAAGAGAAAGGAGGATTGATCTGGGCGTGACATCCGGTGAGGCTTCCCGGAGATCCGCCCCCATCTACAAACAACGTCAGAAGTGGGCCCCAAAAAGGACCCATAATGACATTCTCCAGACCGTAGACAGCTTGGAGAATCCTCTAAGGGATCCCATCGCCCTCCATCCCCTCCAAAAGAAGAAACCAACTTCGATCGCAGCCCACTGATCGAAGAAGTCCCCGTGCCTAATCAGGAACCGGAAATCCAGTGGCGGCGCCGCTCGGAGATCCGAGTACTAGAAGAGGAAGGAAATGTACAAGGGGAAGGCAACATTGAAGAAGAGGAATTCCTTGAAGAGGGTGAAAATATACAAGAATACCTCGAAGGGGATGAAAACATTGAAGAAAATATGGAAGAAAATATTGATGAATTTCTAGAGGAAAATCTAGAAGAAGAAATCAAAGAAATAAATAATACTCTGGACATGGAAGTTGTCTATATGGTGAGACACACCAATGTTAATGAGGAAACCTATTATGATGAAGGTGAAGATGAAGACGATCAACAACCGCCGATTAGGCGACTTTATCACCGTGAAGCTGGGTCCACCACTGGCAGACGTGGTCATTCTCAAGCTGAAGAAGAAGGAGAAGAAGCCGAGGAGAATCCCTTCGCTGACGAAAATATCACGCTTGCAGACATGCAAAGACATATGAGGCGACAAATGAGAGCTAAAGATAGAGAAATCTCTCAGTTGAATGAGAAGATGACTGAGATGATGGCTCAGATGGGGGCAATGATGCAGATGATGCAAAGAACTGTTGCTGTTGGTGCCATTCCCAATCCTCCTCCTGATCCTCCAAATTTTCAGATGCCTCAAGTCTCGGGAGTACGAAGTATTCCTGAAGGTGGTCACGAGGCTCATAATGTCATCCGTCAGCCCACTCTACAAAATGTTGCAAGTACTTCTGAACCTGTGACCGCTGCACAGTTGGAAGGAATAATCACAGAAAGGATCAGGGCCATTATAGCCGTCGATCAAGCAGAAAAGTTGGTGGGCAAGGGTCGTCTGTATCCTGCTGAATACGACCAAGTACCGTACCCAAAAGGGTATTCTGTACCAAAGTTTAACACTTTCAATAGTAATAACAACCCCAGGCAGCATCTGGCACAGTTTAAAGCCACCTATGGGAATACAGGAGGAAATGACGCCCTACTCTTCCGACAGTTCGTTAGTAGTTTAACAGCAACTGCTTTCGAATGGTATGCTGAACTGCCGAATGATTCTGTGAAGACTTTTGCAGAATTGGAAAATATGTTCGTGAAAATGTTTGCTAGTGCAACTGAGAAGATCACGATTGCTGATCTCGCTCTGGATAAGAGAAAAAGAGAAGAATTAGTGACCAAATATATCACTCGCTGGCGCAATTTGAGCATGAAATGTGAGCAGCAGTTAGAAGAAGAGCATGCCGTACAGTTGTTAATGGGCAACATTGACGACAAAATGCAACCCTTCCTGTGCATGGCTACAATCAACACATTTCAAGATTTGCTAGACAGAGTGGCCAAGTTAGAGAAACTGAATTTGTCCAGATCAAAAAATCACTCTGATAAGCCTAAGAAGGCTAAGGCCCCAGGTGCTAGAAGGGGTGAGGCCGACTCTACATTCTTCTCCAGAGCTGATAGAGAAAAGCAGGTGATTTACAATGTAGACAAGGGCAAGCAGCTGATGCAATATCAAGAAAAGCCCAAACAGGCCTACAACCCCAATCCCCAACCGAAGCTGATGTTAGGGGGAAATGATAAGCCACGGACTTATCAAGCTAGAGGCCAAAGACAGGCAATAGAAACTGGTGATAGAACGTTCCAATCCCTCAAAGATAAAATGAATAAAGAATATTCATTCAAAAGGGAGAGTGTCGCCAAATTATTTCGACAAGTGTTGAAATCGGGTTTAGAACTGCCTGAATGCAAGAGACCCGAAGAGTCGAAGCACACTGGTGACCCAAATTATTGCCCATATCATCGTGTACTCAGCCATCCTATTGAAGATTGCTACATCTTTAAGGATTGGCTTGAAAGAAAATATCAAAAAGGGGAACTGACATTGTCTGATAATGTGTTGTCTAACCCTAAGAAGGAATCAACTCGGATAGTCACGTCCTCTTCCGTACCCCTGGTTGAAGAAAGAAGAAATGAAAAGAAGCCAATTCAAGAAGAGCAATGGGAGACCGCGGTCTCTAAGAAAACTGTGAAAATGTTGAAGCAACTTGAAGGAGTTCCAGGTGTAAAGTGGAAGTCTCCTATTGAGCTCAGTGCTAAACTTGAAAGCTCTGCCTATGACACGAGCTCCTATTTCTAAACAACTCTCCAATCAAGCTAGCACTTCAAAGTCTGGAATGGTGAAATCCTCCAAGAAAAAGACCAAGTTGAAAAAGCCCAAGGAGAAAATGACTGCAACTCAGAGGGTTATTGATAGTTTGGATGAGTACTACCAGACTGTGAGGCGACCTATCAAGCTCGCTGACTTCTTGTCGGAGCTTAAGATAGATGAAGCTGAAGAAGATGATGAAGATTCTCTTCCAACAGAAATATGTCGCGTCATCTCAGTGGCGCCGAGTACCTCGATAAAAGAGGAATACACATAAGTACCCTTTGAATCCTGTATGATGGTTTTGCCAATGGATTACAGTTCGGAGGAGGATTTGTATTTTCCAGAAGGAGATGAATCAGACCCTAGCATAGCGTCTCGGATGGGACATGTAAACCTGGGTGGTGATTCTGAATCAACAAATGAGTCCCTAGACGCAACGATGGCTGACTCTGAAGAAAATGTACAATTAAATAACTCTGAACCGGAGGAGATTGCTCAAGTGCAGTTAAGAAGCGGTAAGATACTACCGCCTCCACCGAAGAAAGGGGTCTCCAACAAAGACAAGGAGAAAGAGATAATTATCAACGATGACATTATCCCTGAAGATCCTAAGAAAAAGAAGACTTCAGCCAATGGGATAGATTATAATATCTTATCCCATCTGAGAAAAATCCCAGCACAGCTCAGCATATACGATACTTTGGTGATGTCTAAAGACCTTCGGGAGACTCTGATTCAGGCTCTCAAAGATCCCGAAAGATACGAGGCGTATTTTGCTGAATGTAGTTTGACTGAAGTTCTGCAAGCTCGTAATGAACCATTCATTACTTTCTCCGAAGAGGACATGATGCTCGGAACTGCAGACCATAATCGTCCTCTGTACATTACTGCAGAGAGCGATAAGCTGATCATCAGTCGAATCCTGATCGATCCCGGATCCTCCATAAATCTGATAAGTTTGAAAGCACTGAGATCCCTCTGCCTTGATGTGGAACACCTCGGGCCAAATAAATTGATGGTGCATGGTTTCAACGAGAAAGGGCAGAAAACACTTGGATCATTCATGCTCCCTCTTGTATTTGGAGAGCTCCATACAGAAGCTAAATTTCATGTGATTGACGCGGATACTTCATTCAAGGCGCTACTAGGTCGTCCCTGGTTGCATGAATATGGCATTGTCCCGTCAACACTACACCAGTGTATGAAATATCTCAAAGATGGAGAAGAATTCAGGATCTCTGGCGACATTCAGCCATTCACAGTTCATGAAGCCACAGTTTATGAAGATGCACGATACTTTATGCCAAAGAAACAAAAGTCTTCGAGCTCCCTCGAAGCTAAGACATCAAATTCGAAGGCTGCAAAGCGATCTGAACGAGAAGGTGAGAAGAAGTAGGTGGGGAGAAAGAAGGCAGTGCCGACTCTTCCCAAAGCGCCGATCATTCCAAAAGAAAAGAAGCATGTACCTCATCTGGGAAGTGACACAGATGAAGATGATGATACTCCTGCTAAATCTCGAAGAGTATGCCAGTCCACAGATGAATGGAGTAGGCATGTTGAATTTTCAAATGATAATTATGACTACGATTCTATTTATATGAACATGGTGCAGAATGTGTTCTCTAGAAGAATTGACAGCTTATCAATTTCAAATAGTATACTTGTAGTCACGCGTGTTCCCTTACAACTTTTCAAAGAAATTATTCCGCGCGAGGTGCATAAGATTGAAGAACTCGCCACCCTCTATCTGCCTCCCCGAAAAAATGGGACTGTGCCAAAGAATGTGCTATATTTTACGGGAGTACGTGAAGAGGAGAATCATGATTGGGATTGCATGCTCCTCGACTCCGAGGAATTATTTCCTACAAGGCTACCCAGGTTCAATACCAAAAATATTCAGAGAATGCTACGAAAACAAGTCAATATTCCTACCACCAAGCGACAACTTCGTACAAGTTTAGGCCTATGGTATGGGAGGAGTCCGCGTTCGCTACGGCAGAAGGATACAGACGCATATAAAGGTATTGGATTTATCAAAAGAAAATTCCTCCGGAAAGAAACTTGTCAAGCAATCACATGTATGGAAATTGAATCCGAAGATGATGCTGAAGAGACATACGAAGCTGATGATTATGATGAACAGCCCGTAGAAGCCGAACCTGCACCAGAAGAGCTTGAAGATGGTGGACAGGCAGCCACTATGGATGAACTAAAAGAGGTCAACTTGGGAACTGAGGAGGATCCTCGCCCAACCTTCATTAGTTCTCTTCTACCCGAGGATCAAATAGAAGAAATAAAAGAACTTCTCCGTGAATTCAGGGACTGCTTTGCCTGGACATATGCTGAGATGCCTGGCTTATCCCCTGACGTAGCAGTTCACAGATTAGCAATCAAACCGGAAGTAGCACCCGTCAAACAAGCTCCAAGAAGAATGAGACTGGAGATTGAAGAACAGGTGATCGCAGAAACGAAGAAGCTAATAGATGCAGGCTTTATTCGAGAAGAAAAATACGCTGATTGGATTGCAAATATCGTCCCAGTGAAGAAGAAGAACGGGCAAATTCGTGTCTGTATTGACTTTAGGGACCTCAATAAGGCGTGCCCAAAAGACGATTTTCGACTCCCTGTATCCGAACTCCTAGTTGACAACACTTCCAACTACGACATGTTCTCCTTCATGGATGGATCGTCAGGATACAATCAAATCAAGATGGCGCCCGAAGACGAAAAGCATACATCGTTTAGGACTCCCATTGGAATTTTCTGCTACACGGTCATGCCCTTTGGCCTGAAGAACGCTGGTGCCACCTACCAGCGGGCGATGACTCACATATTTGATGATTTAATACATCAGAAGGTCGAGTGTTATGTAGATGACCTTGTTGTTAAAAGTCTTGGCCGAAACGATCACTTAAAAGATCTCAGAATTGTATTTGAGAGAATCAGAAAATTTGATCTGAAGATGAATCCTCTCAAATGTGCTTTTGGGGTCTCTTCCGGCAAATTCCTGGGGTATGTTATTCGTCATCGAGGAATAGAGATCGACCCCAACAAAATTAAGGCAATAACGGAGATGCCACCACTAAGGAACCTTCGACAGCTTCGCTCATTGCAAGGACAACTGGCTTTCATTCGGAGATTCATATCAAATCTATCGGGTAGGTGCCAGCCATTTTCAAAGCTAATGAAGAAAGACATCCGTTTCAAATGGGATGCAGAATGTCAGGAGGCGTTTGATAGCATCAAGAGATATCTGTTGAATCCGCCCATTCTAGCAGCGCCAATTCCGGGGAAGCCTCTTATACTGTATACAGCTGCACTAGAAGAGTGCCTCGGAGCACTATTGGCTCAGAATAATGAAGAAGGAAAAGAGAACGCGCTCTACTACATCAGTCGAAGGTTGATTGGAGCAGAAAGCCGTTATTCCCCAATTGAAAAGCATTGCCTAGCGCTGATTTTTGCTGTTCAGAAACTCCGCCACTACATGTTATCCCACAAAATCACACTGATATCAAAGATCGATCCGCTGAAGTTCTTGATGACAAGACCAGCGTTGACAGGTCGTCTAGCCAGGTGGGCGGTATTGTTATTGCAGTTTGAAATTACGTACATGCCACAAAAGGCAGTGAAAGGACAAGCCTTAGCAGATTTCCTCGCTGCACACCCAATCCCGGCCGATTCTCCACTAAACGACGATTTGCCTGACGAACAAATCATGCAAGTTGAAGAGAATGAAAGGCTACCATTCTGGGAAATGTACTTCGATGGGGCATCGTCGATTAGACCTGTCCGACCTCCGAATATTGCAAGAGCCCGAGCTGGCATCGGTCTCATTTTCGTAGCACCGGAGGGAGGTATAATGAGATTTTCATTCAGTTTGACTGAACCTCGGACCAACAACGAAGCTGAGTACAAAGCTCTATTAGCAGGGCTGGAGATTGCGATCGATGTCAGAATCCAACATCTCCAAATCTTTGGTGATTCTCAACTTGTAATAAATCAAGTACTTGGAATTTATAAAGTTGGCAAAGTTGAATTAGCCCACTATCACCGACGAGCCCTCGAGCTCCTAAAGCAAGTACCAAATGTCAAAATGGCTCGAGTTCCTCGAGGACAGAATGCTAAAGCAGATTGTTTGGCCAAATTAGCCAAAGAAATGACGAATATCAATGAGGAGAGTCCTATATTCATCGGGGTTTACACTCGTAGAGTATTGGAACCTGCTCTATTACAATTCCCGAGGGCAGAAGGAATTCCAGATTCAAGTCAGCAGGATGAAACTCCAGTTGACCCTCAACCTCTCCATCAGATCGTCATGGAGAATTATCCAGAAGAACATCACATGGCCAAGAGACGTAAAGCCAGTCAAGCTTCAGAATCGTGGTGGCATTGTTTAGATATTGAAGTCGAAAATGATTGGAAACGGCCATTCATTGACTACTTCAAGGAAAACAAACTCCCGACAGAAAAGTCTATGGCAGCACAAATTCGAAAAAGGGCGTTGCGATACGCATTTGTCAATGATACGTTGTACAGACGAGCATTTGATCAAATGTGGCTAAGATGCCTAGGGACCAAGGAAGCTGATAAAGTGGTAACAGAAATCCACAAAGGGCTTTGTGGAGCACATCAGTCAGGTCCCAAAATGGCCGCTAAAATTAAGAGGATTGGTTATTATTGGCCGACAATGGTCAGAGATTGTATTGACCATGCAAAGAGGTGCCACGAATGTCAAATCCACGGTGATGTTATACATCAACCGCCAAATCCTCTGCATCCAACAATAGCATCCTGGCCATTTGAATGCTGGGGTACTGATATTATCGGACCGATAGATCCACCATCATCAGCGGGACACCGTTTCATTCTGGCAGCGACGGATTACTTTTCCAAGTGGGCAGAAGCGGCTCCATTCAGAGAAGTCACATCCGAGCATGTGATCAATTTCTTTACCCATAATGTTGTCTACAGATTTGGTGTGCCACGCCGAATAATCTCAGACAACGGTACTGCATTCAAAAGTACAAAAATCTATAAGTTCATTGATCGGCATAAAATCGATTGGCGATATTCGTCCATATACAATCCAAGGGCAAATGGATTGGCAGAAGCCTTCAACAAGACGCTGGTGAAATTGTTGAAGAAAATTCTCACCAAGAACAAAAGAGAGTGGCATACGAAGATGGCAGAAGCTCTATGGGCCTACCGTACAACCTACAAGACGCCAACAAAAGCCACTCCTTATTCATTGATATTCGGTGTTGAAGCCGTATTGCCATTAGAGATTGAACTACCGTCACTCCGGGTAGCAATTCAGAATGATCTCACTCAAGAGCAAAACGCCCGCCTCAGAATGGAGGAGCTCGACGCACTTGATGAACGCAGGTTACAAGCCCAACAAAATTTGGAAATCTACCGAGGAAGAATGGCAAAGTCTTTTGATCGAATGGTGCGTCCTCGATCATTTCAAGAAGGAGAATTGGTCCTGGTGCTGAGAAGACCAATCATTCCACATCGAAAAATTGGTGGAAAATTCGTATCCAATTGGGAAGGCCCCTTCGTCATCGAGAAAGTATACCAAGGAGGAGCATATCAGTTGATCGATCTGAACGGTCAGAGGCCTATGCCGCCAATCAACGGTCGACATCTAAAGAAATATCATGCATGAAAATTCCATAACTAATTTATTTTGTGATGAACAATATTTTATATACATAGTTATCAGAACATGCATATGTTTATATTTTGAAATTCTCTTGTATAGCAAGAATGCATTTCAAAATCCCCCATTAGACTGGGGGTATTTTAAATATTTATTTGGGTCGACATCGCGCTGCGTGCCGAGATCCCCAAATAAATATTTAAAATCTCAAAGATACGAAGCCTATCCAAAATGTCCCTGCGAGACAGGGGGCATTTTAAATATTCATTTGGGTCGACATCGTGCTATACGCCGAGATCCCCAAATGAATATTTAAAATCTTATATTCCAAATCTATTTCATTCTAAAATGTCCCTGCGAGACAGGGGGCATTTTAAATATTTATTCGGGTCGACAACGCGCCGCATGCCGAGATCCCCGAATAAATATTTAAAATTATCAATTCAAATATTATTTTGTGCTAAAGAATACAAAGACTTCTTTTTCAAAGTACATGCAGGTGATCTCTCAAAAATTGAGACAACACCTTCTTCGACAAACCAAGACTCAAAAGTCGAGAAAGAGACTTTTGTGGCTACACACTCCTACAAAATTGAGCCGAAGAAGCTTGAAGTCTTTCGACAGCCTGAAGCTTAAGGTTCGAATGGGTGTAAAAGGTCGGATCCAACACGCCCAAATATGGCCGGATCGCTGGCAGCTCCGTCTACTCAACACGCCATAAGAAAGGCCGTAGTAGCAAAACCCCCACTTCGTCAACCCGTCAGTAGGGACTGTAGGAAGCACAAAAGCAAATTTGACTCGACAAGTTCAAGTGATCGTAGTTTACAAAATTCTCCCAAATGACTGGAGAATCAAAGTTCTAGTGGAAGGATAAGTCTCGAACAACCACCTAATGTTTGTAGGCTCTAAAATCTGCAACCACAAAGGATGACTTCAAATCTACCAACTTCAGCAAAATCGGCATTGGGGAGCTAAATTCCCATAGCTCAAGCCTGAAGCCTGAATGGGTGTAAAAGGTCGGATCCAACAAGCCCAAATATGGCCGGATCGCTGGCAGCTCTGTCTACTCAACAAGCCATAAGAAAGGTCGTAGTAGAGGAACCCCAATCTTAGCAACCAGAGGACAAAGGGCTATCAAATTCTAGCTCTCCCGATCTGACGAACTCAAGTAATTCAGATTAAAGTCTTCTCATGTGGTTAAGGATCAAGATACTACCTACGTTCGGTACTATCAACTGAATCCAGAACCTGCAAATCCTTCAACAAATCTGTAAAGCACAAAGCGAGGATCGAAGGAATTTTTCTTCAACAAGTCCGTCAAAGCACAAAGCAAAGGACCGAAGAAAATTATCCAAAAGTTCGTGAAAAACCCAAGGCTGAACTAAGAGGATTCTGTCATCAACAAGTCCGTAACGCACAAAGCTCTGGACCGATGACTTCTTGCCATCGACCTAATACAAACCTAAGGGTTTAGGTCATCAGCATCTACTCCTTCATTAAGCCCGCCAAAGCTAAAAGTATAGGGCCGAAAATACAAAAATCACCTGACAAATCAATAAAGACAAATCAGGAAATTCTCTATCAATGTCCACAGCACAAAGCACAGGACCAAAGAAATCAACATCTCAACCATTCATTGATACATCCAAAAGATCTATGGAGAAAAGAAAATCTTAGTGTGACATCTAAGCAAATTTTTGGAGATCCAGTAAAAGAAAGCCCTAGTGAGACATCTGGAAGAAATGTCTAGAGATCCACAAGGCCAAACAGCTTACAACAAACGTGATTCGCTCCAGACGCGTACCACATTTGTTGGGGGGCATTTGTTAACCTCAGAATAACAAAATAAAAAAAATCTTGCGTACAAACTTTCTACCCGACGGATCCACGAAACCAGCCGCAAATCCTGCTGAGTTCGGCGCCGAAACAGTCGTTTCTCCGTAAAATCTTCCGTAAAACCAGCGACTCGCCTCGATCGGGAGCCCAAACGCGTCGTTAAATACCGCACCAAACGAAGCTCTTCCCCCTCACACACGACTCTCCCCCATTCGCAAATACCACGACGCTCTTTGCCTGCTCCGATCGGAAGCCCCAACCTCCACACCTCCTTCAGCCCAAACCGAGAGAAATAGAGAGAGGGAGAAAGAGAGAGCTTCTTACCTCAATCCCGAGCTCCTCCATCCAGTCCGAAGCCGAGCTCCCCGATCTCGTTCCCTCTGCCTCCACGAACAGAGCCGGCCGAGCCCTCTTGTTCCGACATCTTCCCCAAGCCAACGTCGATCCGAACCCGAGCCCCTCTCCATCTCCTCGGTCGCCGCTCGACTTCGCTCATTTGACGACTCTCCCTTCCTGTTCGGGTCGGAAGTCACTCATTTTGATCGGAAGTTACCACAGGAGCTCGCTTGTGGAGAAGGTAACTTTCTCCCTTACACGAGCTTCTTCGGCCTAATCCCGTAAAACAAAAAAAAAAAGATTTTTTTTTATATTATTTCTATTTCTATTTAATTATAATTATATTATTTAATTTTAATTAATTATAACAATTGTTTTTTAATTAATTATATTTATTATAATTAATTATGCTTAATTTTAATTAAGTTATTATAATTAATCTAATTAATTATAATTAACTTTAATTATAATTAAAATTAATTAATTATATAATAATTAATTAAAAATAATTTTTTTAATTAATTTTAATTAATTGATATTAATTATAATTAATAAATGATCTCTCTCTCGATCCTCGAGCCAACATCGTCAAACCCTACGAAGGTACGAAATCTCCTAAAGTCAGATCCTCGCTTCCGTTGTGTGCGGCGGACCGGAAAACCGCCTATACACGCCTTTATTGCGCGTGGTGGGATGGGACCCCGGTCCGACGCCTACGACGAGGCGGGAATCGCCTAAACTCTGCTTCGGTGTTTGTGGCGCACCGGAAAACCGCCTATACACGCCTTTATTGCGCGTGGTGGGAAGGGATCCCGGTGCGGCACCTACGACGAGGCGGGGTCACTTATAAGTACCCCCGAGCGGGGGGAAAACAAGCTGTGCATCTTTTAAACAGGTACCGTCAGAGCCCCATACACGCCTTTATTGCGCGTGGTGGGAAGAAATATCACGGCCACGGTGCCCTCGCAAGAGGACACCTACCATACACGCCTTTATTGCGCGTGGTGGGAAAGGCCCAGTTTTCTCGTAGTTTTCCCCTAAACGGGGGAGACGCCGGGAGGCTGCCGAAATTTCGGGTGAAGACGGACCGTACTTGGACTTGATTTGCACATCCAATAAGACTCATACATGGACTTGATTGAACTCCAAAGACACTAATAAAAGACTTAATTCAAATTCGAAATTGAAAAGAACATGAAATTGGACTGCACAACGAGCAAGGATGTGAATGAACAATCAACTTGAACTTGCAAGAAGGACTCAGAGAACTTGAACAGACTGCAAAAGACATGGATTGGGTTCATATCAAATGACAATAAAACTTTGATTCGAATTTAAATCAACTTGAACTTGCATATGACTTGAGCATTTGAACTCAAGAAAAGACTTGGGTTGGATTATAGACGGACTTGCACTCCATATGACAATGAAAAGGATTCATTTTGGACTTGGTATTAAGCTCAAGTCAGAACTAGACTTTGAATTATTGATCTAAATCTTAACCTAAAGTCTAAATGTTTGGAAGTGAAAGTCATAAGTTATAAAAATGATGAAATCAAAGATAAGTGAGTGAATGAAGACCAAGTCTTTAAGAGATATATAAGCAAGGAATGATGAGGTGGAATTATCTTGAATCATTCAAGCAAATCAATCTACATGCAAACAAGAAATCAAATAGCAAACGATCATCATCCAAGTATCAGTCCACAATCATGCTTACTTAATTGAGATCGAATAGAAGATGTATGTTCAATAAGAATCATCAATCGGGGCAAGGAGTGATCAAACTAAACTGACTCAAGCTCTCTAAATCAAGCTGATATCCATGCAGTGATTGGACAAGGGATGATAATTTACCAAAGTGGATGTAGCAATACCCTATAACTCGTATGCGAGCAAGAAGTACAAATCCACTATATATATGAGTACCTACGAGCAAATACAAAAGAATTGCAACAGACGTCATGCAACAAACACCACGACTCTCTAAAAGGCAATAGCAATAAGGCGTCAAGCAAATATATCAATTTCCTACGAACTGTTGTAGGAGGCTCGTCACTTATAAACAAAGGCATTTACAGACGGATGTATGAGAGCTCTCTTTCATACAGAAGTCCAACCAAAGGTGATTGAAAATAATATGTGATAGATGTTGAATTGTTTCATAGTCAACAACCACTCAATGTCAGTCAAAGACGCTGATTCCTTACAACTCAAAGATCTGCAATACATACAATCTTTCTACGAATATCGATGTATGTATAACATGCCGCCTAGGGGTAGATACAAAAAGACTTCAGTAAATGCAGTATCCTGAAGTTAATTCCAGTCTGTGAAGAAAGACATCTACCTACCTACATGCAGCAGTGGCGGACGCACTGAAAGGACCAAGGACCAAAATCAAATACATAGATAATACGACAAGTACAAGCTCCTACGACCCAAGGCAGGAGATTAGTTAGTGTACTATGACCCGCTTACGAAAATCAACAAATAGTGCACGACAGTCTACCTGTACGAAGCAGCGAACAAGTCTATTCAGAAGCTGCTACGCCACGCCACCGGATCTGCAGTATTCGTACAAGAAGACAGAAGGCGTCTATTCCAAGAATATCCCCGCACAGCACCTTAACTTGTATGCACATAGATACACTAAAAGGGGAAAATACAATCTTAACCCGCATGGGCCCCGGCGAGCGTGTTATTGGTACACACGTGACGTCTAGGGATGCTGCGCGGGTTGACAAGTGAATTCAGGTTCGAAACTGATCCTTCTATACAGGTCAATAGAAGTCGACAGGGTTCGAACCATTAAGCAAATATAAAGTTGTGACGACCGATATATTTGCTTTAAAACTTTCATATTAGGTCTTCAAGGCCTACAACAATATGAATTCACTATCAAAGGGCACGAAGCCTACAAAACCCGATCCTCTGTCGACAGCCCGACAGAGTTGACAAGGTTCAATCCATAAAAAGAAATGACCCCCGAACACCCCGATGATGGTCGTGTTGAATACAGATCTCAACCGGAGGGGTTCCCAAATATTTTCAATTGTCTCCCAAAAGTCCATTCCAAATATATTCCAAGCTCCACCCAAAATTCCAGAAAAATCCAAAACTCCACAAAATCCTAAAAATATTTAAATTTGAAATTCAACCCATTAACCACTTAAAGCAAAATCCGTCCACCCTCCGCAACAGTTTGTCGGGGCGGGCAAATTAAAGTTTACTTCAGCTCACAAAGAGCCAAATGCCTAGTCGAAAATATCACTAGGATCCATTCTCAAATAATATATTGCCAGTAAGGACATGGTACGAGTCCTCTAACCGGCAGTTTCGCCGCCAAATGGCACTGCAGGTAAACGGTTATGACCCGGGGCCCTCTGAACCGAGTGGTTTTGCCGCCAAATGGCACCACAGATAGCGGTTATGGCCAGAGCCAATACGCTCCTTAATGGCGTTAAATCCTTGAGATATGAATCAATAGGATATGATCGATAGGGCACAAAGCCCTCTGTCAGCTAAGGTGGATTTAAATTTGTCCCCTTAGACAAACACCAACCCCGGTCTACAAGGTCCCCTTGGACGAAGCAACCCATGGCTGCCGACAAGGATCCTTCTGTCAAGTTGGGTCGACTACCTCCTCTGACTAAGTAGACCAGGGACCACGATGGCCCGGGATGACGGAACCATGGGATCTTGATCGGGCCCATCATCCATTCCCCCACCATCCGCTTTAAGTGCAAGATGGTGAAATTTCTATTTTAAATATCAAATCTTTCAACCCAAAATCCAAAAACCCAATTCTTCAATTCCCAAATCCAAAATCTTCAAAATTTCCAATTCCTAAACCTATGCTGCTACTATATGCCAGATGCACGTATATTCTACGTATCTTATCGACGACTAGCCTTAATCGAAAGTTCTCTCTCGTGATCGGGAGGGGTAATTAACTATAGGGGCTTGCGCCTATAGGAAACCAGAACTCAGATCATAAAGTCCTCACAAAATGAGGGCGAAATCTCTGGGTAGTGTCTTATCTACAAACCCATCTGCCTTCCAAAATTTACCCCGGAACTTAGTTCGTTAAAACTCCCTCGCCGAATAAGAAGAGCGAGCGGAGGCCGGGGCCGAATTTTCGGAGCCCACAGTAAGAGACTGAGAATGGTGCATTAGATATCATAATAAATGACATGTATAAGGTCATCATTATCACTCTTATGACTAACCAAGAGACCCACCTCGCTAAGGTCATCATTATCACTCTTACACCTAGGGCATGTCTTAGCATTTAAGAAAATAAAGAAAAAAGACTGACAAAAGACAAGATAACACATAAATTGATACAAGGTTGTACCTTTTCTTTAAGGAAAGCAAAAACTATATCACGGATGTTTTCCATGTCTATCTCAACATGCTTAAATAAAGCTGTTAAAGATGTTGCACAATTAAAATTGCAAATTAGATGGCAGGATAATAAAAGTTAACTAGATTAAATTTAAAAGAATAAACTATGCTTGCAGAACATTTTGAGCCATTCCAGTTTGAGAAAAAGAAATTTCATAGTAGCATTAAAAAGATCTAAATTTTTAATGTTTTAGCCGAACCCACATAGCATACTATCCAGCAAAAACTTGAAATCTAATCCAGGTATGTAAACTGCCTCATCCATGTTTGCAATGCGACACAATATAAGTCTTAATTTATAGCAAGCATGCAACTGATATTACCGGGCATGGAAAGATCAACCGTTTATATTAATATCTAGGAAATAATTTTACTATAATGATCATATAGCAGACACATGTCAAAAAAATTTCTCATAATATAATTTGATAAGAGTATCATGATACGCTTAAATTTTGTGATTTGCAATACCTCCTAATTTGTGTAGCACAACAATGGAATATGCATGGCGTTGTAATGAACTAAAATAGCATGCTCTAGTCCCTTCCTCCATTGTTCCATCACTCTTGCTTAAACAGGGGCATAGAGAATCCAACAAAATAACAGCTCAACAGAACATAACATACAACAATTATATGTGCCAAGGATGCACATACCAGTGAATGCAGCACAGCAGGAAGTAGTTTTTGAGGAAAAAATGAATATTTCCCAAATAACATACAAAAATTATACGTGCCAAGGGGTGCACATACCAGTCAATGCACCACACAGGAAGTGGTTTTTAAGGAAATAATGAATATTTCACCACAGATAAATAAGCTAATCCAATTTCATAATAAAATGCGTGACATTTACATGAGGGATGCTTTAATCACAGATGTTTTTTTCTAAATTTTTTAACTAAAAAAATTAGCCAATTCAAAAAGTGGTCTTTGGGAATGACTTATACAGGTCAAACCCCGTCAGGGGCAGTGCCCACTTTGGATCCCCGACAGACTCGTATATTGTTGTATTCATGTTGTCTTATTATTGGGATATTTTGATTTCACTTCACATATTGTGCATTTTATGTTTCATATATTATTTACTCATTAGTTATAATAAAAGACGTAATTCTTAAATAATGCAATTTTCTAGTAGCCATTGTTTTATGACTAATTGAAACTTCTCTTTTCAAAGTATTTAAGTAGCGTCACTTTCACATTACCCTAGAAATGTTAAGCATGAACAACAACTTTCAAAGGTTTACCAAATCTTGTCTTAAGGAATAAAGAATATGGTGATTACTCAATTGAACCTTAATATTTCGGAAGGAAATCCAAATGGAAATATGAGTCTTTTTTTTTAACATCAAAGTGGAGGTTCATTTTAGTAGATGCATGTGCAAACTAATAACATAATAACACTACCTAGAGAATACATATGTATGGTCTATTTCAATCTGCAAGCTAATTTGAATATGATGGACATTTAAATGATCTAGATTGTATTGCCAGAACAATATAAGATCTAGAAAAAAAGTCCTAAGATCAACCACCATAGGTCTATCATAAGAAGTTTTCCTATTAAGAGATTAATTAAGTTATTTAGCCAAGATTGAAATATATTCTTTAGATAAAAATAATCACATAATTTCCTATAAATGTAGAATGCACTTAATGCCAATCAAAGGTAGAACAGAGCATTTGTCGAAGCTCAAAAGAAGAAGCAAAATGTAAATAGGACCTATCAAACTCATTAAAGCGGGTGAAGCAACACCTCTAGTAGAAGAACTGGAGAGAGGATAATAGGAAATGGATGGGGTGAAGTGATGAATTAATAGCGGCTGCCATTGGTTCAACTTTGAAAGGATATATTCAAGAGAGGTTGGAGGGGAATGGTTGAGTAAAAAAATAGAGCAAGCCCAAGCTGGCGAAACACTTTTTTTTTTTTTTTAATCATGGGAGTCTAGAAAAAGTTATTGAATAAACTTCAGGAACATTCATAAAAATAATATAAGGCACTTGTGCTAGTTTGTGCTAACATTGGAAGGTGGATTGAACCGGCAGCCAAAGAAATGATAATGAGCAGCGAAAATGCAAAGGTCTATCAAATTAGAAGGTGGCAACTAAACAAAATACTACAACAAAGTAGAACAGGTCTTTTCGGCCTTCCAACTTTTTGAAAGAGAAATAGGTACGTGATCTCATTTTTTATCCACTCATGTTTTTGTTTTGAAGTTTTTTTTTCGGTAGAACCTTAACTTTACTTAATGTTATTCAATAGACAAAACAAGGGTGTAATTGAGAAGAATCAGCTCAAGGTGAGGTTAATAAATTGCTCTTTAGTGATTTTCAACAAATAAACAATCAAGTTTGAGCCAACATAGACTTAGATTAGCTCATTGGGTTTTTTATTGTAAAAAATATAAATATATATTATAATTAAAAATGAAAATTCATTGATTTAATTTTAAAATTTTTAAAAAAATCTAAAATACTTTCTCCCTTTTTTTCAATTCCCTAATTTCTTATTATTTAAACTTTTTTCATTCCCGTAGCTCTTCATTTTTTCATTTATTCTATCTTCAATGAAAAGACAAACGATGTTGAAGTTGTTGAATTGATCTCAAGATCTAGCTCATTTTCGAGCTTTTGTTTAAGCTTAATTTTAGAGGGATGATTATAGTTTGATTTTACTCATTTTTTCCCTAAATTTAATTGTTGTATACTGTTCCACATTGGATTCCTATTAGATTTCAAAGAGTATTTATTTATCATTGGCCTATGCTAGATATCGTATTACGCTTTCTTTGTATTATTGATGCCCATCCCATTATATTTTTTTTGTTTTAATCTCAAAACCATGTTGATGTGGGATGTTTTTGGGTCTAAGGTTTTAAATCCAGATGTAATATATGCCATAGTTTTAAATGTACTCAATAATGCACCAACCATGCTATTTATGTCTAAAAACAATTTATTCGAAAAATAACTATTTTTTTAATGAAAACATTAAATGGTAAAATCAATTTCAGATTACAAGAGTTTGGCTTAGACAAGAAAATTATGGGTGATGAAGTTTCTACAGTCCATTGAAATTTGATGAAAAAGAAAGAAAATTATATTTAACTGATCAATTAAATTCAATCACTTTCAACTAAAAACTAAAGGTGAATAGAAGTACATAAATCGAAAGAGGAATTTAAAATAATTCGCTAATATGGAAGCTTTGCATTTGTATATAGAGATAGCTTCACCTACATCAAGGAATGTAATCATGTAACTGTCATGCAAAGAAATCAAAAATAGTGAGAACAGAAGATGTGGGAGAAATCACTGCATTTAAATAGAATTTGAGAATTTGCATTTGACTAAAACTTGATATTTTTAATAGAATGTCTTAATTTAGTGCTAATACACATAATGCAAAGAAAAATGAAAGTAATGGAGACTCGAAGTTTAAAAGAACCCACCCAAGACACTATGTGATCAGTGGATAGATCATCAACAAGTTCATAAGTTTTGGTGAGAAATAGGATAAGAATTTATTTTTAGACTTTTTAGAGACCACCATCTCCTACATTTTTCCACAAACAAAGCTGTAGGTTTACAAGCGAGAAGAGTGCAATGTGTTTATTATTTCTCCTCTCAGCCTGTAGTGCCAACTTCTACTCATAGTCCCCTCAAATATTCTCCATTTTTACTTCCCTCTCACTCAAAATAAATTAACTCCAAAAATCAATTTGCAAAAAATTACTACCAATGTTATCATATAAGATTTTATTTATGTATGAAGATTTTTTTACTCCTTAATCACTTGTTTATTTATAATTGCAAACCAAAGAGTGTACTTCAAACCCTTTGAATATGCATCTACTAGTTCTCATGATTTCTAATATTCATTTCTCCTTTGCTATATGAAGGTTCTGATATGGAAATGGATAGAAGTTGGATGTATTGTTCAAGGAGTAATGCATTTTTTAAAAGAGTTAAAGACTTTCTAAATTTGCATTCAGTAATGGAAGTTCAAGTGGTATGATACTATGCCCATGTAGAGATTGTGAAAATGGCATTTGTAGGACAATAGATGATGTTGAAGCTCATTTTCTTTGGAGAGGATTCGAACCTGGATATTACAATAGGACTGCTCATGGAGAAACTTCATTTAGAAATGGCATTGGATCTCATTCAGTCATTGTTGATGATGTTAATGATGACATGGAAGGGCTATTAAATGATGCATTTGTGTTTGAAAGTAATACTATAGATGAACAAGATCAAATAAACCAAATGCGGATGCTGCAAAGTTTTATAAGTTGATAAATGACTCGCAAAAAGAATTATTTCCCTGATGTAAAAAGTTCTCAAAACTTGATTCTTCATGGACCTCTGATGATATTGATGGGTGATTATAATTTCCACTTTAGTGTTTGTTTGCTATAAAGACATTCAGTATAGGCTTGAATATGCCTGCAAAAACTGTAGTGTTCACCAACTTTCGTAAATTTGATTGGGATAAATTAAGATGGTTATCCAGTGGGGAGTATATTCAAATGAGTGGTCGTGCTGGCCGCCGAGGTATTGATCAACAAGGTATTTGCATTCTTATGGTAGATGAAAAAATGGAGCCTTCAACTGCAAAAGTGATGTTAAATGGAATTAAGTGCTGATTTCTTAAATTGGTATTTTTATTTGTTTTTTATGTTTGAATTCATTCATGCCTGAATGTTGACTCTCTTCTTGTTTAGACATAATCATATTGAGATTGAATTCTAATTGTATTTTTAATTTTACTTATATTGTGTTTTCAAGGTCTTCTACTTTTTTTAAAAAAATCAATAATGTTATGTTTCTCTCAAATTATTTTTAAGATTTTATTTCAAAATGAAAGATGTCGTTTGTCACTTGAATTTTTGTGGTGCAGAAATTACTTTCTATTTGCTCATCGATTTGTCCTAGACATTGCTTCGAACCCCTTTCATATGAGTTTATTACATAGTACCATATAAATTATTCTACTGTAAACATTTCATCTGTGATTTTTGGGGAAAGTTCATTGCTCTTTTCCCATTTTTTGTTATTAAATACAAGATGCCTTACATTATCAACTTGTACCAGTGCCTTTCACTTAAGCTACAATATGCTGTTGAATCAATTGTGCTGTGAAGATGGTGATCCAAAAAAGCTTCTCCGACATTCATTCTATCAGTTTCAAGTATTAATATCTATCAGCTTCTCGAGATCGGGCTCTTCCTTATCTCGAGGTTGGTGGATTAATTTGCATGTAACCTCAAACTAGTAAAGGTTTGATAAATGAAGAGGAAACACTAGGCATGTTATGGAAAATATATCCTTGTAAAGTGGAATAGTTTGAAAAATATTTCTTTATTAATATGAAAAAAAAAGATAAAATTTGAGACCGTAACTACTACTTGTTTTTTTTCTTATTTATTGATTTGATCATGAACATCATTTACAAAAATAAGTGAAGGAATTGATAAGAGAGAGGGACTCTATTGTCATAAGAAGAGGAAGATAACTTGAAGGACTATTTCAATCTGTTGCAGTAATATAGAAGCCTAAAGAAAGATGTTCATGATATTGTCTTTTCTCCAAAGTATTGTCTACCATACTTACAACCTAGCAGGCTAGTGCCTCTATTGTACGTTAGTAATGACAAAAAGCCTTCATTCTTCACACATGAACCTCTTACATGGGGAATAATAGTTAATTTCCAAAAGATTAACAACCTCAATGAAGGTAAGTGATATTATTTAACTTACTAGTGTGGGGGTTATTATTTGATTTAGCGTTTATGAAATTTGATAATGCAAAATGTACACTAGTTAAAGATCTTTTCTCTATTTAGTTTTCTTTTCTTTTTGGACCAGCTGCAGATAAAAGACCTGAGGATTCACAATACACAGTTGATGTCTTGATGAGGTGTGTGGTTGCTAAAGAAGAAGAGACAAAGAAGTCTATAAAAATAGGTCATCTAAAAGAGCAGGGAGAGCCTCTTGTTGTATCGGTGCCTCTCGCTCAGGTAATGATTGTTCACATTTATGTTTCTTGAATTAGTTTTTACTTTTTCTAGTGAGCTATGTTTACTTTGTCAAAGTAATCTAAAATATTATTGCAATATCCTCCAAATTTGCTCGTTGTAACATTTGGATCCCTAATTTCCTGAAAAACTTGCTGCAAGCCATTTAAGTATTAGGGTATGTTTATGTACTTTTCAAGTATCTACCGGTTAATGATAATGCCCATAAAAGATATAAAAGTTGTTTTGAACTTGTTGTTGTTATGATGGTGGATTAATGGCATTTGGAGGACAAGAGATGATGTTGAAGCTCATTTGCTTTTGAGAGGATTCAAACCTGGATATTACAATTGGACTGCTCATGATGAAACTTCAATTAGAAACGACATTGGATCAATTAAATTTTTTTTTGTGGTGCGGTATTTTCCACAAAGGTTATGTACGTTATGATCCATGCTCCAATATATTTCACATTTTCCATCACATTGTTTTCTTTGAAACTTAATTTTTCTTTTCTTCTTACATCGAGACTTTGCAGAGAAACATAGAATATAGTATTGAATGATTCAGTCCTTACTTTTAAATGAACAAAAACATTTAACTTTTTAAATTATTGAGCCATATCCGCCTACTTAATAATGCAAATGAACTCGCCACCTGAATCCACAAGCTAGAATTTGTAGTCTACTAGAATCGCTTTTCCTCCAAATTAATATGACTTTCACACTATTTTGGCTTCTATTCTCATTCCTTCGTTTTATTCAGAGATTAATAAACACAATTGTTGGTAGGATGCTACGGCTGAAGAACTTTGGAACCTTGAAGGAAACCATATAGGATGTATTATTCATTTTCAGACTTAGAGTTAGATGAATTCCCTAACTTCTACAAAGGAAACATGGAGAAACATGGATATTCCAGCCTTTATGTTCAAAGAACTGGACAAAAACGTTATGGTTGTGGAATATTTTTCAAGCATAAAAGGTATATGTACTCTTATTCTGTGCCATATAATACTCTTACTAGTATGTGCAATGTTGTAAACGAGAAATCCAAATAAGTGAGCTTTGTCTCTTTCATGGCTTTTATCTTATTTTTAAAACCATAATTAAATTACTTATGTATTCGGGATTTGTTCCTGAACTTCCAATGCTCTCAATCAAGTTCCTTTTTCTACTTTTATGATTCACTTTTCTAGGTAAGGCCAAGTTGTTTCGGTGCATTGTTAAATTCGAACCATGAAGAATTTTAAAAAGTTCATATTTCAAGCTGCTTTTCAAGAGATACAACTAATGGTCTTAACCAATGGAATCAGGAAGTTCTTTGACAGTCTAGAAGATCTAATAAAAATATAGTAGTAATGTTTTGCTTACAATACGGTGGGATTTGTATGAGATCAGTAATGCCTTTCAATATGAACTTTGCTAATTTTTGCCTCTTTAATAATCGGCATTTTGATGCTTAGTTGTTTCAGAAGTGTCCTGCAGGTCATATGCACTAGGTGCTAATCAATGCTAAACTTGTTTTTCTTTATGTGTTCATTTTAAACAGGATTACAATAGTATTGGGTTTTTTTTTTTAATAAAATTTTCTTAAATTTGTGACTAGAATTATATGCTTCGAAATCTCACTTATTCATGATATAATCACTGAAACTATTGCTTTCTAATTCAATAGTGTGCAGACACAAAAACATATGCATTATCATCATTTCTTAGTGTTTATGTTGTTATATTGTTTATTATTGTTGCCGATACTTTCAGAATTAAATAACCTTTATTTTTCAATCACGGCCTCTTGGAGTGTCACTTCTTATTGCATATCATAATGAGAATGGGCCTAGTTTGTAAGTACTTAAATATTTAACTTCTTTTGCATTAAAACAATGTTTATTTTTTTTATCTTCTATAATATAGGATGTTAACTTTCATATAAAAAAATTTTCTTTATCAATGTTTGTGTGAGTAGTTCATCTCTTAAGTGAATTTGGAGGCCCCATTTATTGATTGTTTCTGGATTTTGCTGATTTGATTTGGTGCTTTGTGTGGTTATTTTATGTAGCTAATTTAAGCGCTTAGTTTCACTATTTATTAATTTATTCAGGTGGGGGGTTGTGACTCTGGGAAGTCAAGTCATTAATAAGAGTACTCATTTTAGATATCTTAGGTCTATTGTTTAGAGCAATTTAATCAAAATAGCATTATATTTTGTAAAAACAAAATATTTATGTAAAAAATATTTTATTTACTACAAATCATTAAATTTTTTTGTTGTGCGTCTTAATTCCCTGATTTATTCTTGAATACTGAAGTATTTTATTTATGCTTGAATACAGAAGCACCAATTTATGTTTTGTGTCGTTCTTTATATAATATGATGTCTACTTCTCTTATTTATTTCTTAATTATTTTTATTCCATGAATGATATTCTGTTACAAGTTCCATACTGGAGTTCCCTAAGATCGATAATGCAGTCATCTTTTAGCAACTGAAACTATAATTAAAAAGCTACATTTTGAATTGTCTTCATGATTTGATTCATGTTTTAAATTACTTGGTTTCCTTATTCTTGTTGCAAGGCTATGCCTATCTCCCTATTACATCTGCATGTAGGGCATGGGGTGATCGGTGTCCTACGAGCAGGGCATTGCTTGGAAGGTCCTAAACGAAGATCTCTTTCTAAGATTAATGAGCTGAATATAAACTAAGATTGTCACTTGTTTTGTATTTTGGTTTTTTTATCTTAATTAACATGAAGAACCAAGCGATGTGTTTTGTGACGATTGTAGTAGATTGATTACATACGTATATGAAGATTGAAGTAGAATTTTTGTTGTATTTAAGGTGTGAAATATTTGTAATTTTATATTTATGAAATATATTTTTTATTTGTAGAAAAATATCTTATGTAAGCTAGCTCTCATATGTACTTGAGATATTTAGAAATTTGATTAGAGATTAATTATTTGCATTTGAAATATTATGATTCAGCATAATTAATTGACAATTGAATGTAAGTAATATTGTATACAACACATATTGAGACACATAATGATGCTATATTATTAAAATTATTTCATTAAATTGAAGTGTTGGAAAATCATATATTTTATGGCAACTTAAATGTGCCTTATTATAAAACATATTCCATCAAATAAATGTGTTAGGAAAGTTAGCCTATTATGACACATAATATTTGTCATATGTATTAATAAAATCCATCATATAAAGGTGTTAGAAAAGCTTGTCTATTAGGACACCTTATTGGTGTTGTTGAGGAGATTATGCCATCAAAATTATATGTCATGAAAGTTTAGTTTTTAAGGTACATAAAAATGCCTTTAACCCATGCCATCAAAATTATATGTCATGAAAGTTTAGTTTTTAAGGCACATAAAAATGCCCTTAACCCTATGCCAAGGGCCACATAAGTGACATTATTGTTTGATGCATTAATATATGATGTGCTCTAATAGCACTTTAAGGTGCCCTAATAGCCATTATTTTTTGTAGTGGTATAACCAGTAAAGAATCTATAAATTATATCTCAAGTCTTCAGTTTGCAAGATCTAAAATTGAAAACACGTAAATTATATCTCAGGTTCATGTTGTCCTTATGATTATAAGGAGAACAAGAACCAACGCAGCAATAGAGAGCCCTACTATGCCAATTAAAGTAGCAACACCATTCAAGCGCACATTTTCATAAGAATCATAAATGAATCATTAAGAAAATCAGTATAATCATAAGCAAATCATTAATAAAAAGGGCCACAAAAAACCTGTAATGGCGTTTGTTCACCATTGTCTTCCGCTATATTGGCCATCAATAATCCCCATTCAGTATTGATCCCCACAACACTCACCTGCATACAGAATAATTTAGAAGAGACACATAAACAAGCAAAAATAATAACAAAAAAATACATTAAGAATCAATATAGGTAATATAACTTCCAAGGCATATTTCCATCTAACTTTGCTTTATGTAACTCTGAATGAGAGTTAGGGAGAAAAACTAGAAGCAACCATTATCAACATTCAACGCCATTACAATTATCATCGTTATACTAATGTGCGCTATTTGAGGCAAATGAATCGGTGTAATGGCAAAAACCCATCCATGTTCATTATAGAGAAAAGAATATTTCAATCCCAAAAAATGAAATCTCCTCATGAAATTTTCTAAACCCAACCTAAGTTACCGAACCACCTAAGTTATCATTCTATTTGATTCATTTTGTCTCCTTGTTTTGTATTTTAAATACACTAGTAAAAATGCTCGTGCATTAAATGCACGTGACTAAAAATTTAAAAAGTAAAATTTCTATTATAAATATTTTAATTATATTATCATTATTAAGATAAAAAAATTTATTATTATAAATAATTATAATCATTATAATAAATTTTATATAATTAGATAAATAGTTTTATATGACATGAATTTTCTATTATTCAAGAATAATCTTGATAATAAATTATGTTTATTAGTTAATAAATAGACTAATTATTTTTTAGTCAAATTTTCTTGAAAGTTATAGGTTCTTTTTGCACATTAATAAAGTTTTAAATATTAATTATAAATAAAAAATTTAAGATAATAAATTTAAGAGAAAATTTTCACGTGCACCATGTGCATGTTTATAAAATTTATTTGAAAAGAAAATTATATTATAAAATTTAAAATTAATTTATGATGTCATATGATGATATTAAATACTTTATGAATATTACATGTAATATTTGTATATATACATATGATTTACAGGCACATAAATTTATATTATTTTTCATATATACTCATTATAAGTGTGTTAGATGAAAAGTAAAAAAAGTGTGTTAATGTCTAATGCAGAATGTCCTAATCTATTGATATTTTTGACACCAGTATAATATCCATTAAAATATTACATTAATGATTAAAAAAAATAAGTTGGAGATAGAACATTATCTAGGAAAGCAACAATGAATAAATATAATGAGAAAGAGTAATAATTATATACAGAAGCTCATGGGATTTAAGCATTTAATACATACATATAGAAACAGGCTTTTGAGAAGTGATGGAAATAATAGAACTATTCTTAGAACTATACAATTTAGTTGATCCCTTAATGCATTCATAAATAGATAAACAACATGGGACACACATATCCTTAGAGAATAAGAATGATATGGAGTAAAATATTTCCTTGGAGATCAGTTATCAAGTTTTTTTTTTTTTTTTTTTTTAGAGATCAGTTATCAAGTTGATAGCAAAAATAAATAAAATAAATGGAAAGGATGTTGATCAAATTTGTTGATCTTTTGAAAAGTACACAACAATATCTCAATAAAATTGAAGTACTTCAAGGAATAAAAAGTTCAGGGAGAAAGAAAAGAATATAAGAAAAATAATTTCTTACTAAAACATATACATGCTAAATCATATATAAAAAAATGCTTGATTGTTGTAATATATCAATTAAAATAACATAGATAAAATCATTACATAAGATTTGAAGATGAAAGAGTAGAGATGCAGAAATGAACTATCTTGAGAGTCCTTACTAATCTACTTCTCTTGTACTCAGTTGGCCTCAAGTGAGGAATCTAAATGTACCAAAAAAGTGCAATGAGTCTCCACTAACATGATGCAACTATAAACAAAATTATAAAGCATCAAAGATATTTCTAATTAAGATAAATCTATTTCATAAAAAAATAAGAAAAAATTGAACTAAAAGCTGGATATTTTCAACAGAAAGTTGTCCGTATCCATATGCACTCTGCCCTTCTTCCAAATGTCGATCCTTCCACTTGAACACTTACATATATAAATAAACATACATGAACATGATGTTCACCTTTAACAATATATCATCATTATCATTTTCCATAAATTTCTTTTCTCCTATTGTTCTAAACATTTAATGAAGAGATGGATTCTTACCTACAAAACAACAGTGGCCGCATTAAATAGAAAATGGGAAGGGAAGCTGATTTGACCAAGTATGGATGATATTTTCCAAGTCCCTATCTACATAGAGATCATTTCCATTTCCCGCCTTTTTCGAGCAAATCATAAGCTTTGCACTGCGCTTTAGTAAAGGAAAAACCAACCTACTGCATTTAAAGCCAAGAGATTTACAACAACCTTAGCATCTGCTTATTACTTGAATAGGAAAAGTTGTATTCCCAAGTGCCAAAGCCATGCTTTAATTAATTTGCTTCAGAACTTAGAAGATAGATAGCAATTGGTGCGATGAAACCTTATGTAAAAGAAGAGTTTGGCAAATATAAATATCATATAAATAATTACAAATATATTGATCGAAATATTGATGAGTTTCTAAAAATGTCTAACAAATTAGTCAATTAAGAAGAAAATGAACAACTAAGCGATGAAAATTTGGGTATTGCTTATGGAGAACCTGTAATTCCTTGCGAAGAAACTCATCTCTAAGGCAAGCTTGTTGAGCTCGGACCGTTACCAGTTTCTCTTGACATTGAGTATTAATCTCACTCAGGCTTTGTTTGAGATGACTTTTTTATTACTTCTTAAAGCAGATTCTAGTACAAAAATTTTAATTTTTTATAAAAACACTTTTAAAAGGCAATAAAAAAAGTCATCACAAACGAAGATTTATCTCTCCAACAACGAAATAAGATGATAATAAAAATCAAATTAAATGCAGGATGAATTTTCCATTGCAAAAAAATAAAAAATAAAAATGTTATCAAATTTACCTCTATGTCGAGTATTTTCCTTGTCATCAGCTTCTTGTTGTTCTTTGGTCAAATTCATAATGTATTCAAGGAATTTCTCTTCAAGACAATCAAATGTCTAGGGATGATTAATCTCGTCATAGCCAACTTCTTTATTATCTATTGGACACAAAGATGAACACGACAAGGATTACATAAATATTGAGGATCAATGGCTAAAACATTAGCAGTAAATAATGGAGCATTCTCTTCACAATCTACAGAGTTAAAACTATCACAAAAAAACTTCTAGAAAAAATTTCATTATTGGAATTAACAATAAGCAAAGCTTTTAGAAAGGAAAATTAATTCCATAATTAACAATAAATTGCATTTCAAATTCAACCAATTAAATCAATGCTATGACCTTTAGATGATTAACGAAAGGAACATTTAAATTGTGATTTTTTTACACAGAAATTACTTGGAAAGTATGGGGAGGGTCTTTCAAAATTATAAAACAAAAAAATATGCATGGTTGACATGATTTTTAAGTATTACAAGATTTCTATGATGATTTTGTAACACAGACTATGCATAATAGAATCTGCTTCCACAGTAAAAAAAAATTGTTCAACTCAATGGAAATCTTCGATCTATCATATTTTTCATAGAAACATGTCAATTTCATTTCGTGGAAAAAAAAATTTTCAAAAACCGAGTTAAATTCTTTCAAGGGAAGGAGACATAGAGGGCAACAATTAAGCACAGGAGTAGCAATGAAAATAAAATAATTGATTGATAGACATTGCTAGGGGAATCAGGTAATTAAGAACAAGATTGACATCAAGAAAGCCTCTGCAGTTTTTAAAAGGAAATAAATGTGATAGAAATGAATTGAAAATCTTGTACTTGGTTCACAAATCAGAAAGAGTTTTTTTATCAGAATATATGAAAAACTGAATTTTTCTCATCCAAGAATTTTAACTTAGTATAATCTACCCAACTAACATGATGAGTATATTTCGTGATTAAATTACTCAATACCTAGTATAGAGCTCTATTACACCTCCATAAACCTCTTTTCACAAAAAATAGAGCTTAATTTTCAACTAACTTTTAGATCAAGATGATACTTAAAAAGAAAATCATAAACAAACAAAATAGATAAAAATATTATCCAGAAAGTCAAAGATGACATGGCTTCTTAATGCCATAATTAGAGATGGTGATTAAGTTGGTATATAGCACCAGATATAACCAGAAATTGATAAATTGCTGTTATCAAGTCTTGTTTGTAGAGTATGTTTTCTATGTTGAATAAGATTATAGAATGAATATAGTTGATTGTGATTGTAGGCTATATCTATGTCAATGTTTAGTACAAATCTTTTGTGATTTTGAACTATATAACATGCATTTATATGAGAAGCTACAGATATTTCATCAAAGATGCAATATTGAATATGTATGTAGTTTATGTATTCATCAGCCTAAATACTTCTAGCAGAAGCTTGCTACTATAAGTTTTATGTTTTGTTGTTAGGAACATCGACAAATGCAGTATTATCTAGTCTGGAGGAGTATTTACAAATTTTTTTGCGAGAAACTGCAAATTGTAGAATAAAAATATATTCAGTGTGACATGAAATTAGTAAAGACAAACACTGTAATTACACTTAAATTTAGATTGAATTAAACGAACATTAAAGATTTGTTTGAGATGGTTGGAGTTATTTATAAAGTTGATAGCCAATTTGTTGTGGCGAGAACAACTTAATTATTCTAGGAGCATTGTGCTTCATGCTGCATCTTATATATCTAAAAGGAAACATCTGTTCAGATTAATTCCAAATAAAGCTAGCAAAACTAAAAATAGAATCCAACAAATTTATACACCAAAATATAACTATTTTGTCAGAATTTCCCTAGAGGAGAAGAACACCGTAGAGGAAAAGAAATGGAAAGGAGGAAGAGCAACCTACTATCCGACATGAGAAGAAGCCGATCGGAGAATCAGTGGTGCCGGCGACGCAGTAATTTTGGCCAGGGAGAAAAACGACAACAACTAAGAAGAAAATGAGGTATGTAAAAGAAAAAGTTGAAGTAGGAATTTGGGCTTAAAAGGGGAAGAAAAAATTATAATTTGATGGGAGTGGAGAGCACGGGAGACTGTAGGCTGCAGCGAGCGGCTTCAGCGAACAAAATCAAATCGGGAAGAAGTGAAGAGAAATCACAGAAATTGTAAAAAAAGTTTAATAATAAGTTACCTTGGGATGTTTACAGGATCCGACAAGCAGAAAAACAACAAAAATAATAAAGTAAAAGGAGGACGGAGAGTTTGGGAGAAAACCCTAATCCTAGGCCTCACCAACCTTCGATTCCTCACAGCAGCCCCACCAACCTTCGATTCCTCACAGCAGCCACACCATCGTTTCCGGCTTGATTTGAGCGCAGAGAGAGACGGAGTCGCTTCTTTGACTACTTGCCTTCCGCCTAAAACCTTCAGCTCCAAGGCCTACGACGCCTCAAGCAGAAAAGAAAGAAAGAGTCCGTTCGGTCATGCTCTGCCACAGTCGCACTCTTAAATTAGTTTGATTTCTTGCTGCTGTCGTTTGACCTAAATGCCCTTATAGCCGTTACTCACAACTCAAAAAATAAAAAATATTTTGTACATTTCCCAAAAAAAAATATTTTACTGTGTGTTATAAGTGAACTATTAATAAGATAAATAATAATTTAATATGAATTCATATTTTAAAATTTTAAATAAAAAAAGAAAAATTTATTTAATTATTGAATTCAATGTTATAAGTTTAAATATATCATAAAAGAGCTTGGATTAACACCATTAAATATAAATAAGAAAGATATTAATCCCTATAAATTATTTTTAATGGATTGATTTAAATGACTAATCTCCTTTGATAAAAAAAATTAAGGTCTCATCTACCAAATTAATGATATATACAATTAAATGTATAAATATTACATCATATATATATATCAAATTAAGTTTTTAAAAACTTTTATAAAATGATCATGATTAAGACATTTTGGTAGCATTGTGCATTGCTTGCATAAAATTTAAAAAAAAAAAATTGAATTGAACCAATTTAATTTGGTTGATCAGGTTTGATAGTCAACCTAAAAATTTAAATATTAGTGGAGATAATTTACAAACATTTATATTAAATTTTAACATTCTAGTTTTACTATAGCAAAATCAGCAATTACCGGCGGCTTTTTCCAGTGAAAAGTGATAATTTTCCGGCGGTTTTGTACTTTACCAGCAATTTTCCAGTGAAAAAATTTCCGCTGGTAAAATTTATTCTTTTTTTATTAAATCATTTAAATAAAAACATTTTTTAACATTTTATTTAACTTATTGAAAAGCCGCCAGAAATCTAGAAAAGCCGCCAGAAAATTGACCATCGAAAATCCATCGGAAAATTGCCGGAAAGCCGACGGAAAATTCTGCCGGTAATACGTGATTTTCCTGTAGTGCTTATTTTATTGCATTTATTATTAGGAAATTCTTTAAAAAAAATTTGCAAATTTATTTTCTCCACAAGCCTTGTTTATGTGTTTTTATATTGTTAAAGAATCAACATCAAAAATTTAAATTAACTTTAGTTTTATTCCTATGAATAATTTAAATCAAACTTTCCATAAAGAGGTAACTCTTTTTATTCAATCTATTTATTACTAATAAGTCATCTAAAATTGGCTTGATCGGGCATGAATCTCGATCCATGTCTTAATTGAAGCTTTCAAATAAAAAATAGGATCATCTAAACTCAAATTTCAACAAGTCTATAGTCAAACTAACTGTCTCAATGAGACGAACATGACGAAACCAAATTGCTCCAAATCATGCTCAAATGGGCTTGAATTGATGACTTAATAAAAATTTGAAAGTTTTAGAATATTAATTGAGTGATCAAATGATATATAAATATCACATGCTTATAGTTGAATCGAGCAGCTCGGTGAGACAAATCTAACGAGCCCAAAATTGTTTAATTCTTATATCATTAAGACACTTAAATACTTAACAAATGCTCTATGATTGAGGGAATTAATATTAGTCATATGATGGAACACTCCGAATTTTTTCCATATTTTCTTCATATTTACAGAGCATAACACTCTCAAAATCGATAAATAGACCCCTATTCCCTACATAAGAGGGATCGTTGGGGACTTGAACCTATGGTTAGAGATTCAAGAGAGCTCTAAGGCATAAATCCCAGAACATCACTATTGGCAAACCCTCTCTGCTTGGTCACCGCCACCAAACATTTACAAGCAAATTGTCATCATATGTCCAATTGGTGTCTACCGTCGGACCTTAGCTAGGTTTTTGTTGTTGGACCTTTGCCCTATCATCACCATCGAACCTCACTCCATCCTCCACTATTGGGCCTCCACTCCAACTATTGTCGCACACTAACTATGGTCCTCGACCATAGTCGCCCATCAATTATGGTCAGCAGACCACCGTCACCAAATTATAGCCCTTTGTCGTCTATCGAATGTTATTTCTTCAACCTTATTTGTCCATAGACTATCATCCCTCCAACCTTTGTAACCTAACTATAGTCCATTTGACCTCAGTTTCCTGATTACAATCTCTCCGACCTACATCACTCGACCAATATTTAAATAACTCTTATTTCATTAAGAGAAGTATTTGGCTGTCAAGGGCCTTCTTCAGTCTTTTGTGAGAGAGAGTTTAAAAGGAGAGCTTTGTGTAAAAGGGAGAAAGGTGTTGTTGAGAGAGAGGGAGAATATCCATGTGGGATCAAAGGAGTGTGTGAGATAGGGTCAACAGACTATTTCTCTGACCAATATTCATTTTCTTCTCCATAGATAAAGGTTTTACTTGAGGAAAACTCCAGGAAAAACCTCTTAGAGTCAAAGGGCCACTAGCAACTCCATAACACCATTAGTGAATGGGATTTGACTACTCCACTACATTATTGGTGAAAAGGATTTGGCTACTTCGCCACACCATTAGTTAAAGGGATTCAAATATTTTTAGGAGTTATTATAGACCAAATCATAAATTGTCTTTGCCATAATATAGATATTATTATGTTTTCATCATAATATTTTTTTCTTAATTTTTGAACATTAGTGCAAATCCTTAAAAATTTGATATCCATCGATACAAGTCAGGAGAGAGAAAAGAGAATTTAAGATTTGGAGGTTGTAGAGCAATTTTTGTTCATCGAGAATTACTCGTCTCATTATAAGGAACAATCACCCTATCTCTGATTTTAATGATTTTGTGTATTTTATAATTTATGCATTTTTATTTGATCAAAAGTTATGATATCTTGATTTTTAGCAAACTTTTTACTGCATAATTTTTTGTATGTGATAGATGTTGTTAATATAATCTTTTTAACTCAAATATTTTTAATTTTCACCAGTTAAAGTTAGAAGCTATAATTTTTCTAATAAAATGCATAGTATACAATTTTGATAAATTTTTCTGTATTTATAAATTTTTATATTTCATACATGATATTAATTTATATTATACAGAAAATAATATAAAAGCTTTGACTAATTATTTAAAAAGATAAAATAAATAATTCTTTCAAATTTTATTATAGGGAATTACATAAAGTCACTACAATTTGTGAATCTAAAGATTTAAATGTACACTTTATTGATAATTTGCTGAGCTCTCTTATTTGGTTACGAGCAAAATGTAAGTCAAAGACTTGATGCAAATGATAAATGAAAAGAGAAAATTGTGGCACTAGAACTCGATGACACAGATAGAAGCAGCTCTGGAGCTGATAAGGATAATGACATAGCCTTGATGACCTGACAGTGTAAAAGCTTCCTAAAACAAAAGTAAAAGTGCTACCACCACAAAAGTAAAGGTAAAAAAGGTAAAATTAATAAAGTTTCTTCTAATGTTGTGAGCTTTGAATGCATCTGAGGTTTTATTGCCTCAATCTTAAGAACCACGCAACAAATGAGAATGGTAAGGATAAGCAAAATATAAAAAGGAAAAAAAAAAAAAGATATAAAAAGCCTTCTAGGTAAACTCAACCTGTGACTCATTTGAGTAAGAATTGGAAGAGGAGGTAACAAATCTATATTTAATGTCTAATAATATAGTTGTTAACTCTAATTAGGAAGAGGTATGCGAGTTATCTTATAATGATTTTTCCCCAATTTTTGAGCAAATGCATGATTCTTCTAAGAAAACTAAAAAAAAAAAAATATTTAAAAAATGAACTTTTTTATTTGAAATGTGATCATGACATGTTAGTTAGAGAGCATGCTAATATTAAATTTTAAAATATCATATTAGATAAGGAGCATGCTTCATTATTAGATAAGTTTGATGAGTTAAATAGGAAGCATATTGAGATAATCAAGTTACATCATATATCCCAAGGAAGAGGCCCTGTCTCCCACATAAGTTAGCGAACCTATTTCCAGGGGTTATGTGCTATTCTTATGACATTCTAGGACATATAGCACGCACTTGCACTATAAACCATAGAACACACCTAGTTTGGAGGCCCAAAGGTTCATCACAACATAGAATGTATAACATTCATTTATTAAAGCATAAGTTGGAGCCTAAACTTACTTGGTTCCCCAAATCTTACATATGATTGACTTTGTATGGATGCTCTCACAAGAATTCATAATGAGTTAAATATTTTGAAATTAAAAATTATATTTAAATTATTTTGAAATCTCCTTGGGTGTCCCCAGTGGATGTTTCGTAAATATGAACACGAAATTAGTTTTTTTATTATCATATTTTTTAACTTATATATTTATTTATTGGATGAGTTGTTCAAATTTAAGAGATTGTTGCCTATCAACTTGGTCTTTTTCTCATAAGAAGGGAGATCAAATAAGTAGGGAATTCAAAGTATTTTGACCACTAAATTGGGAGTTATTTGGGTTTGTTCAAAATCCAAATTTCTCACAATCAATTGGTCAAATTGGGTCCAACTTTTAGTGAAATGTTTTTTAAGCATCTTGGCATCCCCTACATTTTTTCTAGGTTCAGATGCTCAAGGGTTTTATGTGGGATAAATTTGCAATGTAATGGGTATTTTTCAAAAAACTCCAAGAACACTTTTTTTTAATAAAAAAAATTGAAAGATAAAGAGTATAGAACTACAAAGCTTACCATTTGGATGTTGTGATGATGTCTAACAAAAAAGTTAGTGCTGCAATGTCAATGTTGTGGCAGTCCGGCTTTAATTTGTCCGATGTCGTGGTGCTAGACGAGTCTTAAAATTTTGTGCCCTTTTTTATTTTTTTTCTTACATCGAGGAGGTGAAAGGGTTTTCAAGAACTCCACCTGACCGAGGAGGTGAAAGGAGAGATTCTTTGATAGATAAGACTATTTATGGGCTTCTCCACCTAGCCATGGGCTGAAGGAGAGTTTCTCTTTATTAGTGCAATACCTAAAGAGAGGAATTTTAGGGAGTGGATAGTGAAATACCTAATGTGTTTATATGCACTAGTAGAAAAAAAAGATAAGAGATAAAACACATATCACATATGAAGGCACTATTAAGTTAAAAAATCATATTTAAATTTGTAATTACATGAGTACGAACAAGTTCACATGAAACCTAGTTAGATAATATTTGACAAAAAATTTGCGAATTGGTGTAAGCATTACTTAATCTACTATAGGAGGTTTTTTTGCGCATAAGATGTTTTTGGGTGATATCATTTCTGTGTACTCTGATTTTAATTTTGTTAATTCTCAATTATACTTCTATATTATTTTGTGCTTTAGTTTCTTGTTTTGCAGCTTCAGTGATTTTCAAGTTAATTTGCATATGGCTGTTATCAAGTTTTTTTGCATAAAGATTGAATTTCATGTGTCTATCTGTATATTTCTTTTTTGGATTTTTGTCTTTAGCATCATTAGCATGTTCCTAGGTTATCTTGTTTTTTGGATTAGTGGGGACTATCAGTTCGTAAGTTCTCTTTTGCTTTATTTTGTAGTTCTTTTGAGCATTAGGGAGCAAATGGTCCCCTTAAGGACCTTGTAATCGCATTTTATATTAACGCGTAGGCCCCTCTATCGGTTTTAACTAAATAAAAAAAAATACTTGGTTATCCAAAATAATCACTTTACTACATGCCTTAGGTAGGGAAATTTCTAATTAAGAAAAATTGAATAAAATATTACATTATTTATCTGATTCTTATGATGTTAAAGTCACTATAATATCTAAATTAAAAGATCTTAAAGTACTCTATTAACAATCTTTTATGCCCTCTTATTTCTTTCGAGCAAAATATGAGCCAAATGTTTTTAGATGCAGGTGACATGAAGAAAGAAAGAATGGTGGCGTTAAAAATTGATGACATCAAGAGCAGTGATTCAAGAGCTAATGGTAGCAAGGACATATCATTAATGATTTTCCAATTCAAGAGCTTTGTGGAAAGAAAACATAAGTGCCACTTCTATAAGAATAAATGTAAAAATGGTATGTTTAATAAGTTTTTGTCTAACATGATTTATTTTGAATGTAAGAAGCCTAGACGTTTGAGAAGATATTGTACCAATCTCCAGAGTCACTCTACATAATAAAAGGGTAAAGAGAATTAAATTTTAAAAAGTGGAAGAAAAAACTATAAATGCATTCTGGGCAAAGTCAAATTCCTAATAAACTGAATTGAAATATGAAGTAATCAACCTTTGTTTAATGGTTAATGATAATGTTAAAAAAATTGATAATTATGAGGCACGTGAACTATCATATAATAACTTATTTTCTATATCTGAATATATGCATGATTCATATAAGAAGTAAAAAATGTGGCATTCACACCCTAAAAAAAATCAAATTTAAAAGAAGTGCATAAAAGTTTAACTAAAGAGCATTCCGTTCTTAAAATTGAACGCACTATATTATATAAGGAGCATGCATCACTAATGGATGAATATGATTCATTGAATAAAAATCATATTGAATTATTAAAGACTCATGAATCCTTAAATGAAGAACATATTGAGTTAGAATTCACATTGAAGGAACTAGAAGAACTTGCATTAGTCCATTCTTAAAATTGAACACACTATATTATATAAGGAGCATGCATCACTAATGGATGAATATGATTCATTGAATAAAAATCATATTGAATTATTAAAGACTCATGAATCCTTAAATGAAGAACATATTGAGTTAGAATTCACATTTAAGGAACTAGAAGAACTTGAATTAGAACTAGAAAATATTGAACGAGCATTGAATGTAGATGTTAGTATGCATAAGAGTACAAGTAAGCATTTAAGTAATAAAATAAGGGGTTGTTTGATTGGAAGAAAAGTGAATTCATTGCATTCCTAATATATGGGCTTTTAACTTTTGGGTGTTTTGTTGGATGAAAGGAAATTCTAAAGTAAAGTAAATGCAGCTCATTTTTTAGGGAATGAACTCTCTCCCATTTTGGCTGAGAATGATTTACACTCATTACTCGCTGGTCTGAACATCTCCAGCACCCACTACCATCTCCCATCATCAGCCGCTGCCACCATAGCCCACTGCCCGCTAGCCACCATCGATCGCCATGCACTACCTCTAAACGTTGGTTGTGCTAGTTATTATTTTTCTTTTTACTTGAGTCTGACGATATAAGAGTGTATGCAATTGGGTGATTGTGCACACACATAGAGGGAGAGTGATATAAATTTGAAAAGTTAAAATTTTTGTACTAATCATACTATATGACTTATATCGAATAAGAGGTCTAGTAAGAGCTGTTAAGAGAGTTGTTATTTGCATGTTTTATCTTCTTGCAACTTGTATAGTTTTGATGATTCTAAATATTATTGTTTTAAGCTTTGTTTTTCTCCTAACACTTTTTGGAAAAATTGTTTATGCTCTTGTGTGGACTAACATTTCAGGATAATCGAACTCCAGACTAATGAAGACTTCAAATCAAAATTTAGCATGAGATAGTTTATAAATTAAAGTTTGTAATTTTTATAATAATTGAGTTTGAGAAAATATGATTTTAATTGAATAAGCTTAGCACACACACTTGGGGAGATCTTTAAAAATCACACTGATTGTACGCGACGAACCTTGTTATTACGGGACGATCAAGTTAGTTAATCCCCTCGGAAGAGCAATGGAACGAAAAAGGTAGTGAGAAAATTTTTCTAAGTCCTAATCATCCAGAAAAACTTCTATTCATCCCAGGATGAAATGCTCTCTGAAAAATTTTTATTCAGATGAGCTCCTATTCATTCCAGGACGAAATGCTCTCTGAAAAACTTTCATCCAGACGAACTTAAATTCATCCTAGGACGAAATCCTCTATGGAAATTTTCATCCATATGAGCTCCTATTCATGCCAGGATGAAATGCTCTCTGACATTTTTTTGTCCAGACGAACTCCTATTCATCCTATGATGAAATGCTATGTCTTTTAAAACTTTGATAATGTCCTGCAGTTTGACGAACTGACCCTTGATATAACTGTTCGTCCCAAGACGAACATAATTCATACGGGATGATGATCGGGTACGAAGATAATTCGTACCAATATATATTGGGTTCGTATGCAACTAATTAAGTAAATTCGTACAAGACGATCTGACGATTGTACGGGACGATCCACTACGTATTAACTTGAAAATCAGCAGTTTTTGAATAATTTTTCTTGTCTTTTCTATATAAGGTCCACTTAAAACTGTCTTGTGATCTTTTTTGCTTAATAATCTTCGTGCCAATTGAAAGAAGAGTCATGGAGAGAGTGTGAGAGCATTTTTGAAGGAGGATTGTTACTACTGGAGTATGAATGATTCACTTGGTACTCAAAGGTAAGAGTCTCCACTTGTGGTTTGTGATTACTTCACTCTTTTCTCTCATTCTTCTAAATTTCTTGTGAGAAGATCTGCAAAGAGATCTGGTTCTCTGCCGACACTAGGAGTATGTGAAAGGATGAAGGGTTCTGTGCCTACACTTGGAGAGTGTGAACAGTCGAAGGATTCTCTGCCTATACTTGGAGAGTGGGAACAGCCGAAGGGTTCTCTACCTACACTTGGAGAGTGCGAACAACCGAAGGATTCTCTACCTATACTTGGAAAGTGTGAACAGCCGAAGGGTTCTCTGCCTATACTTGGAGAGTGTGAACAGCTGAAGGGTTCTCTGCCTACACTAGTAGAGTGTGAAAGGACAGACGATTCTCTATTAACACTTGGAGAGTGTAAAAGGATGACGGTTATCTATCGCACTAGGTAGTGGTGGAAGAGAGTTTTGTAAAGGCTTCTCTACCTTTCTGTGGGTTTAAAAGGAGAGTCACTAGTGGTATTAGTGCAATACTAGGAGGGTGCCTCCGGGGAGTGGATGTATGTCATGTTTGACCGAACCACTATAAATCTTGTGTCATTTATTTTTTTTTTTTTGCTACTTTTGTTTTTACTATTTTAACTTGTGGTTGAAAAACTTTTTCTACAAAATTCACTAAAGTTATTTTCGGTATAAAAATTTTTAAAAGAGGGATAAATTTTTAATTACCAATTCACTCCCCCTTTTGGTTAGTCACTGGGATATAAGCTTAGGTTTAACAACCTAATTCATATTGAATAAGTTTCAACAAGTGGTATCAGAGCTTTATTTCAAAATCAAAAGTTTAGACTACTTTTTGATTAACATAGATTGATATATTTGGAAACCGAAAAACACCTGAGGGTTACTCTATAACTAGACCTCCATTGTTCGACAATATTCCTTTTGATTTTTGAAAAACATGCATGTCTACATTTTTATAGTCACTTGATTACAGAATGTGGATCTTAATTCAAGAATGTTACATGCGATTTTCTACTTGCAAATGTGAAAATGACATATGGGATAGACTTTGTATAACTTATGAGCGGACTAATGAGATTAAGCAATCTAGACTTATCTTGTTGCATTATTATGAATTATTTCACATGAAATCAAATGAATCCATTTCTAATATGTACACAAGATTCACACAAATAGTCACCTCTTTACATGCATTGGGTAGGAAACTAACTAATGCTGAAATGGTTAATAAGATACTTCGTTGTTTGCCAACTGTTTATGATGCTGAAATTACTACAATTACAGAGTCAAAAGATCTAAACATTTACTCTATTGACAATCTTCTTGGATCACTAATTACTTACGATCAAGGAGTTAGCCAAAGAAAAATTTATGTAGGTGAACCACGAAGAGAGAAGAGCATAGCACTAAAAGTGGAGGAATCTGAGAGTGAACACTCATAACCTGAGGATGAAGATGACATCACACTATTGACTAGACAATTCAGAAGCTTTCTTAAAAGGATGCAGAAGAGATGCCAGCAATGGAATCGAGGTAAAATTAATATGAATGTCAAGGTTTCAAATGATGTTATTTGATATGTGTGTAGGAAACCTGGACATATTAAGACAGACTGCCTAAAACTCAAAGCCACTCCTAGTAAGGAGAAGGTAGAGGAGAAACCAACTATGAAGAAGAGTAAGAAGAAGTTTTAAAGAGCTTTTTTGGGCGGACTCAGCTTCAGACTCATCAGAGACTGAAAAGGAAGAGGAAGTCACTAATCTGTGCTTAATGGCCGATAATCTTGATCAGTTAGATCAAAAAGATGTATATGAAGAGGTATATGACCTGACTTATAATGATATTTTTGAAGTCTCTAAACATTTATATGATTCATATAGAAAGTTAAAGAAAATGCATAATAGTTTTGAGCTTAGAATTTCAAGAACTACAAAAGGAACATGAAATCCTTAGGAAAGATCATGCTTTAATTAATAACAACCACATGAAATTACTTGATGAGTATGATGACTTAAATAAAAATCATGAAAGTTTAAAATCATCCTATGCAGAACTTGAAAAAGAATTTAAAATTTTTAAGGATGAATTTGAGAGCAAAATTTATAGAATTAATTATACAAATCAAATTTTGGAAGATATGAATTCATTTTACATATTGAAGATAAAAGCTCTCGAGAATAATAGGATACCCGATGACTTGAAGATTTCACTAATCCTAATTTGTATCCTAAATTTATGCAATCCCTAAATAGATAGATGAATAGTAGAAGACTTAGGAATTCATTTTCAAAAGTCAAATGTAATAATTGTGGATTGATTGGACATATATCTCACACATGTACTTTGAGAAGAAAACTTATTTAGTTTGGAGACCTAAGATGCATAAAACTAGACATATCATACATGCATCTGATTATAAATTGCCAAAAGTAGAACCCAAACTTGTTTGGGTTCCAAAGTCTAATGTTTGATGATTTTGCAGAGTCACTCTCATACAAGACCTCGTGAGAGCATATGATACCTGGACAGTGGATGCTCAAAGCATATGACTGGAGATACTACATAATGCATATTGTTGAAAGTCAGGAGTGAAGTCAAGGTTACACTTAGAGATAACACCACAAAGAAGGTGGTTGGGTCAGGTATGATTGAAAATCTTTAAAAAAATTTCATTGAAAATGTGTTATTTGGTAGAAGGCTTAAAGCATAACTTGTTAAGTATAAGCCAGCTATATGATAATGGATACTGTGTAAAATTTTTTTCTACTAGCTGCATATTAAGCCTAAATGGAAATGATGTTTTGAATGGTATAAGGGTAAAAAACGTGTATATACTAGACTTGAATTGCATTAAAAGTCCTACTGCTTTTTTTGTTTAAAAAAACTATTTCTGATGAGTCATGGCTTTGGCATAGGAGACTTTGTCGCTCTAGCATGAAAAACCTTAGGAGGATTATCCAAATGAACTTAGTAAGAGATATACCAAAACTAAACTTTACTAAGGACCACCTTTGTGATGCATGTAAATTGGGAAAATAGGTGAAGTCTTCTTTTCAGTCCAATAAGGATCTTAGAACTAGTAAACCATTGGAGATTTTGTATATGAATCTTTTTGTATCAGTTGGAACTGTAAGTCTAGGAGGGAAGGTATACAGATTTGCAATTGTGGATGATTACTCTAGATTTATATGGGTTAGATTTCTATTTCATAAGAGTGAATCATTTAAAGAATTTAGAAACTTTTCGACTTGGATTCAAAGAAAACTAGGATGTGAAATTATGACTATATAAAGTGATCATGGAGGAGAATTTGAGAATGAAAAATTTGAGGACTTTTGTTAGGAGAAAGAAATTGATCACAAAATTTTTGCACCTAGAACCCCTCAGTAGAATGGGGTAGTCGAAAGAAAAAATAGAACATTAATAGAAGCCATCTTAGCAATATTGGCAGAGTACTCATTTTCTAAATATTTTTGGACTAAGGCGGTTAGCACTGCATGTTATGTTCTGAATAGGGTGAATGTGAGATCAAAGTTAAATAAAATACCCTATGAGTTGCTTAAAGGAGGAACACCTAATTTGTCACATTTGTATGTTTTTGGATGTAATGTGTTTACTCATAATAATGAAAAATCTGCCTTAGCAAAATTTGATCTAAAATCAGATGAGAGAATTTTTGTTGGATACTCAAGTGTTGGAAAATCTTATAAAGTATTCAATAAAAAGAATATTGGTAATAAGGAGACCACACATATTGTATTTGATGATTCAGAAATTTTAGAAGAGCCAAATATTGTAGAAGATGAAATTGAGATAAACTCCCAAAAGATTGAGAAAATAAAGTTAGAAGAAAATTTGAAAGAAAATTTAGAGATAGAAAATCCTTTGCCTAGAGATTTGAGATTTTTTAAAAACCACCCAAGGGAATTGATTATAGGTGAACCTAGTGAGGGCATTAGGACTAAGCGTGGACTAAACAAAGAAGTTAATCATTTAGCCTTCATTTCAACCATAGAACCCACAAATATTGATCAACCACTTTCGGATGAATTTTGGATTTTGGCTATGCAAGAAGAGTTAAATTAATTTATAAGAAATAAAGTTTGGGAATTAACTCCAAGGCCAAATGATCAAAGTGTAGTTGGAACTAAATGAGTTTTCAAAAATAAAATGAATGACTTAGGAGTAGTCATTAGAAATAAGGCTAGATTAGTTGCTAATGGGTATAATCAGATTGAAGGGATTGATTTTGATGAGACTTTTACCCCTGTAGCTACACTTGAAGTAATTAGGATTTTGCTAGCCTTTGCCTATTTTAGAGGATTTAAATTATATCAAATGGATGTAAAAATTACCTTTTTAAATGGGGTAATTCAGGAAGATGTTTTTGTAGAATAACCTCCAGGTTTTGAAAATTCTAAATACTCAAATCATGTTTACAAATTGAAAAAGGCATTATATGGATTGAAACAGGCACCTATGACTTGGTATGAGAGATTGAGCACCTTCCTACCTGAACGATCATTTGAAAAAGGAAGTGTCGATATAATTCTCTTTTTGAAGAAATGTAGAAATGATATACTCATTGTACAAATTTATGTTGATGACATCATCTTTGGATCTTCAAATAAAAATCTTTGTGATGATTTCTCTAAAACAATGAATAGTGAATTTGAGATGAGTCTAATGGGAGATTTAAGTTACTTTCTAGGCTTTAGCATTAAGTAAATTGAGGAGGATACATTTCTTAGTCAGTCAAAGTATGTTAATGACATCCTCAAAAAGTATGAAATGGACAATGCTAAACCTATTAGTACACCTATGAGTTCCTCAGTTCAGTTGGATAAGAACCCTAAGGAAAAATCTATTGATCAAAAGAAATTTAGAGGGATAATTGGATATTTGCTTTACTTGACTGCTAGCCGGCCCGATATTATATATAGTGTTTTCTTGTGTGCTAGATTTCAATCAGATCCAAAAGAATCACATTTGATAGCAGTAAAAAGAATTTTAAGATATTTGCTAGCAACTCAGAACTTAGAAATTTGGTATGCTAAGTTTAGCTCTTTATTTGAAATAATTTATTTTATTCTTCTTCATGCGTTGCATATATTTTTCATGTGCGCTACTAACATTTCATGTTCAACATACACAAAGCACCATCAAAGAATTAGTGTATAAAAAAGTGTGTTAGTCAATTTGTCTCAAAGAGTCTTTAATTTTCATTTTTCTTGAGTAAATATTTATAATAGTTGTATATTGGGTTAGCAATTATATACACAAACATAATGGGGGGGGGGGGGGGGGGGGGGGTTTAATTAAATATTTTAATTTTTTGAAGATCATATTGGATGATGTACTAAATAATCTATACAATAAAAATAACAAAATTCTAAATAAATGTGATTAATTTGTAAAAGGCTATAACTAGTCATATTTTACAACCACATCATCGTACAAACCAATCAACTCTATTTGGTATCCCCTCCATGATTTAAATTATGTAATAATTTGAATTTTAAAATTTGTTCCAATTGTATAGTACGATTTAGTTTGTATTATATGATGTTTTGTTATCTTGCATTATTTAATACCTATGGGTTTGCAATTGAATTAGGATTAGTTTAGATTGATGATCTTATGATATGATCAAGATCATACTAGATGATTGATATAACAACCTTTTGGATGATAATTCATCATCAGTTTTGATTTCATCTACAATACATGATGGTATAGAATAGCTAGTTTGAAACACATGTCATATTCGATAATTTATTAATTGCAAGAAAGTTGATATACAGATTTTCCAAAAGTTAAAAGAAATATTTTTAAATTAAGGTGGTAATGTGATTGAATAACCTTCCACGGTATTACGATTTCTAAAGTTTGTCATTGATTCTTTTTTGAAAGTTTTTCAAAACATAGTTTGTGAATCCCGCACGGATATCACTTGAAAGTTCGTAAAGGCTCTTAGACCTCAAAGAACTGGCCCAATGCTAACTAAGAGGGGGTGAATTGATAATTTAAAATCTTCTTTAAGAAAAGAAGAAATTTCTTTTTATAAATTCTTTAATTTTGAAATCAAACAATTTAATCATGGATGAGGAAGTAGAGTAATTTCACGATAACAAAATAAAATAGAGTTTTCAACCACATAGTAAATCACAAAAAGTGTAAAAATTAAAATGCTCAAAACTAAAAAAATAAACACACCAAAATTTATAGTGGTTCAATCCAACCTGACCTACGTCTACTCCTTAAAAACCTCTATTCAAGGTATTTCACTAAACCTTTAGTGATTCTCCTTTATCCCTCACAGCTAAGTAGATAAGCCTTTACACCACTAACCTGATGCGGCAATGTACCATAATCCTTTTTCTTCCCCTAGGAGATGGTAGAGAACCTCAAATCCCTTTTCACCGTCCAGGTGATCATAGAGAACCAAAAATCTTTCATAGGTTGAAACCTTGAATCCCTTTCACCTTCCCTAGTGTGGCAGAATAGTTGGGTCCTTTTAACACTAAAGTGATCTTCTTCTTCCCAAAATCTCCCTCAAGACAATCCTTGATTAGGATGGTACTTAGGTGAAAGTTCGTCGGAACAACCATGTGGAACTCACTCTAACACTTCCTTGAACCTCACAAGGATCTTCTCCCTCTCTCAAACTCTACCCTTTCCTCTCTCAAACTCAAGGGGCTCTCTTCAAGTTTTCTCCAGAAGAAAAATGACTCAATAAATGAAAAATACTCATATTTTGATGATTTATATGTATATTCTTGTATGTTGTGAATCATACAGTATGATCAATTTAAATGATATTAATATCATACATTATGACTAGTTCAAAAATTAGTTGTTTTGATGAGCTCATCGTACAATATGATATAAATCATACAGTATGATTAGTTTAGAAATTTGAACAACTAATTTTAACCCAATCTTACTTCCTTGAGTGTGTGTTTGTGTGTATGGTCAATAGGTTAGTAAACACCTTTATAGAACTTGACTCAAGAAATTAAAAATATATTAATGAATATTAAAAATTCTTTACAAAATTATCTATTCTACCTAATCATGAGCCTTGAATCATCGTTAGATGGTACATGATATTCATGAAATTTTAGTACACACACAAACCAATATAGAATGCAAATACTAGGAGGTATAAAGATGTGAGATATAATGCTTATTATTATGAAAAATATAAACTCTCGTGTGATTGAGTTGCAATACTATTTTCTTAGGTTATTTTTCAGAAGGCGAAGCCTATAATATTTTTAATAAAAAGATCGTTAGTATTAGAGGAATCCACCCACCTTATCCTTAATTAGTTAAATATATATTGTTAAGATAGTTGCTATTTGCATGCTTTTCATTTTTGCAACTTATAAAGTTTTGATGATTTCAAACATTATTGTTCAAATGTGTAGTTATCTCCTAACAATTTTGGAAGAATTGTATTTGCTATTGTGTGTACTGACATTTCAGGAAAAACGAACTCCAGACTACGAAGACATCAAATTAAATTCAGCATGAGATACTTTGTAAAATTTGAAGCTTGCACTTTTCTTAGAAATCAAATTGAAAGGGAGTGATTGTATGTTGAGAAAATAAAAACATTCACACATAAGGAGATCATGTAGAATTTATACTGATCGTACAGGACGATCTTCAGTTCGTACTGAACGATCAGACAGTTATCTCCTATAGAGCATATGGAACGAATAGGAACTTGCTTGAAAATTTTTTCTAAGTTCTATTCGTCCAGGACGAAATAAATTATCGTCCAGTACGATTGGTTCTCTGTAAAATTTTTGTCCAGACGAAATAAATTATCGTCCAGGACGATAGGTTCTCTGTAAAATTTTTGTCCAGACGAAATTAATTATCGTCCAGGACGATTGGGTCTCTGGAAAATTTTTGTCCAAACGGAAATAAATTATCGTCCAGGACGATCAGTCCTCGGGAAATTTTTCGTCCAGACGAAATAATTTATCATACAGGACGATCAGTCCTCTATAAAAATTTCATCCAGACGAATCAATTTTTGTCCAAATGATTAACCGACTTAGGAAAGTTTTCAGCAGTGTCTAGAATCGACCTTGTAATAACCGTTCGTACTGGATGAACCTAGTTCGTACAGGACGATCAGCTGTACGAAGATATTTCATACACATATACAAATAGGGTCATTTCAGATCGTTTAAGTAAAATCGTCCAGGACGATCCACGATCGTACAGGACGATCCACTACGTACAGAATTGAATACTTGCAGTTTTTGGGCGGTTTTTCTTGTCTTTTGTATAAATAGTCCAAATTAGACTGCCACCCAATCTTTTTGTCATTTGATCTTCGTGCCTCTTGAGAGAATAGCCAAGGAGAGAGTTGAAGAGAGCATTCAAGGGAGGATTCCTACCACTGAAGCGAGAAGGCTTCACTTGGATTTCAAAGGTAAGAGTCTCTACTTGTGAATTGGGATTACTTCACTCTTTTCTTTCTTCCTTCTAGATTCTTGTGAGAAGATCTGTCAAGGAGATCCGGTTCTCTGCCGACACTTGGAGAGTGTGAACAGCCGAAGGGTTCTCTACCCACACTAGGAGAGTGTGAAAGGACGAAGGGTTCTCTGCCCACACTAGGAGAGTGTTAAAGGACGAAGGGTTCTCTGCCCACACTAGGAGAGTGTTAAAGGACGAAGGGTTCTCTGCCCACACTGGGGATAGTGTGAAAGGACGGACGGTTCTCTGCCAACACTGGGTATTATATAAAAGGACGGACGGTTCTCTGCCGCACCGGGGGTGTGTGAAAAAAGAGTGTGTTGTAAAGGCTTCTCCGCCTTGCTGTGGGTGCAAAAGGAGAGTCACTATTGGTATTAGTGCAATACTCAGAGGGTGCCTCTCTGGGGAGTGGATGTAGGTCTGGTTATAGACCGAACCACTATAAATCTGGTGTCATTTACTTTACTATTTTTTACGTTTCCGCACTTTCTATTTCAGTTTTAAAAACTCTGTGGTTGAAAAACCTTTTTTACAAAATTTAAAAGAGATTTTATTTCGGTTCAATAATTTTTTTTAAAAAAAAGGGGTCTTAAATTTTAACTTTGTTTTTTAAAAACTACCAATTCACCCCCCTCTTGGTAGCCTTGGGACATTCACTTAGGCTTAACAACCTAATTACTAGACTCAACAAGTGGTATCAGAGCTTCGTTTCAATATCATAAGTTTGAACTACTTTTTGATTAACGTAGATGGCTACTTTCGGAAACCGGAACACACCTGAGGGTTACTCTATTACTAGACCTCCACTGTTTGACAATATTCCTTTTGATTTTTAGAAAACACGCATGTCTACTTTCTTACAGTCACTTGATTATCGCATGTGGATGTTAGTCCAGGATGGCTACACAAAACCAACTAGATTAGTTGATGGAGTAATGGTAGAAATACCTTTTACTGATTGGACTGTAGAAGAACGTGACTTAGCACAATTAAATGCCAAATGTTTAAACAGTTTCTTTTGTGCTTTAAAATCTGAAGACTACATGCGGGTTTCCACTTGCAAAAGCGGAAATGACATATGGGATAGACTTTGTATAACTTATGAAGGGACAAATGAGGTTAAACAATCAAGGCTCAATATCTTGTTACATGACTATGAATTATTTCACATGAAACCTAATGAATCTATTTCCGATATGTACACAAGATTTACACAAATTGTCACTTCTTTGCATGCACTTAGTAGGGAATTAACTAATGCTGAAATGGTCAATAAGATTCTTCGTTGTTTACCTACTGCTTATGATGCAAAAATTACTGTAATTACAGAGTCTAAAGATTTAAACATTTATTCTATTGACAATTTTCTTGGTTCACTCATTGCTTATGAGCAAGGAGTAAGTCAAAGGAAGATTGATGCAGGTGAACCACGAAAGGAGAAGAATATAGCACTAAAAGTGAAAGAGTCAGAGAGTGAACACTCACAACCAGAGGATGAAGATGATGTTGCACTAATGACTAGACAATTCAGAAGCTTTTTAAAGAGGAAGCAGAAGAAACGCCAGCTATGGAATAGAGGTAAGTTTAACAGAAATGGCAAAATTTCTAATGAAGTGATTTGTTATGAATGCAGGAAACCAGGTCATATCAAGACTGATTGCCCAAAACTCAAAGCCACTCCTGCTAAGGAGAAGGTGGAGGAGAAACCTATGGTAAAGAAGGGCAAGAAGAAGTTTCAAAGAGCTTTCTGGGCGGACTCAGCTTCAGACTCATCTGAGACAGAAAAAGAAGAAGAAGTCACTAATCTTTGCTTGATGGCAGACAATGTGGATCACTCAGATCAAGAAGAGGTATGTGACTTATCCTATGATGAATTATTTGAAGTTTCTGAACACATGCATGATGCATATAGGAAAATGAAAAAGATGCATGCTAGTTTAAGTTTAGAATTTGAAGAGCTCAAGAAGGAAAATGAAATCCTTAGAAAAGATCATGCTTTAATAGATGACAACCACATGAAACTACTTGATGAATATGATGACTTGAATAAGAATTTTGAAAATCTAAAGTCATCCTATACTGATCTTGAAAAGGAATTTAAAAATTTTAAGGATGAATCTGAGAGCAAAGCATATAGAATCAATTATACTAATCGAATCTTCGAAGATATGAATTCATTTTACAAACTAACAATAAGAGCTCTTGAGGATAATAGGAAACCCCCAGACTTGAAGATTTTACAAATCCTAAATATTATCCTAAATTCATGAAATCCCTTAGAAGACAATCACATGGAAGAAAACTTAGGAATATTTTTCCTAATGTTAAATGTAATAATTGTGGATTTTTGGGACATATAGCTCACACCTGTACCTTGATGATGAAATCTAATTTGGTGTGGAGACCTAAGATGCATAAACCTAGACATATCATACATGCATCTGATTATAAATTGCTAAAAGGTGAACCCAAATTTGTTTGGGTTCCCAGGTCTAACATTTGATATTTTTGCAGGATTGCTCTCACACAAGACCTCGTGGGAGCATATGGTACCTGGATAGCGGATGTTCAAAGCATATGACTGGAGACACTACACAATTCATATCGCTAGAAGCCAGGAATGGAGGCAAGGTTACACTTGGAGATAATACCACAAAGAAAGTGGTTGGATCAGGTATGATTGGTAATTTCAAAAACTTTTTTATAGACAATGTGCTATTGGTTGAAGGCTTAAAGCATAATTTGTTAAGTATAAGTCAGCTATGTGATAAGGGTTATAATGTGAAATTTTTACCTACTAGCTGCATATTAAGCCTAAATGGGAAAGAAGTTTTAAATGGAAAAAGGGTAAACAATGTTTACATGCTAGATTTGAATTCATTTCATACTCCTATTGCTTTCTGTTTGAAAACTGTTTCTGATGAATCTTGGCTTTGGCATAGGAGACTTTGTCATTCTAGTATGAAAAATCTTAGGAGAATTACCCAAAAGAATTTAGTAAGAGGTATACCAAAACTAGACTTTACTAAGGACCATCTTTGTGATGCATGTCAATTAGGAAAACAAGTGAAGTCCTCTTTTAAGTCCAATAATGATCTTAGAACTAGTAAACCATTGGAAATTCTTCACATGGATCTTTTTGGACCAGTAGGAACTGTAAGTCTAGGAGGGAAGGTATACGGATTTGTTATTGTGGATGATTTCTCTAGGTTCACTTGGGTTAGATTTCTTTTTCATAAAAGTGAATCATTTGAGGAATTCAGAAATTTTTCAACTTGGATTCAGAGAAAATTAGGATGTGAAATAATGTCTATACAAAGTGATCATGGAGGAGAATTTGAAAATGAAAGATTTGAAAATTTTTGTAAAGAAAAAGGGATTGATCACAACTTTTCTGCTCCTAGAACCCCTCAACAAAATGGGGTAGTTGAAATAAAAAATAGAACATTAATAGAAGCCGCCAGAGCAATGTTGGCAGAATACTCTCTTCCTAAATATTTTTGGGCTGAGGCGGTTAGCACTGCATGTTATGTTCTGAATAGGGTGAATGTGAGATCAAATTTAAATAAAACATCCTATGAGTTACTAAAAGGTAGAACACAAAATTTGTCTCATTTGCATATTTTTGGTTGCAAGGTGTTCATTCATAACAATAGAAAATCTGCCTTAGGAAAATTTGATCCAAAATCAGATGAAGGAATTTTTGTTTGATATTCAAGTGTTGGAAAATCTTATAGGGTATTCAACAAAAGAACTTTAGTTATTGAAGAAACCACACATATTGTATTTGATGAATCTGGAAATTTAGAAGAGCCAAATATTGTTGAAGAAGAAATTGAGGAAAACTTCCAAAAGATTGATAGATTAAATTTGGAAGAAAATGTGGAAAAAAACTTTGAAAGAGAAAACCCATTGCCTAGAGATTTGAGATTTTCTAAAAACCACCTAAGAGAATTGATTATAGGAGAACCTAGTGAGGGTGTTAGAACTAGGCGTGGATTAAATAAGGAAGTCAATCATTCAGCCTTTATTTCAACCATAGAACCCACTAATATTGATCAGGCACTTTCTGATGAATTTTGGATATTGACCATGGAAGAAGAGTTAAATAAATTTGTAAGAAATAAAGTTTGGGAATTAACTACAAGGCCAAAAGATCAAAGTGTTGTTGGAACAAAGTGGGTGTTCAAAAATAAAATGAATAACTCAGGAGTAGTCATTAGAAATAAGGCTAGATTAGTTGCTAAGGGGTATAATCAAATTGAAGGAATTGATTTTGAGGAGACCTTTGCCCCTGTAGCAAGACTTGAAGCAATTAGGGTTTTACTTGCCTTTGCCTGTTTTAAAAGTTTTAAATTGTTTCAAATGGATGTCAAAAGTGCCTTTTTGAATGGTGTTATTGAAGAAGATGTTTATGTAGAACAACCTCCAGGATTTGAAAATTCAAAATACCCAAATCATGTTTTTAAGTTAAAAAAGGCATTATATGGATTGAAACAGGTACCTAGGGCTTGGTATGAGAGATTGAGCACTTTCCTACTTGAAAGATCTTTTGAAAAAGGAAGTGTGGATACAACTCTCTTCTTAAAGAAATTTGGAAAGAAAATACTCATTGTTCAAATTTATGTGGATGATATCATCTTTGGATCTTCAAATAAAAATCTTTGTGATGATTTTTCTAATACAATGAGTAGTGAATTTGAAATGAGTCTAATGAGAGATTTAAATTACTTTTTAGGTTTTAGCATCAAGCAACTTGAGGAAGGGACATTTCTTAATCAAACCAAATATATTAAGGACATCCTCAAGAAATATGAAATGGACAATGCTAAACCTGTTAGTACACCAATGAGTTCCTAAGTTCAGTTAGATAAGGACCTTAAGGGAAAATCTGTTGATCAAAAGAAATATAGAGGGATTATTGGATCTTTGCTTTACTTAACTGCTAGCCGATCAGATATTATGTTCAGTGTTTGCTTATGTGCTAGATTTCAATCAGATCCAAAAGAATCACATTTGACAGCAGTGAAAAGGATTTTAAGATACTTACTAGGAACTCAAAACTTAGGAATTTGGTATCCTAAGTTTAGCTCTTCATTTGAAATTATTGGTTATTCAGATTCTGACTTTGCAGGCTGTAGAGTGGATAGGAAAAGCACTTCTGGAACATGTCAATTCATTAGAAATTCATTAGTTTCTTGGTCCAGTAGAAAACAAAATTCAGTAGCCCTATCTACTGCAGAAGCAGAATACATTGCATTAGGAAGTTGTGTGGCACAAGTACTTTGGTTAAAATAACAGTTGATTGATTTAGGATTATCTGTAGGAACTATTCCAATTTATTGTGACAATACTAGTGCTATTTGCATTTCTAAAAATCCTATTCAACATTCTAGAACCAAACACATAGATATAAGACATCATTTCATAAGGGATCATGTATCCAAAGGAGAAATTGAACTCACACATGTTTCAACTGAAAATCAACTTGCAGACATTTTTACAAAACCTTTAGCCCTTGATACCTTCAGTACTTTAAGAACAAGGATAGGTGTTATTGATTTAAATGCCTAAACAAAATGTCTTTGCAACATTGATGTTTATGTTTTTATTTTATTTTTTATTTTGTGAATTTTTGTGTGTTTTGAATGAATTTGTTTTTTAGTGTAAGTTTTTTTTATTGTATGTTTTCTGTGTTTTTTAAAGTTTGGTTTGATTTTCTTAAATTAAAATTCAAAAATTCAAAAATTGGAGGAAATCGTCCGGGACGACTTTTGGTTCGTACTGGACGATGTGAGAAAAATTGGTTTGCATGCATTTTAACCATTTTGAGAGCAGTTTTTAATTAAATCGTCTGTACGATCTGAATATCGTCCAGGACGAACTTTTTCCTTTTCTCAAACGTCAGGACGATTGAATGCAGCGGTTGAGTGGATAAGACAGTTTTTAATATGGATTTCGTCTGTACGAAATTTTGGTTCGTCCAGACGAACATATGTCGTTTCAGTGTAGGGGACGGTTTTCAAAAGACATTTAAACGAGTTATTTTTAGATCGCCTGTACGAACTTTTGTTTGTATGTACGATCGGTCAAGTCAAAGGTCTGTACGAAGGGACGCATCGTAAGTTGTGTTGATTACGAAAAGCCGTTACATTTTGGACGAATTTGATCGTCTGTACGAAATAATTTTCGTCCAGACGAACGATGATATTCGTCCAGGACGAACCTTTTTCGTCCAGGACGAACGTATCGTTTTCTTTAAATATGAAGGCTTTCTAACTCAACAATCACACTTTCAAACTTCTCTTTTAATCCCTTTCTACTTCAAATTGTCAATGGCCTCCTCAAGCAAAAGACAAAAGGTGTTAGCGAAGAAGCCGAATAGGAATGCCTCGGAAAACTTCCTTTCTAAGGCAAATGAGGAATCATTTCCTCGTTTTGCTTCCGCAAAAATAACTCCATATCACATCTTAATCCAAAGCGAGATAAATTTTAAGGTAATACACCTTTTTTGCCTCAACCCAATTCCATTTCATACTTTCTCTCGTCCATTTCTACAACAAGCAAACATTTCTCTACTTTCTAGCCAACATGAGTTTTAACTCCGACCACTCTTCCATTAGTTCCTTTGTATTCAAGCAAAAAGTAGAAATCACCAAGCATGACATTGGTGCATTTCTAAACCTAAGGACTGAAGGATATAGAGCTCACACCCTTATGACCGAAAACACAATCAGATGGGAAGATGTCAATAGGGTAATTAGAAAAAGTGGCGTAACCTATCATATTGCTAAAGTATCTGGGATGACCCAAAATGCCCGTATCATCCAGCATATCCTTAGATCTTCAATCATTCCTAAAGCTGGTGATAGGATAAACATTACTCCTCTCCTTTCTGTTCTAACCTTTTTGATTATGGATCGTCGCCTTATCGACGAAGCCCAACTTATCATAGATCATCTCTATGGGCTTTCAGAAATAGGACATGCTGAACAGAAGAGAAAAAAGAATATTTCTTTGGGACATTTAATTACCTACATTTTGGAGAAAAAATATAATTTGGTGCATCTTGATGAAGAATATGAAGAGCCAGTTTACTATAATGATGCAACCTTCAGATTGCTCTTTAGGGAAAAAAAAGAAAAAGAAAAAGCGCATGCCAGTGCTTCAGAAGAAGAAGAAGAAGAAGGAGCGTAAACTTCTGCACCTCAGTCAGATTATCAGAATCTGATTGAGAGATTTGATAGATTAGAGATTCATATTGATCAAAGGTTTGATCAATTTGATGCTCAACTTGTGCAACAACAACATGACATTGGTATAATTAGAAATGAAGTACATGATATCAATACCAATGTAATGTTGATGGCCTCCTACTTTAACCTTTTCGGTGGCATTCCTCCTCCTCCTCCTCCAGAACAGTAGAGATGAATTTCTGTGTCTTTGTTGTACTCGTGTTATATTTTTTATGTTTTGTTGTGTTAGTTACTCATGTTTTTATGTCTTGTTGTGTTAGTATTTATATTAAGTGTTTGTTTGTCTTTTCTTTTAAGTTGTGTTTAGATATTATGAAATGTGTAATCCTTTCATAAATATCAATGCATTTCGTACTTGTTTCAATATTGATTTGTTATTGAAATGTGGTTAATTTTTATGAATTTTATTAGTATTATTTAATCTTCATAGTGCTTAAATTAGATTGTAATTTGAGATTATCTACATTAGAAAATCTAGTCTTTCTAAATTTAAAAGTTGTTTATAACTTGTTGTAATTAGAACTTTTAAATTCATGTCTATTCATTTAGACTACAAAAAAGTTAATATTATTATTGCAATTTAGATGTTATCTTATTTTGTATTTCCTAGCTCAATTAATATTTATGCACTTTTTAAAAAATTTGAGATTCTAGATTATTATCTTTGGAAAGAATTCAATTACTCTTGAAAATTGTACAAATGTACAAAATCAAAAGGAATGCGCAACAAAGTTGCAAATGTGAAAAAGAGGCACAAAATAAGCCCAATAAAGAAAAAGATGCACAAAAATGTGCCACCTATATGAAAAAGATGCGCAAAAATGTGCCACCTATATGAAAAAGATGCGCAAAGCGCCACTTGTGGTAATTCTCTTCTTTCCAAATTCTTTCAATCTCTTAATTCAAATTGATCTTATGTTCATTTATATTCTTTTGAACTTTGAAATATCGAATTTTTCTTCATCTCTCTTGTAATGATTTTCTATATTGGAATGTCTAAATTGAATCATGTTTTTGCTAAATTCTTCTTACTTACAATGTTATATCACTTTTTAAATTTCATGAATTTCTATGATTGACCTAATATTTTTAGTTTAAAATTACATACCTTGTATCAATCATCATTTAAATTAAATGTTCAAATGAATTTCATAAAATTACTTACATTTCTTGTCTATTTCTTCTTCAATTTTTGTTGTTGTCAAAAAGGGGGAGAAATCATTGTGTTTGTATGTTTTGTTTGTTCATATGTTTTATGTTTTGTTTATTTGTATGTTTGTGTTTCTAGTTTATTTTTTTTGAAAAATAAATTTTTTTTATGCTTCAAATTGCCTCCTTATTTTCATGTATTCATCAATTCAGGGTGAGTTTAGGAGATAGAAAGATTTGTTTAAATTGAAATCATACAAACAATAATTGTTTTGCCATCATCAAAAAGGGGGAGATTGTTAATATAGTTGCTATTTGCATGCTTTTCATTTTTGCAACTTATAAAGTTTTGATGATTTCAAACATTTTTGTTCAAATGTGTAGTTATCTCCTAACAATTTTGGAAGAATTGTATTTGCTCTTGTGTGTACTGACATTTCAGGAAAAAATGAACTCTAGACTACGAAGACTTCAAATTAAATTCAGCATGAGATACTTTGTAAAATTTGAAGCTTGCACTTTTCTTAGAAATCAAATTGAAAGGGAGTGATTGTATGTTGAGAAAATAAAAACATTCACACATAAGGAGATCATGTAGAATTTATACTGATCGTACAGGACGATCTTCAGTTCGTACTGAACGATCAGACAGTTATCTCCTATAGAGCATATGAAACGAATAGGAACTTGCTTGAAAATTTTTTCTAAGTTCTATTCGTCCAGGACGAAATAAATTATCGTCCAGCATGATTGGTTCTCTGTAAAATTTTCGTCCAGACGAAATAAATTATCGTCCAGGACGATAGGTTCTCTGTAAAATTTTCGTCCAGACGAAATTAATTATCATCCAGGACGATTGGGTCTCTGGAAAATTTTCGTCCAAACGGAAATAAATTATCGTCCAGGACGATCAGTCCTCGGGAAATTTTTTGTCCAGACGAAATAATTTATCGTACAGGACGATCAGTCCTCTGTAAAAATTTCGTCCAGACGAATCAATTTTCGTCCAAACGATTAACCGACTTAGGACAGTTTTTAGCAGTGTCTAGAATCGACCTTGTAATAATCGTTCGTACTGGATGAACCTAGTTCGTACAGGACGATCAGCTGTACGAAGATATTTCGTACACATATACAAATAGGGTCATTTCAGATCGTTTAAGTAAAATCGTCCAGGACGATCCACGATCGTACAGGACGATCCAATGCGTACAGAATTGAATACTTGCAGTTTTTGGGCGGTATTTCTTGTCTTTTGTATAAATAGTCCAAATTAGACTGCCACCCAATCTTTTTGTCATTTGATCTTCGTGCCTCTTGAGAGAATAGCCAAGGAGAGAGTTGAAGAGAGCATTCAAGGGAGGATTCCTACCACTGAAGCGAGAAGGCTTCACTTGGATTTCAAAGGTAAGAGTCTCTACTTGTGAATTGGGATTACTTCACTCTTTTCTTTCTTCCTTCTATATTCTTGTGAGAAGATCTGTCAAGGAGATCCGGTTCTCTGCCAACACTTGGAGAGTGTGAACAGCCGAAGGGTTCTCTACCCACACTAGAAGAGTGTGAAAGGACGAAGGGTTCTCTGCCCACACTAGGAGAGTGTTAAAGGATGAAGGGTTCTCTGCCCACACTAGGAGAGTGTTAAAGGATGAAGGGTTCTCTGCCCACACTGGGGATAGTGTGAAAGGACGGACGGTTCTCTGCCAACACTGGGTATTGTGTAAAAGGACGGACGGTTCTCTGCCGCACCGGGGAGTGGTAAAAAGAGTGTGTTGTAAAGGCTTCTCCGCCTTACTGTGGGTGCAAAAGGAGAGTCACTATTGGTATTAGTGCAATACTCAGAGGGTGCCTCTGGGGAGTGGATGTAGGTCTGGTTATAGACCGAACCACTATAAATCTGGTGTCATTTACTTTACTGTTTTTACGTTTCCGCACTTTCTATTTCAGTTTTAAAAACTCTGTGGTTGAAAAACCTTTTTCTACAAAATTTAAAAGAGATTTTATTTCGGTTCAATAATTTTTTTTAAAAAAAGGGGTCTTAAATTTTAACTTTGTTTTAAAAAACTACCAATTCACCCCCCTCTTGGTAGCCTTGGGACATTCACTTAGGCTTAACAACCTAATTACTAGACTCAACATATATATGTTGAAATTTATATGGATAATGATGATGAGGTTGAGATTATTTATAGAGTAGAAAGTATTGACCTAAAAATAGAGAAGACCCTCAGAATCCTTTGTTTAGAGATGGCAGTACTCTTCTAGACATCCTAAGGAGCTCGTCTTAGTAGATCCATATAAAAGAGAGTCATTATTGATTAGTGCAATTTTTATTTTAGGTTTTAATCAAAAAGATTTTTTTTTAATCCTCAATTAAGATATAGAATTTGCTTCTTGAGTTTGTAACTATTAATTTTTAATTTCACTTCTTTTTTCTTTAATCGATAAGATAAATAAAGAAGTTCTTATAAGTATTACTAGAGTGACCTTAGGCTTATTCAGATTCTCATGGGAATGATACTCTTCCCATTACTTTATTACTCTATATAACATGTGTACTTGTGCATAAAATGATTTACACCATAAAATAGCAAGCACAAGATATAGAACTTAGTCCAATTATAACTTAACTCATAAGAGACAGAATTAGGATAAGGACTCGAGGAAGCTAAAGAATTGAAAAAGAGAAGACCATTGAAGATAAGAAGATCAAGAATTCAATTATGTGTGTAAGATTATATTTTCTTAAGTTTTATTTAAGCGAGTCATTTTGTATTCTAGGTATATAGAAGGTTCAACAACTAAGCACACACACATGAGTGAAAGTAAAAAATAAATAATTTATATGTATATATATATATATATATATATATATATATTCTCATATTGATCGAACTATATGATCCTAATCATATTGCGTGATGTGCATGATATTTCGGAAATTCATGATAATTAAGTTGCATTAATTAACATAAACTAATCAAAATGTGTTATCCATTTCACATTAGATGATTTTTTATTTAAAAATTAAAATTTCTAATTTATGATATTTATAAAAATATGCAAATTTAAATTTTAAATTAATCATATTGAACAATTCATGTTTTTGTAATATGAAAATTTATTTTCAAAATTAATATTTACTTATTTTGGAACCTAAAATCAATAATCGAATTAGAGAAGATTTTATTTTTATGGTCTTAATCATAATGTCCAAACAAAATAGAGAACTTGTTCAAATGAATATTGTTCTAATAGGATGATCAAAGCCTCTAAGTAAAAAATTGAACTAAACATACATTATATAGATAGATCAAATAGAGAGCATTTTTATGGTTTTAGCCTAAATGAACTAATTGTATTATACGATATATTTATTGTATTGTACAATCTGTCCAAGAAATTTAATTATTTAAGATTTTTAAGGTTTAGTTTAAAAAATTTTTATGAATATTTAAAATATTTTATAAAATAGGTTTTAAATACTTAAAAATATATAAGCTAATATTTAATTAAATATTATTTAAATGATTAAGTAATTAGTTGATTGGAATATTTAAAATATATTAAATATTTTCAATGTATTTTATAAAATAATAAATTTTAGTTGATTAAATTTGAGTTATTATTGATATTTTGGAAATTCTAATAATTAGGTGTACTAAAAATGATTAAAATTTACCAATATTTAAAAATAGTTTTAATTAATATTAAAATAATTTAATTTTTTTTTTATAAAAATAAGATTAAAATCAATTAACCCTAAATATAAATACTGTGGGGCTACGAGCTGCAGTGGGATTATACGAAGAAAATCACGGGGCAATTATTGCTTGTGGCGCAACCATTTCGCCGCCAGCAATCATTGCGTATTGATAAAACTGCGGACACAATTTCACTTAACCCCATCAACAAAGCCTCAACGTCGTAGGATCGCCCGCGATTATGGGTTAAATGATTCTGATTGAGCCAGACAGAATACTGAGCGTGAGATCGAATCCGTGATTAAACAAAGTCGCATAATTACCTTATCCAAACTGTTGATTGAGCAATCAACGATCCAGAAAATATACATTCACTATTGTTGTAAATATGGATTCAAGAATTATAATTTTGATGATAGAAAATATTTCTGACACTTATGTTTTTTCTAAAACTACCTTGCCTACTAATGTTTCAGGTCCACAAGGCCAATTTAAGTAAGGAAAGTCATCTACAAAAATCAGCAGAAGACCTCTAGAGCAAGAAAAAAATGGGGAGAAAGAAGAGAAATTTATAACTTTTGTACATGAGGAGGGATGCTAAATTAAGTAGGGAAAGTCACCAACTAAAAAATAATGAAATACGTCGACCGTAAGAAAGTCAGAGGGAGAAATGAAGGTGTAAGTTCCTTCTGGCCCTGGGGGGTATTTATAGAATTTTTTGGGAAGAAAAGAACATTCCAGAATTTTCTAGTATTTTCCCAAATTTTCTAGAATTTTTCAAATTTTTATAGAATTTTTTAGAATTTTTCAAAAAAATTTTGGAATGCCTCGACCGTAAGAAGTTAGCCAATTTGACCACCTACTCTTGCCCGGGACCGATTTTTAGCCCGAGCCCGATTTTCGGCTTGGTCGGTCCAAATCCGACATTTTTAAGGTCCCCAAACACATTTTTTGGAGGTTCATACTGAATTTTGACATTTTCGGAGGTCAACATGGCCTCTATAATCAAGTTTGAGAAAGTTCTTAATTTTTGAAACGCAATTTCTTACGATTTGGCCAATGCAAATTATCGACGCATATATTTTCTGGCTCTTGGAGCTTCAACGTCCGAAAAAAGGGGGGCAATTGATATATCATCAAAAAATTATCTTGATCGGGCATGAATCTCGAGGAAAAAAATCAAGTTGAAAACTTCAAAAATTAAATCTGGGATCATCTAAACTTTGATTTTAGCAAACTTATTGTCGAACTGATTGTCTCAGAAATATGAACCCAATGACGTGAAATTCAACTCAATCTGAGCTCAAATGAGTCCAAATCAAGGCCCCGAAGCAAATTCGGAAGGTTCAATTCATAATTTGAATTATCAAACAATTTCCAAATATGACATGCTTATGGTCGAATCGAGCGGCTAGATGAAACGAGTCCAATGAGTTCAAGATAGTCAAATTCCAATATCATTAAGACATTCAAATGTCTGACGAACGGTCCACGATCAAGGGATTCAATATCGACTGTCCATTTAAACCATTCCCGATTCGCCCCCGATCTCTCACCTATTTAAAGGTTATGCCACTCTAGAAATCTATAAATAAATCTTTCTTTTCTCTTTTGGGGGGGGGGGAAAGCAAAGAGGAAAGAAGGAGAAGAGAAGAGAAGAAGGATATGAGGGAAGAAACTCCTTCTCGACCACCACCAGAGTTCTGCCCGACGTTCAAGTGACACTAGAATTTTTCCCCTCGAAGTGATGCCGGGATTCCGCCAAACCTGCAAGTGACGCTGGAATTTCGCCTGATCTCCAAGTGACGCTGGAGTTTCACCCGAACTCTTAGTGACATTGGAATTCCGCCTGACATGCAAATGATGCTAGAATTTCCCCCAACCTCCAAGTGACGCCGGAATTCTGTCCGATCTCCAAGTGACTATGGAGTTTTTCCCAAATAGCATCTAACGATGTAGTTCTCTCTGGCTATCAACTGACGTCAGACTTCAACCCGATGTCGGACCTCCTCTCATCGCCAAATTTCTACCCGACACTGAACTTCTACCTATTATCGGACTTTCACCCAACATATATATGATGTTAGATTTCTGTCCATTACTAGACTTCTACCAGACATAGCCCTTCGGACCTCTATCACCCGTTGACTACGGTTCTTCTAACTTACGTCGCCGGCCAACTACAGCCCTTCTGACCTCTATCACCCGCCGACTAAGGTCCTTCTAACTTACGTCGCTGGCCGACTACGGACCTTCCGACCTCAGTCACCCGTCGATTACAGTTTTTCTAAATTATGTCGCCCGCCGACTACAATCCTTTCGAGAATAAAATAATTATAAGAGAGGTGCATTTAAAAAATTTGCCCTCCCAAGCCTTTAACATTGCCCCCCTTTTACTCTATCCGCCAACAATCACCGAGCATGTCGAACCCCACTAGGTGGCGCTGCCCCCTTGGACCCCCGACATATCTGCAAAGCATATAACAATCAAGGATATGAACAAATAGCTGTCAAGCCAAATTAAATTCAACTCTAACATATATTTTGTAGAAAATTGTATGATTAATCAATTACATCATTTTTTTTTGCAACTTAATCAATTATAAGAAATGGTGACCCATTTTATTTTAGCAAAGCGTATAACAATTAAGGAAATGAGCAAATAGGTGTCGAGCCAAATTAAATTCAACTCTAACAAATATTTTATAGAAAATTGTATGATTAATCAATTACATCATTTTTTTCAACTTAATCAATTATAAGAAATGGTGACCCATTTTCTTGTAGTGAAATGTTGAGACAAATTCAATAAGATGGCTTAGTAGACTTCAATAAATGTTAGTAAAATATCTGAAGCAGTTTTTATTTTATTTTTTTATGAACCTTGTAGGAGAAAATTTTGCCTCTGGTCACCCTTGTCAATTTTTTTTTTATTTTTTATACCGAACTATTAAACCTAAAACACACACACACACACACACACACACACACATATATATATATATATATATATATATATATATATATATATATATATATATATATATATATATATATATATATATATATATATAGATATATATTTATATATATATATATATATATATATTATGGAATCATAAGATAATTTTTGTTTCGTAAGATGTTTCTAATTTTATAAAAATAGTTTGAAGCATGAAAAATTTTAAATAGAACTTTCTGCGTATTTTTTAAATTCATTTTAATTTTTTGTATAGTTTTTAAAATGGTCAATAATTTATAATTATTAGATATATGGGTTCTAATTTTTCTAAATGACCCAGACCTAAAAATAAAATCTTGATATCATCAATAGCTGGGACCCACTTTAAATTAATTATGAGCTTTACATTAATTTTATTGCTTGATGTTGGATTAACACATGGTCATAACAACAGGGTTGGAAGGCAACCAACAACCTCTTAATTAGTAATCCACCTAAGATATTCACTTTGTGTTGATTGTGATTGCTGTTAGGTCTCATTTGATTTGTTGTAAAATAATATTTTAATAAAATAAAATTTATTTCCACTATAAATATTATTGCATAAGCATCATTTTATAAATAAAAAATAGAAGACATTTTTTTATGTGTCACATTATATTCATAAACCATTCCATATTAAGTAGGTCAACAACACATCTTTGTTTATGAGAAAATTATGATTAATCCTTATTAAGTACTATATAGATTATAATTGGTGTAATGATCTTCTCGTAGGCATATCTATGTCATTCTATGCAACAAACGAGCTTTGGACGTGAAAGCAACTTATCATTATTTATGTAGTACTTACGTCTTTTGATACGACACTAAGCATAAAATTATGGTCATTAAATTATTCCCTTGCAAACTGCTAGATAAGAAGCCCTAGCATGATCTTCATGAGTCCAGCTTTAAGATCAATCTTGTCTCCAAAGATAAATATAATGCAAGCCTGTATTTGAATTTACTTGATTAGCTTATTAATCTCTATTTCATAATCATTCATTCTATTTATGATTCCTCGCACTTTAAATATGCAATAGGATGACCATGTCTATCTAGCTTATTTAGATATCTTTTATGATGGCCATGGTTATTCATTTATCTTAGGCACACATTCTAAAAACCATAATCTTTCTAAGAAGGATGCTACACCCCTTCGCATATTTATTATGCTCTTATAACATATGTTTGAACTATTCACACATCCTATTGTGAGTTGATTGATCAGACAACCCTCACTAAGCAAGGTGATGCATTATTATCATTTGATTTACTCAGGTTTAGTATGATATCAAATCTTTAATCTTACTTATGTGGTAAATGATGCATTTTCTTATGTTCTCAAACTTCCTTTTTTTAAGAAGAAAGTTATGACTTTTCTTTTTGAGATTCATATAAATGATTAACTCTCCAACAAATTGAGTGAGTTATCTAATAGATATCTTAATCGGCTCACTAATGAGGCTTCTCTTATACCTTTGTCGATTGGGATATACATACTTGTTATCTCAAATATTTAGTTTACCATTACTTGATCTCTCCCCTCTTCACATGCCTAATGAAATTTCTCTCCTTGAGAATAATGACACACCACTTCCTTTTATTATACATATGCATTTTGTAATCTTAGATCCTTAGTTTATTAATTTGATTGCAATAAGAATCACCCCACTTTCTTTCATGGCTTGGTCGGAATCATTATTAATGGATAATTGAATTATATTATATTACAATTTTATATAACTATATATTGTACTCCTTTTTTATCAATCATTGAATGAATTAACAAAGTTTACGTATAAAATTTTATACAGCGGGGCATGAATGGTCGATCAAAATCCTTCGACTTAGATGATTTGAAGGTTTTTCTCTTTATGATTCAACACTATCACCATCTCCATATTTTAATTTTATCCACTGCACACATAAACCATAATAACCTCCTACACTCCTTCCATACCCTTAAAACCATCAAAACATCATTCACCCTTTTCTTTTATACATTACCCATACTTTAAAGCCAAGGTATGAGCTAATTCCAATCAAGTTTTTCCTAACACTTCAAAATCTCTATCTCTCTCTCTCATTTTATTACAATGATATTTTATGATACAAACATTTATTAAATATTATTCTTTCTTGTGTGTAATTTATTATTGGTACTCCTTAGATTAGGTTCGTCCTACTCTTAGTTAAGTTCCCTTCTTAGCTAGGGTTTCCCCTAGCTATGGTCCCTTTCCTTCCGTCCCTCTAAGCCATTCCATACCTTATCAATTATCTTCTTCCTGTTGGGTTTCTATGTTCTCTCGGCTCTCTGATCACCTTGAGACTGTCGAGCAGACCCTGACGCCTTCCTATCTTTCATAGATACTTGATACCTAAGGGTGAATTAGTTATTGATAGTAGCTCAAACAAGGAATGATACTTCCGACGTCAGAATACTAGCAATCAACCTATTCCTCATTAGGTGTGTGGAATGAGAGTCGAGGATTCCCGTTGAAAATCTTCAGACACTCTTTCCACTAGTGCTAGTAGTTTACTGTAGACTAGCGCTCCCTACCTCCTATAAAGATCCCTCTGTATTCATACTGGCTAAAATGATCCTTCTTACTTTTTGGCAGTCTATGTGGCCACGATGATTTGTCATCTACTACACGATATTCATTACAAAGAGTATAAGGCTATCCTTAAAGGTGATACGCTGATACACCGCAGGGATATTTATGCTACTATTTATGTATACCAATTATATTGGTGACAATGCATAAAACTAATGATTTGAACCCATTTCTAAGAGGTGATACTGGGTTCATACCCACCTAGGTTAATCAGGTGTGGTAATGTTGATCTAATGTCGCTAATTTAAATCCATCTTCTATAGGTGAAACTGGATCTATGCCCACCTGCGTTAGTCAGGTGTGATGATATTGATCCAGTATTCCTAATTCAAATCTTTTTTCTAGAGGTGATACTGGGTCCATGCCCACTTACGTTAGTCAGGTGTGATGATGTTGAGCCAATATCCCTATGTGAATTTCCTTCTTCTATCGATCAGGATATGATATTTATTCTTATCCCAGTTTCACTTGGCATCCCCAAGTATGGTATGAGTTATCAAAACATATTTGTGTTATTTCCTTATATTTCCTCTTATCCCTCTATATGTGTATACCCTGATAAGATCCTTCGTACTTCTTGGCAGTCTGTGTGGCCACGATGATTTATCCTTTACAACACGATGTTCATTACGAAGAGTATAAGGCTGCCCTTAAAGGTGATATGCTAATACACCGTAGGGATATTTATGTTTAAGTATGTGCACACCGATCACATCGGTGTTATTGCATAGAACCCTTAGTTCGTCCTCCCCTTGCGAGGATTTATTCTTACCCAGTTTCACTTGGCACCCCCGAGTGTGGTCTGGAATATCAAAACCAATAATTTAAACTTTCTTTGAGAGGTGATATTGGGTTCATACCCACCTAGGTTAGTCAGGTGTGGTGATGTTGATCCAATGTCCCTAGTTCAAATCTATTTTCCAAAGGTGATACTGGTCCATACCCACCAAGGTTAATTAGGTGTGGTGATGTTGATCCAATGTCCCTAATTCAAAACAATTTTCTATAGATGATAGTGGGTCCATGCCCACCTGTGTCAATCAGGTGTAGTGATGTTGATCCAATGTCTCTATGTGGATTTCTTTTTTTATCAATTATGATATAGTTGTTCTACCCAGTTTCACTTGGCACCCTCAAGTTGTGATATGGGATATCAAAACCAATAATTCAAATTTTCTCTAAGATGAGATACCAGGTCCATACCCACCTATGCTATTTTGGTGAGGTGATGTCAATCCACCATCTATATATTAATTTCTTCCTCATGTTGATTTTTTGTATAACTATGCTCCCTAGTTTGTTCACTCAAGTTGAATGAGGTTTGGGATATCAAAACCATTGACTTAAACTCTTGAAATGTGTGATACTGAGTCCATACCAACCCACACTAGTCGGGGGTGGTAATGTTGATCCACTATCCATATATAAATTCTATTCATATTCTAATTGTGCTTCCCAGTTTTATTCATGTGGCGAATGTGGCCTGGATTATTATAGCCAACCATATTCCCCATTCTCTATGTTATTTTAAATCTTTTGATAAAGTTGCTTAAGGAATTCTTCTAGCATCTGGATACCCGTGGCCACGATATTTTATCCTCTACCATGAGGTAACTAGAACTCGGGTTGGGAACTCTTAAACAACTTTTTCCCTAAAAAGTTTTTACAATTATTTTACTTTCTCCCTCACATCCTACACAAATTTGTGTCAGGTCAATGTCGAGCTGATTTTGAGGCAAAATATACATCATGTCAAGTTTTAAAAGCTGGATATCAAAACCTAATGGAATACAATAGTCATTGTCAATACCCGAGTTTAAAAAAAAAATAGCCAAGTGCAAATAGAAAGATATAACAAGTCATGAGTTTTCCCATATCTAAGCAAGGACATCATTGCATTAAAGTGGTGTGATTAATAGGTAAACAAATTCAGCACAATGTATTTTTATTCTTCATACAGATTCAGACAAAAAATTGGTAAGGATATTTGTTAAGGAAATTATTAAACTATATAGAATTCCTGAAGTTATTATACCTAACAAAGACGACAAATTCACATCTAGACTATGGAAAGTATAAATGAAAGTTTGGGAACTAAATTACATTCCCATAGATCATTCCATCCACTAACCGATAATTAATCAGAAAGAGTTATCCAACTATTAGAGCGTTTACTGATGGTATGTGCTTTGAATTTTAGCGGTAGCTTGAAAGATGGCATTTCATTGATCATATATAAGTAGGGCAATAAATATGAGCTCTTATGGAGGCAAAACGATTCAAACTTATGATCACCAATAAATCTACCTCCAACATACATGATATATACTAAAGCTAAATGAAGAACTTCCACTACAACACCTGATATTGCATTGATTACTAGTATGCTAATTCAGTTTATGAATGCATCGAACGAGGAACATTAATTGTAACCTAGAGGAAAACAATTTTGGATTAAACTTAGATGGTGCCATGAAGGACATTGTCCACTGCTAGCACGTCTAATCCTAAAGAAAGGAAGAATCCTATCCTAAAAAAAAATAACCGCATTAAAATAAGGATGGTGCCACGAAGGGTGCTATCCCCCATGAACACTTTTAATCCAAAGGAAAGGAAAAATTAGAACCTAAAGGAAAAAAAATTAGATTAAACTAGAATAATGCCACGAATCACGTCATCGAACCCTAGCTCATCTAATTCTAAGGAAAGTAAGAATAATAACCTAAACGAAAAGAAAATTGAATTGAACTAAAATGGTTCTACGAAGGGCATTGTCGACCACTAGCATGTCAAATCCAATGGAAAGGAAGAATCATACCCTAAATGAAAAGAAAACTATATTTAAAAAGTATGGTGGGCGTTTTATACAAATACAATGTCTAATCCTACGAAAAGGATGAACCCTAACTTAAAGAAAAACTAGATTAAACTAGGATGATGCCACGAAGAGCATTATCCACCACTAGTACGTATAATCCTACAGAAAAGCAGAATTTTAAACTAAAGAAAAAGAATAATAGTTTTAAACTTGGATAATCTCATTAAGGGCGTTATTTACCACTAGCATGTTTAATCCTAAGAAAAGGAAGAATCCTAACCTATAGGAAAAGGAAACTAGATTAAAACATGTTTAGTGGCACGAAGGATGTTATCCACCTTTAGCATATCTAATCCTAAGGAAAAATTCTAACCAAAATGAAAAGAAAATTTGATTAAACTAGGATGGTGCCTCAAAGGACGTTATCCCCCACAAGCACCTCTAATCCTAACGAACAAAAAAATCCTAACCTAAAAGAAAAGAAGACTGGATTAAAAAAGGATCGTGCCATGAAGGGCATTTTCCACCACAAACATGTCTAAACTTATGAAAAGAAATAATCCCAATGTACTGCAAAAGAAAACTAGAATAAACTTGAATGGTGCCACGAAGGGCGTTATCCAACCTTAGCACATCTAATCCTAAGATAATAAAGAATCCTAACTTAAAAAAAAAAAAAAAAAACTTTATTAAACTAGTATGGTGCCAAGAAGGACATTGTCCACCACTAGCACATCTAATCTTAAGGAAATGAAAAATTCTAACCTAAATGAAAAGAAAACTGGATTAAATTAGTATGGTGCAACAAAGGGTGTTGTGCACGACTAGAACGTCTAATCCTACAAAAAGGAAAAATCCTAATCTAAACGAAAAAAAATTGGGTTAAACTAGGATGGTGCCCTTGAAGGCATTGTCCACCACTAGCACGTCTGATCCCAAGAAAAGGAAGAAACCTAACATAAAGGAAAATAAAATTGTATTAAACTAGGATTTTGCGAAGAAAAGCATTTATCCACCACTCGCTCGTCTAATCTTAAAGAAATGAAGAATCCTTACCTAAAGAAAAATAAAACTTGATTAAACTAGTATGCTGCCTAAACGGGTGTTATTCACAACTACATTGTATAATCCTAAGGAAATAAAAAATCCTATCCTAAAATAAAAGAAAACTAGCTCGAACTAAGATGGCGCCACGAAGGATGTTGTCCACCACTAGTTTGTCTAATTCAAAGAAAAAGAATAATCCTAACTTAAAGAAAATAGAAAACAAGATTAAACTAGAATGGTGCCATAAAGGGCATTATCCACTATTAACACGACTATTCCTAAGGAAAGTAAGAATCATAACCTTAACTGAAAAAAAAGTTGGATTCATATTGTTTTTTTAATAAGAAACTTAGGTTCAAGTACAAAATTTTGATACTATTACATTTAATGAATATGAGAGGTTATAAAGAGATAGAATAATTTAAATCTAATTTATATTAATCAAGAAGTTGTTCATTTTAAATCTACTCAAATTTACTGTTAAATACCTGATAATAGAAAAAATTACTTAAAATTCTTTATATTTTTTCATTTATGTTAGTAAAAAAAATTAAGTATATTTGAGTTTAATATATGGGTAATTTCATTATTTGTGATGAAAAAGCTGAAATTGTAATTTTACAAAACACTAATTATCTATTTTAAAGTTTGAATAAGCACATAAAAGCAATCTAACCAAGCAATCTTATGTAATAACTCAATTATATAAAATGTTATTTGTGAATCCGGTTTTTATTTTCTATCGTTTGTTTCTATCTTTCGTTTTATCTTCTATCTTTTGTATTTGTTTTGTTCTTTCTTATTGCTCCTAGTAGTCATCTTCTTCCTCCTCCCCATCTTCGTTTGGCCACCGGATTCACCTCCACCCGATATTCCTCCTCCATTCTCCACCTCACGACTAAGCCCCATAGCCAAGCCCTTGCCACCGGAGCAATTTCATTGCCGCCGAGCCTCCATCCCCTTTTGCTCCCCTTGCTTAATTGGTTTGATAAACTTCATGGCTGAATTTTTTGGATTTCCTAATTGGGTGGGTTAATTTAGGGATTAATTTGAATTTGAAATTATTCAAATTCAAATTTCAAATTCTTTCCTAATTTAGTCCATCTATTTTTGGAAAGTGCTTAATTGAAATTAATTTTAAAATTTAAATTCAAAATATGATTTATTGTCTCAATTTCATAACTCCTAAATTCAAACCTAAGAGCCTTAAATCACCTCATTAAATCCCCTTCCTAGCTTAGAAAACCGCCGGCCCCCTAAAAGAATAATCAGGATTCATTTCCTAATTTATTACTAAGCCTATTTGGAAAATAAGTCTTCTCTCTTGCCAACCAGAAGTTATTTTTTTGCCCAGGCATTTATTCCCTTTCCAAAATCTAGAGAGGAAGCCTTCATTCTCCCCATTTATTCCTATCCTAATTCCCCAAATCAATTCACTGATTTTGGGGAATTAAAATTCATTAAATTTCTGTGGTCCCGCCATCCCCCTTTTCTCCTAATTGCTTCAGCAAACTTCCCTTTTTCTTCAAATCTGAGAATTCTTCTTGGCTGAAAATCCCATGTCCCCATCCCATTTAAGTCCTTCCCAACTCATACTTTCCCGTTGGAATTAAATCCCTAATTTCCAAGTTCTCATTCATGCCTCCCTTCTCTTCCCGTGAAGCTCTTTATTTGCTACCCACATTCCAGCCAAGTGTTTTCTTTGCTGCCTTGCACGTTTTGAAGGCTGCAGCTTGCTGTCCAAAATACTCCCAACACCTTATAGCTGCTTTCCAAGGTTTTCCCAAGCACCCGAAGTAGCTGTCAAGAAATTTCCAGGTGTCAACGCTAATGTCCAGCCATCGTAGCAATCTTCTATTGCTGTTTTGCTGGCCTTAAAGTTCAGAGTTGTTGTCCAAGACTTCTAAGAGTCAAAAACTGATGTTTGGACCCCTCGATTTGCCCTTTAAGACATTTAGAATTCAATCCTCCTACCCGTTCTACATCATAGTTTAATCCAATTTTCTTTTCCTTTAAGTTATGATTTTCCTTACCTCAGGATTTGACATGTTAGTGGTGCCTAAAAACCTTCGTATCACTATCCTAGTTTTAATATAATTTCCCTTTCTTTTAGGTTAGCATTCTATCTTTCCTTAGAATTATATGTGATAATGCCCTTCATGTTACTATTATAGTTTAATCTAGTTTTCTTTTCTTTTAGGTTAATATTTTTTCTTTCCTAAGGTTTAGATGTTCAAGTCGTGCATAATGCCCTTCATGCCACCATTCTACTTTAATCCAATTTTCTTTTATGTAGGTTAGGATTCTACCTTTCTGTAAGATTAGACGTTGTATGGGTGGACCCTTCGTGACACCATCCTAATTTAATCCTACTTTTTTTAACTTTAGGTTAGGATTTTTCATTTCCTTTAGATTAGCCGTGCTAGTGGTGGACCATACCTTTCATGGAATTATCATAGTTTTAATTTAGTTTTCTTTTCCTTTAGGTTAGCATTCTTTCTTTCCTTAAAATTTGACGTGGTAGTGGTGAATAACTCCAATCTTGGCACCATCCTAGTTTAATCTAGTTTTCTTTTACTTTCATTTAGCGTTGTTCCACTCTTAAGAAATAGACGTGTTAGTGGTGGATAATGCCCCTCGGGCACCAACCTTCTTTTAGTCTTTTTTTTTTTTTTTTTGGTTAGGAATTTTCATTTCCTCAAGATTAGACGTGCCAGTGGTGGATAACGCCCTTCGTGGCACCATTCTCGTTTATAACAATTTTCTTTTACTTTGGGTTACGATTCTTCCTTTCCTTATGATTTGACGTGCTAGTGGTTTATTACGCCCTTTGTGGCACTATCCTAGTTTAGTATATTTTTCTTTTCTTTTTGTTTAGTAATTTTCTTTTCTTAGGATTAGATGTACTAGTGGTGGATAACACCTTTCATGGCACCATTCTAATTTTAATATAGTTTATTTTTTTTTAGGTCATAATATTTCCTTTCCTTAGGATGAAGTCCTTTAATTTTCCTTTAGGTAGTTAAAGTCCTTTTTGGCACTATCCTATTTTAGTCTAGTATTTTTAAGGTTAGGAATTTTCATTTCCTTAAGATTAGACATGCAAGTGTTGGATAATGTCCTTCATGTCACCATCCTAATTTAATCTATTTTTCTTTTGGTTAGGATTCTTCCTTTCCTTAGGATTAGACGTGCTAGCGATGTATAACGCCGTTCGTGGCACCATCCTAATTTAATTTAGTTTTCTTTTCCTTTAGTATATTATTTTTTCTTTCCTTAGGATTTAACGTACTATGCTCTTCCTGACACCATCCTAATTATCATCCAGGTTTCTTTTCCATTAAGTTAGCATTCTTTCTTTCTTTAGAATTAGACTTGCTGGTGGTGGATAAAACCCTTCGTGGCACCATCATAGTTCAATCCAATTTTCTTTTCCTTTAGATTAACATTCTTCATATCCCAAGGATTAGACGTATAAGTGATGGATAATGCCCTTTGTGGGACCATCCTTAGTTTAATCCATTTTTTTTCCTTTATGTTTTTGGAATTCTTCCTTTTTCATAAGATTAGACATGATAGTGGTGGACAACTCCCTTTATGGCACCATACTAGATTAATCAAGTTTGCTTTTCCATTAGGTTAGGATTCTTCCGTTCCTAAGGATTAGATGTGCTAGTGGAGGATAATGCCATTTATAGCAACATCCAGATTTAATCATGCTTTTTTTTATTGGGCTAGGATTTTTCTTTACTTAAGATTAGATGGTCGGTGGTGGATAACGCCCTTCGTGGCATCGTTCTAGTTTTAATTCAATTTTCTTTTACTTTTGGTTAGCATTCTTCCTTTCCTAAGAATTAGATATGTAAGAGGTTGATAACACCCTTCGTGGAACCATCATAATTTAATCCAGTTTATTTTCTTTTTGGCTAGGATTCTTCCTTTCCTTAGGATTAAACGTGCTAGTGGTAGATAATGCCCTTCATTTCCTCATCATAATTTAACCAAATATTCATTTCTTCTAGGTTAGGATTCTTCCTTTCCTTAGGATATGATGTGCTAGTAGTGAATAACGCCCTTCGTCGCACTTTCCTAATTTAATCCAATTTTTGTTTCTTTAGGGTATTATTTTCCTTAAAATTAGACGTACTTGTGGTGCATAACGCTCTTCGTGACACCATTCAAGTTTTATGACAGTTTTTATTTCCTTTAGTTTAACATTCTTCCTCTTTTTAAGATATAACGTGTTAGTGGTGGATAATACCGTTTATGGCACACAATTCTAGTGCATTCTTCCTTTTTTTAGGATATAACGTGTTAGTGGTGGAAAGTACCGTCTATGGCACTATTCTAGTTTAATTTTGTTTTCTTTTCTTTTATGTTAGGATTTTCCTTTCCTTACGATTAGATGTGTTAGTGGAGAATAACACTCTTTGTATCACCATCCTAATTTTATCATTTTTTTTTCATTAAATTAGGATTTTCCTTTCCTTAGAATTAGATGTGCTGGTGGTGGATAATGCCATTCGTGGCCCCATCCTAATTTACTCCACTTTTTTTTTTCTTTTGGTTTGGATTATTCCTTTTCTTTGGATTAGACGTATTAGTGATGGATAACGCTATTCGTTGCACCATCATAGTTTAATCTAACTTTCTTTTATTGAGTTTAGGATTATTCACTTCTTTAAGATTAGATGTGCTAGTCATGAACAATGCCCTTCTTTGGGACGATACTAGTTTAATCCAGTTTTCAATTCCTTTTGATTAGGATTCTTCCTTTCCTAGTTTAATGCCCTTAGTGGCAACATCCTAGTTTAATCAAGTTTTTTTTTTCCTTTAGATTAGAATTTTTCATTTCCTTAGGATTAAAAGTGTTAGTGGTGGATAGTGCCCTTTGTGGCACCGTCCTAGTTTTAATTTAGTTTTCTGTTTTCCTTCAAGTTAGGATTCTTCATTTTCTTAGGATTAGATGTGATAGTGGTGGATAACGCCCTTCGTGGAACCATCCTAGTTTAATCCAGTTTATTATTCCTTTTCTTCGGATTAGACATATTAATGGCAGATAACACCCTTCGCGACACCATCCTAGTTTAATCTAATTTTCTTTTTCTTTAGTTTAGGATTCTTCCTTTCTATAAGATTAGATGTGCTAGTCGTGTACAATACCCTTTTTAGCACGATACTAATTTAATCCAGATTTCAATTCCTTTTATTTAGCCTTATTCCTTATGATTAGATGTGGAAGTGGTGAATCATGCACTTCATAGAAACATCATAGTTTAATCAAGTTTTCTTTTTCTTTAGGTTTAGATTCTTTCTTTCCATAGGATTAGACATCATGTGCAACACCCTTTGAGGCATCATATTAGTTTAATCTAGTTTTCTTTTCCTTTTGGTTAGGAATCTTCTTTTTTTATGATTAGACGTGCTAGTGATGGATAATATCCTTTATGTCACTATCCTAGTTTAATTATGTTTTCTTTTTCCTTTAGGTTATAATTCTTCCTTTCTTTAGGGTTAGGCATGGTAGTGGTGGATAACGCCCTTTGTGGCACCATCCTTTTTTAATCTAGTTTTCTTTATCTTTAGGTTATGATTCTTCATTTACTTAAGATTACACATACTAGTGGTGATAAACACCTTTCGTGGCACCATCCTTGTTTAATACAATATTCTTTTCGTTTAGGTTATCATTTTTCTTTTCTGTAAGATTAGACTAACTAGTGGTAGACAACATCTTTCGTGGCACCATCCAAGTTTAATCCAGTTTTCTTTTCCTTTAGGTTAACACAATTCGTGGCACTAGCTTAATTTAATTCCAATTTTCTTTTCGTTTAGGTTAAGAATCTTCCTTTCCTAAGTATTTGACGTACAAGTGGTGGATGCACCATCTTAGTTTAATCTAGTTTTCTTTTCCCTTATGTTATGATTCTTCCTTTCTTTAGAATTATACATGCTGGTTGTGGATAATGCCCTTCGTGGCACTAGCATAGTTTAATCTAGTATTCGTTTCCTTTAGGTTAGGATTTTCCTTAACTTAGGATTAAACGTGCTAGTGGTGCCTAAAACCATCGTAGCACCATCTTAATTTTAATACAATTTTCTTTTCCTTTAAGTTAGCATTCTATCTTTTATTAGAATTATAGGTGCTAGTGGTGGATAATGCCTTTCCTGACACCATCCCACTTTAATCTTGTTCTTTTCCTTTATGTTAATATTTTTTTTTCCTAAGGATTATATGTTCAAGTGGTGGATAATGCCCTTCGTGGCACAATCATAGTTTAATAAAAAATCTATAGGTTTGAATTCTACCTTTCCTTATGATTAGAAGTTCTAGGGGTGGACAATGCTCTTTGTGGCACCATCCTAATTTAATCCAATTTTCTTTACTTTAGATTAGAATTCTTCCTTTTGATTAGAAGTGCTAGTGGTGGACCATGCCCTCGCGACACCATCATCTTAGTTTTAATGTAGTTTTCTTTTTCTTTATGTTATAATTGTTTCTTTCCTTAGAATTTGACATGATAGTGGTGAATAAAGCCTTTCGTGGCACCATCCTAGTTTAATCTAGTTTTTATTTCCAATTGGTTAGCTTTCTTCCTTTCTTAAGGATTAGACGTGCAAGTGGTGAATAATGCCCTTCATTGCTCCATCCTAGTTTAATCTAGTTTTCTTTTCTTTTATGATAGGATTCTTCCTTTCCTTAGGATTAGATCTGCTAGCGGTAGACAATGCCCTTCATGGCCTCATCATAATTTTACCCAGTTTTCATTTCCTTTAGGTTAGGATTCTTCATTTCCTTATGATATGACATGCTAGTAGGGGATAACGTCCTTCGTGCTACACCCTAATCTAAATCAATTATCATTTCATTTAGGTTAGGATTTTCTTTTCCTTAAGATTAGACGTGCTAATGGTGGATAACACTCTTCATGGAACCATCCAAGTTTAATCTAGTTTTCATTTCCTATTGGTTAGAATTATCTCTTTCCTAAGGATTAGATGTCCTAGTGGTGAACAATGCCCTTTAGGCTAGGATTCTTCCAAATGTCAGGATTAGACGCGCTAGTAGGGGATAACGCCCTTCGAGGCACCATCTTAGTTTAATAAAATTTTCTTTTCCTTTAAGTTAGAATTTTTCCTTTCCTTAGAATTAGATGTGTGAGAGATGTGTAACGCCCTTCGTGACCCTAAAAACACTAGTTACTCTCTCTCTCTCCCTCCCCCTCCCTCTCTCTCTCTCTTAATCCAGTTTCCTTTTCCTTTAGATTATGATTCTTTCTTTTAGATTAAGATTCTTTCTTTTCTTTGGATTAAACATACGAATCATAGATAACGCACTTGGTGGCACTATGCATGTTTAAAACTAGTGTTTTTTTCTTTTAAGTTAGAATTCTTCCTTTTCGTAGGATTAGATGTGCTTGTGATAGACAATGTCATTCGTGGAACCATCCTAGTTTAATCCAGTTTTCTTTTTCTTTAGGTTTGTATTCTTACTTTCCTTAGGATTAGATAAGCTAGGGTTTGATAATGCGCTTCGTGGCTCTATCATAGTTTAATTTAAATTTTTTTTAGGTTAGAATTTTTTCTTTCCTTAGGATTAAAAGTGGAGGATAATGCCCTTCGTGGAACCATCCTTGTTTTAATCCAATTATCTTTTTCTTTAGGATAAAATTCTTCCTTTCCTTAGGATTAGACGCACTAGTGATAGACAATGCTTTCATGGCACAATCCTAGTTTAATCCAAAATTTATTTTCCTCTAGGTTAGGACTCTTCCTTTATGTAGGATTAGACATGCTAGTCGTTTACAACACCATTCATAGCACCATATTAGTTTAATCCTATTTTGTTTTCATTTAGGTTAGAATTCTTGCATTCCTTAGGATTAGACGAGTAAGTGATGGATAATGTCGTTCGTGGCACCATAATAATTTAATCCAGTTTTCCTTTTTTTTAAGGATATTTCATTTCCGTAGGATTAGACGAGTTAGGGGTGGATAAAACCTTTTGTGGCACCATCCTAATTTAATTCATTTTTTATCCTTTAGGTTAGTATTCTTCCTTTTCTTAGGATTAGACAAACTAGTGGTGGAACACGTCTTTCATGACACCATCCTATTTAATCCAATTTTCTTTTCCTTTAAGTTAACATTCTTTCTTTCCATAGAATTAGACGAGCTTGTGGTGATTAACGCCCTTCGTTGCACCGTCCAAGTTTAATCCAATTTTTTTTTTCTTTTAGATTAGCATTCTTCCTTTATTTAGGATTAGACGTGCAAGTTATGGACAACGCCATTCATGGCACCATCCTAGTTTAATCAAGTTTTCTTTTCCTTTACGTTAGGTTTTTTTCTTTCCTTGGGATTAGATACGCTAATAGTAAACAACACCCTTTTTTACATCATCTTAGTTTAATTCAGTTTTCATTTCCTTTATTTTAGGATTCTTCCTTTTCATAGGATATGACGTGCTAGTGGTAGATAACACAATTCATGACACAATCATAGTTTAACCATGTTTTCTTTTCCTTTTTCTTATGATTTTTGTTGTCGGTAGGATTAAATGTGCTGGTGGTGAATAACGTACTACGTGGCACCATCCTAATTTAATCTAGTTTTATATTCCTATAGGTTTGGATTTTACTTTTCCTTAGGATAAAAAGAGCTAGTGGTGGATAACGCCCTTTGTGGCATCATCCTTATTTTTACTCCACCTTCTTTTCCATTAGGTTATGATTCTTTCTTTCCATAGAATTATACATGCGAGTGGTAGATAACGCCCTTTGTGGCACCATCTTTATTTTAATCCAGGTTCTTTTCCATTAGGTTATGATTCTTTATTTCCATAGGATTTTACGTGCGAGTGGTAGATAACACCCTTTCTGATACCTTCCTAGTTTAATCCAGTTTTCTTTTCCTTTAGGTTAGCATTATTCATTTCCTTAGGACTAAACATGCTAGTGGTGGACAATACCCTTTGTAGCACCATCCTAGTTTAATTCAATATTCTTTTTATTTAGGTTAGGATTCTTCCTTTTCGTAGGATTAGATGTGGCAGTCGTGTATAACGCCCTTCGAGGAACCATACTAGTTTAATCCAGTTTTCTTTTCATTTAGAATAGGATTCTTCCGTTCCTTAGTATTAGAAGTGTTAGTACTGGATAATGTCCTTCGTGGCACCAAGCTAGTTTAATCCAATTTTCTTTTCCTTTAGGTTAGGATTTTTCTTACCTCAGGATTAGACATGCAAATGGTGCCTAAAAACCTTCGTAGCACCATCATAGTTTTAATACAATTTTTTTTTTCTTTTAGGTTGGCATTCTATCTTTCCTTAGAATTGTACGTGCTAGTGGTGGATAATGACATTTATGGTACTATCCTAGTTTAATAGTTTTCTTTTCCTTGAGGTTAACAATTTTTCTTTCCTAAGGTTAAGATGTTTAAGTCGTGCGTAACGCCCTTCGTGGCACCGTTCTACTTTAATCCAATTTTCTTTTTTGTAGATTAGAACTCTACCTTTCCATAGGAGTAGACGTTATAGGGGTGGACAACACCCTTCGTTGCACCATCCTAATTTAATCTATTTTTTTTAACTTTAGGTTTGGATTATTCGTTTCCTTAAGATTAGACGTGCTAGTGGTGGAACATGCCCATCATAGAACCATCTTAGTTTTAATTTAATTTTCATTTTCCTTAGGTTAGCTTTGTTTCTTTCCTTAAAATTTGACATGCTAGTGATGAATAACTCTCAACATGGCACCAACCTAATTTAATCCAATTTTCTTTTACTTTTGGTTAGCATCCTTCCTTTCCTAAGAATTAGATATGTAAGTGGTTGATAATGCCCTTCATGGAATCATTATAGTTTAATCCAGTTTATTTTCTTTTTGGCTAGGATTCTTCCTTTAGGATTAAACATGCTAGTGATAGATAATGCCCATCGTGGCCTCATCATAATTAAACCAAATATTCATTTCTTTTAGTTTAGGATTCTTCCTTTCCTTAGGATATGACGTGCTAGAAGTGAATAAAGCCCTTCGTCGCACTATCCTAATTTAATTCAATTTTTGTTTTCTTTAGGTTATTATTTTCCTTTTCTTAAAATTAGACGTACTTGTGGTGCGTAACGCTCTTCGTGACACCATTCTAGTTTTATGATAGTTTTTATTTCCTTTAGGTTAACATTCTTCCTTTTTTTAGGATATAACGTGTTAGTGGTGGATATTACCGTTCATGGCACTATTCTAGTTTAATATTGTTTTCTTTTCTTTTATGTTAGAATTTTTCCTTTCCTCATGATTAGATGTGCTAATGGAGAATAACACCCTTTGTATCACCAACCTAATTTAATAATATTTTTTCATTAAATTAAGATTTTTTATTTCCTTAGAATTAGATGTACTGGGTGTGGATAATGCCATTCGTGGTCCCATCCTAATTTACTCCACATTTCTTTTCCTTTAGGTTTGGATTAATCCTTTTCTTTTGATTAGACGTATTAGTGATGGATAACGCCGTTCGTTGCACCATCCTAGTTTAATCTAATTTTCTTTTTGTTGAGTTTAGGATTCTTCATTTCTTTAAGATTAGATGTGCTAGTCATGTACAATGCCCTTATTTGGGACGATACTAGTTTAATCCAGTTTTTAATTCCTTTTGATTAGGATTCTTCCCTTCCTTAGTATTAGACGTGGAGGTGGTGGATAATGCCCTTTGTGACAACATCCTAGTCTAATCAAGTTTTTTATCCTTTAGATTAGAATTTTTCATTTCCTTAGGATTAAAAGTGTTAGTGGTGGATAGTGCCCTTTGTGGCACCGTCCTAATTTTAATTTAGTTTTCTATTTCCCTTCAAGTTAGGATTCTTCATTTTCTTAAGATTAGATATGCTAGTGGTGGATAACGCCCTTCATGGAACAATCCTAGTTTAATCCTGTTTATTTTCCTTTTGGTTAGGATTTTTCATTTCCTTAAGATTAAACGTATTAGTGGTAGATAATGCCCTTCGTGGCCTTGTCATAATTTAACACAGTTTTCATTTGTTTTAGGTTAGGATTCTTTCTTTCCTTAGAATATGACATGCTAGTGGTAAGTAACACCCTTTATCGCATCGTCTTAATTTATTCCAATTTTTTTTCCTTTACATTAGGATTTTCCTTTCCTTAAAATTAGATGCACTTATGGCGTATAATGCCCTTCGTGGAACCATCCTAATTTATTATATTTTTTTTTCTTTAAGTTAATATTTTACTCTCTGTAAGATTAGATATGCGAGAGGTGGACACCATCATAATTTAATCGAGTTTTCTTTTATTTAGGTTAGAAATTTTCCTTTCCTTAGAATTAGACGCTAGTAGTGCACAATATCCTTTGTGGCACCATCTTAGTTTAATCCAGTTTCATTTCCTTTATTTTAGGATTATTCATTTCCTTAGGATATGACGTGCTAAGGTGAATAACGCCCTTCGTGGCACCTTCCTAGTTTTATCACGATTTCTTTTCCTTTAGGTTAAGATTTTTTTTAGGATTAGGCGTGCTAGTCGTGTACAATGTCATTCATGACACCATACTAGTTTAATACAATTTTCTTTTCATTTAGGTTTGGATTACTTCGTTTCTTAGGATTAGACGTGCTAGTGGTGGATGAAGTCCTTCGTGGCATTATCCTAGTTTATTTCAATTTTTTTTCATCAGGTTAAGATTTTTCCTTTCTATAAGATTTAGATATGCTAAAGGTGGACACTATCCTAGTTTAATCCAGTTTTCTTTTTCTGTAAGTTTGGATTTTTTCCTTTCCTTAAGATAAGACACGATAGCAGTGGACCCTTCGTGGCACCATCTTAGTTTAATCCAGTTTTCTTTTCCTTTATTTTAGTATTATTCTTTTGCTTAAGATATGACGTGCTAGTGGTGAGTAACGCATTTCGTGTGATCATCCTAATTTTATCACAATTTCTTTTTCTTTAGGTTAGGATTCTTCCTTTTTATAGGATTAGACGTGCTAGTCGTGTACAATGATATTCGTGACACCATACTAGTTTAATACACTTTTCTTTTCATTTAGGTTTGGATTGTTCAGTTCCTTAGGATTAGACGTGCTACTGGTGGACAATGTCATTCGTGGCACCATCCTAGTTTATTCCAGTATTTATTTTTTAGGTTAAGATTTTTTTCTTTCGATGGGATTAGACATGGTACGAGTGGACACCATCCTAATTTGATCCAGTTTGATTTTCTTTAGGTTTGGATTTTTCCTTTCCTTAGGATTAGACGCGCTTGTAGTGGACAACACCCTTTGTGGCACCATCTTATTTTAATCCAATTTTAATTTTCTTTATTTTGGGATTATTCCTTTCTTAGGATATGACGTGCTAGTGGTAAATAATGTCTTTCATAGCACCATCCTAGTTTAATCACATTTTTTTTGTCCTTTTTGTTAGGATTCTTTCCATTTGTAAGACTAGACGTGTTAGTGATGGATAATGCACTTCATGGCACTCCGTGGCACCATCCTTATTTTAATCCAGCTTCATTTCCATTAGGTTAGGATTCTTCCTTTCCATAGAATTAGACATACGAGTGTTGGATAACGCCTTTGTGGCACCATCCTAATTTAATACAATTTTCTTTTCCTTTAAGTTAGGATTTTTCCTTTCGTTAGGATTACTAGGCGTGCTAGTGGTGGATAATGCCCTTCATGGTTCCATCCTATTTTAATTCAGTTTTCTTTTCCTTTATGTTTGAATTTTTTTTTCCCATAGGATTAGATCTATTAGTCGTGTACAATGCCTATCGTGGCACCATACTTGTTTAATCTAGTTTTCTTTTCATTTATGTTAGGATTCTTTCTTTCCTTAGGACTAGACGTTCTAGTGGTCGACAATGCTCTTCGTGGTACCATCCTAGTTTAATTCAATTTTATTTTCCTTTAGTTTTGAATTTTACTTTCCTTAGGATTAGACAAGCTAAGGGTGGATGACGTGCTTCGTAGCACTATCCTAATTTAATCTAATTTTTTTACTTTAGGTTATGATTTTTCTTTTTCCTTAGGATTAAAGGAGCTAATGAGGGATGATAATGCCCTTCGTGGCACCATCCTAGTTTTAATCCAATTATCTTTTTCTTAAGACTACTATTCTTTCTTTCCTTAGGATTAGACGTGCTAGTGGTGGACAATGCCCTTTGTGGAACCATCTTAGTTTAATCCAATATTCTTTTTTCTTTAGGTTAGGATTCTTCTTTTTCGTAGAATTAGACATGCTAGCGGTGGACATTGCCCCTTTATTGCACCATCCAAGTTTAATTCAAAATTCTTTTTCTTTAAGTTAGGATTCTTCTTTTCCTTAGGATTAGATGTTCTAGTGGTGGATAATTCCCTTTGTGGTTCAATCTTAGTTCAATTTAGTTTTCTTTTGTTTTAGGTTTGGATTCTTTCTTTCCGTAGAATTTGATGATTAGGGTTGGATAACGCACTTCGTGGCACTATCCTAGTTTAATTCATTTTTTTACTTGAGGTTAGGATTTTTACTTTCTTTAGGATTAAATGTGCTAGTGGGGGATAATGCCTTTTGTGGTATCATCATAATTTTAACTCAATTATCTTTTCTTTTAGGATAGTATTCTTCATTTCCTTAGGATAGACGTGTTAGTATTGGACAATGCCCTTAATGACACCATCTTAATTTAATCTTATATTCTTTTCTTTTAGGTTAAAATTCTTCCTTTTTGTAGGATTAGAGGTGCTAGTCGTGTACAATGTCATTTATGGCACCAAACTAGTTTAATACAATTTTCTTTTAATTTAGGTTTGGATTGTTCTGTTCCTTAGGATTAGACGTGCTAGTGGTGAATAATGCCCTTCGTGGCACCATCCTAATTTATTCTATTTTTTTAGGTTAAGATTTTTCCTTTTTCATTTGATTAGACATGCTAGAGGTGGACACACCATCCTAATTTAATCCAATTTTCTATTCCTTTAGTTTAGGATTTTTCATTTTCTTAGGATAGGACGAGCTAGTAATGGACAACACCCTTCGTGGAACCATCTTAGTTTAATCTAGTTTTCATTTCCTTTATTTTGGGAATATTATTTTTGTTAGATATGACGTGCTAGTGGTGAATAATACCCTTTGTGGCACTGTCCTAGTTTTATCATGATTTTTTTTCCTTTAGATTAAGATTCTTCCTTTTTGTAAGATTAGACGTGCTAGTTCTGTACAATGCCATTCGTGGCATCATACTAGTTTAATTCAATTTTCTTTTCATTTAGGTTTGGATTGTTTTGTTTCTTAGGATTAGACGTACTAGTGGTGGATAATGCACTTCATGGCACCATCCTAGTTTATTCTAGTTTTTTTTTTTTAGGTTAAGATTTTTCCATTCCGTAGGAAGAGGTGGACACCATGCTAGTTTAATCAAGTTTTCTTTTTTTTTTTAGGTTAGAATTTTTCATTTCCTTAGGAAAAGACGTGCTAGTAGTGGATAACACCCTTCATGGCACCATCTTAGTTTAATCTAGTTTTCATTTCCTTTATTTTGGGATTATTCTTTTCCTGAGGACATGACATGCTAGTGGTGAATAACGCACTTCGTGGTAACATCCTAATTTTATCACGATTTCTTTTCCTTTAGGTTAGAATTATTCCTTTTTGTAGGATTAGACGTGCTAGTCGTGTACAATGTCATTTGTGGCACCATACTAGTTTAATATAATTTTATTTTCATTTAGGTTTGGATTGTTTTGTTCCTTAAGATTAGACGTACTAGTGGTGGATAATGTCATTCGAAGCACCATCTTAGTTTATTCCAGTGTTTTTTTAGGTTAAGTTTTTTTATTCCCGTAGGATTAGACATGCTCGGAGTGGACAACATCCTAGTTTAATCTAGTTTTCTTTTCCTTTATGTTAGGATTTTGCTTTAGGATATGACGTGCTAGTGGTGAATAATGCCCTTTCGTGTGGCACCATCCTAGTTTAATCCAGTTTTCTTTTCATATTGGTTTGGATTTTATCTTTCGTTACAATTAAAAAGAGCTTCTTGTGGATAATGCCCGTTGTGGCATCATCCTTATTTTAATCCAGCTTCTTTTCCTTTAGGTTAGGATTATTTCTTTTCATAGGATTCGACGTGCGAGTGGTGGATAACTCCGTTTGTGGCACCATCATTGTTTAATCCAGTTTTTTTTACCATTAGGTTAATACTATTTCTTTCCTTAGGATTAGACGTGTTAAAGGTGGACAAATGCCCTTCGTGGTAGCATCCTAGTTTAATTAAGTTCTCTTTTTCTTTAGTTTTGGATTCTTTCTTTTCATAGGATTAGACCTGTTAGTTATGTACAATGCCCTTCATGGAACTATACTAGTTTAATCTAGTTTTCTTTTCATTTATGTTAGGATTCTTCTTTTCATTAGGATTTGTCATGGTAGTTGTAGACAATGCCCTTTTGTGGCACCATCCTAGTTTAATTCAGTTTTCGTTTCCTCCTGGTTAGGATTCTTACTTTCCTTATGATTAGACAAGATAGGGGTGGATAACGCGCTTCGTGACACTATCCTTGTTTAATCCAATTTTGTTTCCTTTAGGTCAGGATTTTTTTTTCTTAGGCAAAAACAGAATATATGGAGTATAATTTTAGCAGTAATAGACCTAGTGAGGGGATTGTGACTTTGGGCGATCAAGTCATTAATAAGAGTATGCGTTTTATATATCTTGGATCTATTGTTAAGAGTGGTGGTAAAATAGATGGGGATATTATCAGCAGAATTCAAGTTGGATGGTTGAAGTAGAGGAATGCATCGGGCTTGTTGTGTGATAGAAAAGTATCCCTGAAACATAAGGGAAAATTCTATAAGATGGTAGTGAGGCAGAGATGAGGATGCTCAGGTGGATGAGTGGCTTTACCCTTAGAGACAGGATACGAAATGAGCATATAGGTGAAAATGTTGGAGTAGCTCCAGTAGAAGATAAGGTTAGAGAGAGTCACTTTAGATGGTTTGGTCACATAAAACGGCGGTCTTCCAATGACCCGGTTAGGAGAGTAGAGATATTAGATTTGACTTATGTTAAGAGAGGTAGAGGTAAACCTAAAATGACTTGGTTAAAATATATAAGGAATGACCTTTCTTTATTAGATTTAAACGAGAATTTAACCTTTAATAGGACATAATGGAGAAAAGGGATTCATGTAGCCGACCCCACATAATGGGATAAAGGCTTGATGTTGTTGTATTAAACATGCTAGTGAGGGATAACGCCCTTCGTGGCACCTTCCTAGTTTAAATCCAGTAATCTCTTCTTTTTTGTTAGGATTCTTTTTTTCCTTAAGATTTAGATGTGCTAGGGGTGGACAATGCCCTTTGTTGCACCTTCCTAGTTTATTCTAATATTCTTTTTCCTTTAGGTTCTGATTCTTCTTTTTCGTAGGATTAGAAGTACTATTCATATATATCGACTTTTGTGGAATCATACTAGTTTAATACAATTTTCTTTTCATTCAGGTTAAAATCTTTTCTTTCTTTGGAATTAGACGTGCTAGTGATGTATAATGCCCTTTGTGACACTATGCTAGTTCAATCCGATATGCTTTTCTTTTAGGTTAGGATTCTTCCTTTTCATAGGATTAGATGTGCTTGTCGTGTATAATGCCATTCGCGGAACCATACTAGTTTAATTTTTTTTTTATTTCATTTGGTTAGGATTCTTCCGTTCCTTAGTTTTAGAAGTGCAAGTGATGGATAATGTCATTTGTGGCACCATCCTAGTTTAATTTAGTTTTCTTTTCTTTTTAGTTAGAATTTTCCTTACCTCAGGATTAGACATGTCAGTGGTGCCTAAAAACCTTCGTAGCACCATCCTAGTTTAATATAATTTTCTTTTCTTTTAGGTTAGTATTCTATCTTTCCTTAGAATTGTACGTGCTAGTGGTGGATAATGCTTTTCGTGGTAACATCTTAGTTTAATCCAGTTTTCTTTTCCTTTAGGTTAACATTTTTTCTTTCCTAAGGTTTAGATGTTCAAGTCGTGCACAACGTCATTCGTGGCACCATTCTACTTTAATCCAATTTTTTTTTCTGTAGGTTAAGATTCTACCTTTCCGTAGGAGTTGACGTTTTAGGGTGGGAAACACCCTTCGTGGTACCATCCTAATTTAATCCATTTTTTTTAACTTTAGGTTTAGATTTTTCATTTTCTTAAGATTAGATGTGATAGTGGTAGACAATGCACTTTCTAGCATCGTTTTAGTTTAATCTAGTTTTCTTTTTCTTTTAAGTTAGGATTTTTCCCTTCCGTAGAATTAGTTATGCTAGTGGTGGATAACGCACTTCGTGGCATCATCCTACTTCAATCTAATTTTCTTTTCCATTAGTTTAGGATTTTTCCTTTCCATAAGATTAGACATGCTTGTGGTGGAAAACGCCTTTCATGACACTATCCTAGTTTAATACAATTTTCTTTTCCTTTAGATTAACATTCTTCATATCCTAATAATTAGATGTATAAGTGTTGGATAACACTCTTTGTGGGACCATTATAGTTTAAATCAGTTTTCTTTTTCTTTATGTTATGATTCTTCCTTTCCGTAGGATTAGACATGCTCCTAGTGGACAACGTTCTTCATGGCACCATCCTGGTTTAATCAAGTTTTTTTTTTTTTTCCATTAGGTTAAGATTCTTCCTTTTTTAAGGATTAGATGTGCTATTGGAGGATAACGCTCTTCGTAGCTCCATCTTAATTTAATCATATTTTTTTCATTGGGTTAGGATTTTCTTTTACTTAGGATTTTAGATATACCGGTGGTGGATAACTTCCTTCATGGCACCATCCTAGTTTTAATCCAATTTTTTTTTCTTTAGGTTAGTATTCTTCCTTTCCTTAGGATTAGACGTGCTAGTGGGGGATAACACCCTCTGTGTCACTACCTAGTTTAATCTTATTTTCTATTCCTCTAGGTTTGGATTCTTCATTTCCTTATGATTAGTAGTCTTAGTGGTGAAAAAAACCCTTCATGGCACCATCCTAGTTTAAAATAGTTTGTTTTTCTTTTAGATTAGTATTCTTTCTTTTTATAGGAATAATCGTGAGGCACCATACTAGTTTAATCTAGTTTTTATTATCCTTTTGGTTCGAATTCTTTTTTCCTGAGGATTAGACGTGTTAGTAGTAGATAACGTTCTTCAAGGCACCATCCCAATTTAATCCAATTTTCTTTTCCTTAAAGTTAGATTCTTCCTTACCTTAGTATTAGTTGTGATAGTGGTGGACAATGTCATTTGTGGCACCATCCTAGTTTAATTCAATTTTCTTTTCTTTTACTTTAGGATACTTATTTTAATTAAGATTAGACGTGCTACTAGAAAATAACAGCCTTTATAACATCATCCTAATTTAATCATTTTTTTTCTATTAGGTTAGGATTTTTCTTTTCTTAGGATTAGATATGCCGGTGATAGATAACGCACTTTCTGGCCGTCATCCTAGTTTAATCACCTTTTCTTTTCCTCTAGGTTTGGATTATTCATTTTCTTATTATAGACGTATTAGTGATGGATAACACCCTTCGTGGCACCATCCCAATTTAATCTAATTTTCTTTTCCTTTAGTTTAGGATTCTTCATTTCTATATGATTAGGGGTGCTAGTTGTGTACAATGCCCTTCTTTGCACGATACTAATTTAATCCAGTTCTTAATTTCTTTTGGTTAGGCTTCTTTCCTTAGGATTAAATTTGGAAGTGATGGATAATCCCTTTCGTGGAAACATCCTACTTTAATCAAGTTTTCTTTTCCTTTAGGTTTGGATTCTTTCTTTCTGTAGGATTAGAAGTGCTAGTTATGTATAATGCCCTTTGAGGTATCATACTTGTTTAATCCTGTTTTCTTTTCCTATTGGTTAGAATTTTTCTTTTCCTTTGGATTAGACATGTTAGTGGTGAATAATACCCTTTGTGGCATTATCCTAGTTTAATCATATTTTCATTTTTCCTTTAGGTTAAAATTCTTTCATTCCTTATGATTAGACATGGTAGTGTTGGATAACGCTCTTTATGGCACCATCCTTTGTTAATCTAGTTTTATTTTCCTTTAGGTTATGATTCTTCATTTCCTTAGGATTAGACATACTAGTTTTGGACAATACCTTTCGTGGCACCATCCTTGTTTAATCCAATATTCTTTTCTCTTAGGTTATGATTCTTCCTTTCCGTAAAATAAGATGTGCTAGTGGTGGACATCGCCCTTTGTGGCACCATCTAAGTTTAATACAGTTTTCTTTTCCTTCATGATAGCATTCTTTCTTTCCATAGAATTAGACGTGGAAGTGGTGAATAACACCTTTCGTGGCACCATCCTAATTTAATCTAGTTTTCTTTTCGTTTAGGTTAGGATTCTTTCTTTTTGTAGGATTAGACGTAGTAGGAGTGGACAATGCCCTTAATGATACCACCCTAATTTAATTATGTTTTCTTTTCTTTTAGTTTAGCATTCTTCATTTCCTTAGGATTAGACATACTAGTGGTGTACCACGTCCTTAATGACATCATTCTACTGTAATCCAATTTTATTTTCATTTAGATTAACATTTTTTCTTTCCTTAAAATTTGACATGCTAGGGGTGAATAATACCCTTCATTGCACCATCGTAGTTTTATCAAGTTTTCTTTTTCTTTAAGTTAGCATGCTTTCTTTCCTTAGGATTAGACGCGCTAGTGGAGGACAACACCCTTCGTGGCACCATCTTGGTTTAATCTAGTTTTCATTTCTTTTAGGTTAGAATTCTTCCTTACGATATGACGTGCTAGTGGTGGATAACATCCATTGTGGCACCATCCTAGTTTAATCAAGTTTTATTTTCCTTTTTGTTAGGATTTTTCCTTTCCATAAGATTAGATGTGCAGGCGGTCGATAACGTCCTACATGGCACCATCCTAGTTTAATCTAGCTTTTGGTTCTTTTAGGTTAGGATTTTTTTCTTTCCTTAGGATTTAAAGTGCTAGTGGTGGATAATGCCCTTCGTGGAACGATCTTAATTTTAATCTAGCTTCTTATCCTTCATGTTAGGATTCTTTATTTCCTTAGAATTAGACGTGCGAGTCGTGGATAACGTCATTTGTGGAACCTTTCTAGTTTAATCCAATTTTCTTTTTTCCTTTAGCTTAGGATAATTAATTTTCATAGGATTAGACCAGTTTGTCATGTACAACGCCTTTCATGGCACCATACTACTTTAATCTTATTTTCTTTTCATTTAGATTAAGATTCTTACTTTCCTTAGGATTTGATATGCTAGAGGTAAAAAATGGCCTTCGTTGAACTATTTTAGTTTAATCTAATTTTTTGTTTTTCATTTATGTTAGGATTCTTCATTTCCTTAGGATTTGACATGTTAGTGGTGGATAATGCTCTTCCTAATACCATCCTAGTTTAATTCAATTTTGTTTCGTATATGTTAGGATTCTTACTTTCCTTAATATTAGACGAGCTAGGGGTGGATAACGTGCTTCGTGGAACTATCCTAGTTTGATTTATTTTTTTCCTTTAGGTTAGGATTTTTCTTTTCCTTAGGATTTGAAGTGCTAGTGCGGGATAATGTCCTTCGTGGCATCATCCTAGTTTTAATCTAGTTATCATTTCCTTTATGTTATGATTTTTTATTTTCTTACGATTAGAAGTGCTAATGGTGGATAATGTCCTTTGTCGCACCATCCTAGTTTAATCCAATATTATTTTTCTTTAGGTTAGGATTCTTCTTTTTTGTAGGGTTAGACGTGCTAGTGGTGGATAATACCTTCCGTGGCACCATCCTAGTTTAATCCTTTTTTTTCTTTTAGATTAGAATTTTTCTTACCGCAGGATTAGACGTGCTTGTGATGCCTAAAAACTTTCGTAGCACCATCTTAGTTTTATTACAATTTTCTTTCTCTTTAGGTTATCATTTTATCTTTCCTTAGAATTATATATGGTAGTGGTGGATAATGCCCTTTGTCGCACCATATTATTTTAATCTAATTTTCTTTTCATTTGGGTTAGGATTCTTCCTTTCCATAGGAATTTGAAATGCTAGTGGTGTTTAATGCCATTCGTGGAATCATTCTAGTTTAATTTATTGTTTTTTTCATTTAGGTTAGTATTCTTCATTTTCTTAGGATTTGACATGGTAGTGGTGGACAATGTCCTTCATGGCACCTTCCTAGTTTTATCCAGTTTTCCTTTCATTTAGGTTAAGCTTCTTACTTTTTTTAGGATTAGACGAGTTAGGAGTGGATAACGCGCTCCGTGGCACTATCTTAGTTTAATCCATTTTCTTTTCTTTAGGTTATGATTTTTCATTTCCTATTGATTAAAAGTGCTAGTGGGGAATAACGTCCTTCGTGACACCATCCTAAATTTAATCCAGTTATCTATTCCTTTAGGTTAGGATTATTTATTTTCTTATGATTAGACATGCTAATGGTGGATAATGCCCTTTGTGACACCATCCTAGTTTAATCAAATATTCTTTTCCTTTAGGTTATGATTCTTTCATTTTGTAGGATTAGACATGCTAGTCGTGTGTAACGCCATTCGTGGAACCATACTAGTTTAATATAATTTTATTTTTTATTTAGGTTAGAATTCTTCCGTTCCTTAGTATTTGACTTGCTAGTGGTGAATAATGTACTTCGTGGCACCATCCTAGTTTAATCCAATTTTTTTTTTCTTTTTTGTTACGATTTTCCTTACCTTAGGATTAGACGTGCTAGGGGTGCCTAAAAACCTTCGTATCACCATCCTACTTTTAATATATTTTTTCCCTTTAGATTAGCATTTTATCTTTTCTTAGAATTATATGTGCCAGTGGTGGATAATGCCCTTTGTGGCACCATCCTACTTTAATCCAGTTTTTTTTTCTTTTAGGATAAGACTCTACATATCCTAAGGATTAAATGTTTAAATGGTGGATAGCGCCCTTCGTGGAACAATCATAGTGTAAACCAATTTTATTTTCTTTAGGTTAATATTCTACCTTTCCATATGATTAGACGTTCTAGGGGTGTACAATGCCCTTTGTGGCATCAACCTATTTTAATCTAGTTTTTTTTTTTTACTTTATGTTAGGATTCTTCCTTTTTATTAGACGTGCTAGTGGTGGAGCATGCTCTTCGTGGCACCACCTTAGTTTTAATTTAGTTTTTTTTTTCTTTAGGTTAGAATTATTTCTTTCCTTAGAATTTGGCGTGGTAGTGGTGAATAACGTTCTTTGTGGAACCATCCTAGTTTAATCCAGTTTTTATTTCCTATTGGTTAACATTCTTCTTTTTCTAAGGATTAGTCATGCGAGTGGTGAATAATGTGCCCTTCATTGCACCATTCTAGTTTAATCTAATTTTTTTTTTTAAGGTTAGGATTCTTCCTTTCTTTAGGATTATACGTACTAGTGGTAGACAATGCCATTCGTCGTACCATCATAATTTAATCTATTTTTTTTTTTACTTTGGTTATGGTTTTACCTTTCCTTAGCATTAAAAGTGTTCATGATGAATAATGTCATTCATGACACCATCCTAATTTTAATTTAGTTTTCTCTTTTATTAGTTAGGATTTTTCCGTTCTTTAAGATTAGATGAGCGAGTGGTCCAATTTTTTTTTTTAGGTTAGGATTCTTCATTTCTTTAGGATTAGACGTGCTAGTGGTAGACAATGCCCTTCGTGGTACCATCATAATTTAATCTTTTTTTTTTAAAATTTGGTTATGGTTTTACCTTTCCTTAGGATTAAAAATGTTCATGATGGATAATGTCATTCATGGCACCATCCTAGTTTTAATTTAGTTTTCTCTTTTATTAGTTAGGATTTTTTCGTTCTTTAAGATTAGATGAGCGAGTGGTGGATAATGCCTTTCGTCGCATAATCCTATTTAATCCACTTTCTTTTCCTTTAAGTTGGGTTTTTCCCTTTTCTTTTGATTAGATGTGTCATTGGTGGATAATGTATTTCGTGGCACCATCCTAGTTTAACCCAGTTTTTCTTTTCCTTTATATTAGGATTCTTCCTTTCCGTAGGATTAGACGTTCTAGTGGTGCAAAATATCCTTTGTGGCACAATATTAGTTTAATTTAGTTTTCTTTTTATTTAGGTTACAACTCTTCCTTTCCTAAGGATTAGATCTAGTGGTTGACAATGTCCTTCCTGACACCATACAAGTTTAATTTAGTTCTCCCTTACTTTTAAGTTAGGATTCTTCATTTTTATAATACAATATTTTTTTTTTTTTTTAGGTTAGGATTTTTCCTTTCTTTAGGATTAAAAGTTCTAGGGGTGGATAACGCTATTCATGACACCATCTTAGTTTTAATCCAATTATCTTTTCTTTTAGGTTAGGAGTCTTTTTTTTCTTAGGATTAAACATGCTAGTGGTGGACAATGCCATTCGTGGCACCATCCTAGTTTAATCCAATATTATTTTATCTTAGGTTAGAATTTTTCCTTTTTATAGGATTAGACATGCTAGTTGTGTACAATGCTATTCGTGGAACAATACTAGTTTAATCCAGTTTTCTTTTCATTTAGGTTAGGATTCTTATGTTCCTTAGGATTAGACATGCTAGTGGTGGATAATGCCCTTTTTGACGCCATCTTAGCTTAATCCAATTTTTTTTTTACTTAAGTTAGGATTCTTCCTTTTCATAAGATTAGACGTGTTAGGGGTAGACCACGCCCTTGATGATACCATCCTAATGTAATCCAATTTTTTTTTCTTTTAGGTTAGTATTCTTCCTATATTTAGGATTAGACATATTTGTGATGTACCACATCTTTCATGCTATCATCATAGTTTAATCTTGTTTTATGTTCCTTTAGATTAACATTCTTTCTTTCCTTAGAATTAGACTTGCTAGGGTTGAATAACGCCCTTCGTTGCGCCATCCTAGTTTAATAAGTTTTTTTTTTCCATTAGGGTAGCATTCTTTCTTTCCTTAGGATTAGATGTGCAAGTGGTAGATAACGCTATTTGTGGCACCATTATGGTTTAATCCTGTTTTCTATTTCTTCAATTTTGGATTCTTCCTTTCTTTCGGATTTGACGCTCTAGTAGAGGACAAAACCCTTCGTGACACCATCCTGAGTTTAATCTAATTTTCATTTCTTATTGATTTGAATTTTTCTTTCCTAGGATATGACATGCTAGTGGTGGATAACGCCCTTTGTGGCACCATCCTAGTTTATTTAAGTTTTCTTTTTCTTTTTATTAGGATTTTTCCTTTCCATATGATTAGATGTGCAAGCGGTTGATAATGCCCTATATGACACCATCCTAGTTTAATCCAGTTTTTGATTATTTTATGTTAGGATTTTATCTTTCCATAGGATTAAAAGTGATAGTGGTTGATAACGCACTTCGTGGCACGATCTTAGTTTTAATCTAACTTCTTATCATTTAGGATAGGATTCTTCCTTTTCTTTGAATTAGACGTTCGAGTGACGGATAAAGCCCTTTATGGAACCATCCTAATTTAGTCTAGTTTTCTTTTCCTATAGGTTAAGATTCTTCTTTTCCATAGGATTAGACCTGTTTGTCAAGTACAACGTCTTTCGTGGCTAGTGATATATGAAGTAAAACAATGATATATGAAAAAATAAATGAACTAACACAATAATATATATTATCTTTCTATTGAACTATGAAGTAACACAATGATATATGAAACAAAAAATTGTATATGACGTAAAGTGGCTATTGATAAATGGCAAGTAATATAATTGAAACACAAATATTTCATGAGCAAAAAATTAGTACAATTTTCTTTTCCCTTAGGTTAGTATTTTTCCTTTCCTAAGATTAAGATGTTTAAATCGAGCGTAACGCCCTTCGTGACAACCATTCTAGGGGTGGACAACACCCTTCATTGCACCACCCTAATTTATCTAGTTTTTTTTTAACTTTAGAATTGGATTCTTCGTTTCCTTAAGATTAGACGTGCATGTGGTGGAACATACCCATCGTGGAACCATCCTAGTTTTAATTTAATTTTCATTTCCTTTAGGTTAGCATTGTTTCATTCCTTAAAATTTGACGTGATAGTGGTGAATAACTCTCATAATGGCACCAACTTAGTTTAATCCATTTTTTTTTTTACTTTTGGTTAGCATTCTTCCTTTCCTAAGAATTAGATGTCCAAATGGTGGATAACGCCCTTCGTGAAACCATCATAGTTTATTCCAGTTTATTTTCCTTTTGGTTAGGATTCTTCCTTTTCTTAGGATTAAACGTGCTAGTGGTAGATAATGTCCATTGTGACCTCATCATAATTTAACCAAATATTCATTTCCTTTAGGTTAGGATTCTTCCTTTCCTTAGGATATGACGTGCTAGTAGTGAATAAAGCCCTTCGTCACACTATCTTACTTTAATCGAATTTTTTTTTTCTTTAGGTTATTGTTTTCCTTTTTTTAAAATTAGACGTACTTCTGGTGCATAACGCTCTTTGTAACTCTATTCTAGTTTTAAGCCAGTTTTTATTTCCTTTACGTTAGGATTCTTCATTTTTTTTTAGGATATAACGTGTTAGTGGTGGATAATATCGTTCATAGCACTATCCTAGTTTATTCCATTTTTTGTTTCCATTAGATTAAGATTCTTCTTTTTCACAGGATTAGACATGGTAGTGGTGGATAATATCCTTTGTGACATCATCCTAGTTTAATCCTTTTTTTTTACTTTGATTAGGATTTTATCTTTTTGTATGATTGATAGTGCTAGTGATGAATAATGCCCTTGGTGGCATCATTATTGTTTTAATCCAATATTCATTTTCATTAGATTAAGATTTTTTCTTTCCTTAGGATTAGACGAGTTACTGGTGGGCAACGCCCTTCGAGTTAACCTGGTGGGCATCGCCCTTCGTGGCACAATCCTAATTTAATCCAATTTTCTTTTCCTTTTGGTTCAGATTCTTTATTTTCTTAGGTTTAGACGCTAGTGGTTTGACAATGCCCTTCATGGCACTATCTCACTTTAATCTAATTTTTATTTAGGTTAAGATTCATCCTTTCCGTAGGATTAGATAATCTATTCATGTATAATGTCCTATGTGGCAACATACTATTTTAACTAAGTTTTCTTTTCATTTAGGTTAAAATACTTTTTTGCCTTAGGATTAGATATGCTAGTGGTAGAAAAATGCCCTTTCTGGCACTATTTTAGTTTAATCTATTTTTTTTTCTTTTAAGTTGGGATTCTTCTATTCTTTAGGATTAGTTGTGCTAGTTGTGGATAACACGCTTTGTGTCACTACCCTACTTTAATCAATTTTCTTTTCCATTTGGTTAGGATTTTCCTTTTTCATAAGTTTAGACATTATGCTTGTGGTGGAAACTCCTTTCGTGGCACCATCATAGTTTAATCCAATTTTCTTTTCCTTTAGGTTAGAATTATTGCTTTTCTTGGAATTAGACATGCTGGTGGGGGATAACGCCATTCGAGGCAATATCATAGTTTGATCAAATTTTGATTTCTTTTACGATTTTTCCTTTCCTTAGGGTTAGATATGTATGTAGATAACGCCCTTAGTGGCACCAACCTTGTTTTAGTCAAGCTTTCTTTTTCTTTAGGTTAGGGTTCTTTCTTTTCTAAGGATTAGACGTGCTAGTAGTGGATAACGCCTTTCGTAGCACCATCCAAGTTTAAAACTAATATTCTTTTCCTTTTGGTTAGGATTCTTTCTTTCCAAAGGATTAGATGTGCTAGTGGTAGATGATGCTCTCGTTGCACTATTCTCGTTTATTACAGTTTTTCTTTACTTTAGGTTATGATTCTTCATTTCTTTAGTATTTGACGTGCTATTTGTTGATAACACCCTTCGTCGCACCATCCTAATTTAGTCCAATTTTCTTTTCCTTTAGATTAGTATTTTTCTTTCCATAGAATTATAGAGGTATTAAGTTTATGTGTCATACTTTAAAACTATGGGAGCGAGTTATGGAGCATAGGTTGCGGCGTGATACTAATGTTTCTCAAAATCAATTTGGATTCATGTCGGGTAGGTTGACTATGGAAGCCATACATTTATTAAGAGGTTTGATGGAGAAATATAGAGAAAATAAGGAGGATCTAAATAAGATATTTATTGATTTAGAAAAAGCATATGATAAAGTTCCAAGAGAAGTGCTATGGAGAGTTCTTGAAAAGAAAGGAGTCAATAATGCTTATATTCAACTCATTAAAGATATGTATGCAGGAGCTATTACTTGTGTTCAAACACAAGGTGGATTGACCAAGTATTTTCCCTATTACGGTTGGGTTACATCAAGGATCAGCCTTAAGCCCATATCTTTTTGCTTTAGTCATGGATGTTCTCACTAGACATTTGCAAGAGGATGTACCTTGGTGTATGCTTTTTGCTGATGATATTCTTCTTGTTGATAAGACTAGAGAGGGAGTTGAAGGTAAACTTGAATTATGGAGGTCAACCTTAGAGTCTAAAGGTTTTCGCTTGAGTAGATCTAAAATGGAATATATGGAGTGTAATTTTAGTAGTAATAGACCTAGTGAGAGGATTGTGACTTTGGGCGATCAAGTCATTAATAAGAGTACATGTTTTAGATATCTTGGATCTATTGTTCAGAGTGATGGTGAAATAGATGGGGATATTATCAGCAGAATTCAAGTTGGATGGTTGAAGTGGAATGCATTGGGCTTGTTATGTGATAGAAATGTACCCCTCAAACTTAAGGGAAAATTCTATAAGATGGTAGTGAGGCCTGCAATGCTTTATGGTGCCGAATGTTGGCCTTTAAAAGAGAAGCAAAATACTAAGTTAAGTGTGGCTGAGATGAGGATGCTCAGGTGGATGAGTGGCTTTACCCTTAGAAATAGGATACGAAATGAGCATATAAGTGAAAAGGTTGGAGTAGCTCCAGTAGAAGATAAGATTAGAGAAAGTCGCCTTAGATGGTTTGGTCACATAAAACGACGACCTTGTGATGACCCGGTTAGGAGAGTAGAGGTATTAGATTTGACTTATGTTAAGAAAGGTAGGGGTAGACCTAAAAAGACTTGGTTAGAAAACATTAGGAATGACCTTTCTTTATTAGATTTAAACGAGAATTTGACTTTTAATAGGACACAATGGAGAAAAAGGATTCATGTAGCTGACCCCGCGTAGTGGGATAAAGGGTTGATGTTAGGGGTAGACCTAAAAAGACTTGGTTAGAAAATATTAGGAATGACCTTTCTTTATTAGATTTAAACGAGAATTTGACTTTTAATAGGACACAATGGAGAAAAAGGATTCATGTAGTCGACCCCACGTAGTGGGATAAAGGCTTGATGTTGTTGTTTGTTGTAGAATTATACGTACTAGTGGTGGATAACGGCCTTTTTGCCACCATCCAAACTTTAATCCAGTTTAATTTTCCTTTAGGTCAGGATATTTCATTTTCTTAGGATTAAGTCCTTAAATTTTCTTTTAGGCAGATAAAGTCCTTTTTAGCACTATCCTATTTATAGGTTAGGCATTATACACAACTAACTTTTCATTTAGGTTTGGATTCTTCCTTTCCTTAGGATTTGAAAAGTTAATGATGGATAATGCCCTTCGTGGCACCTTCCTAGTTTAACCTAATTTTGTTTTGCTCTAGGTTAGGATTCTTACTTTGCTTAGCATTAGACGAGCTAGAAGGTGGATAACACGCTCCGTGGCATTATCTTAGTTTAATTCAAATTTTTTTTTCTTTAGGTTAGAATTTTTCTTTTCCTTAGGATTAATGGTGCTAGTGGGAAATAACTCCCTTCGTGGCACCATCCTAGTTTTAATCCAATTATCTTTTCCTTGAGGTTAGGATTCTTTCTTTCCCTAGGTATAGACGTGCTATTGGTGGACAATATCCTTTGTGGCATTAGCCTAGTTTAATCCAATATTATTTTTCTTTAGTTTAGGATTCTTTCTTCTCGTAGGATTAAACGTGCTAGCATGTATAATGTCCTTCGTAGAAATATACTAGTTTAATTTAGTTTTTCTTCGTTTCTTATTATTAGACGCGCTAGTCGTGTATAATGCCCTTCATGGCACCATCCTTATTTAATCCAATTTTCTTTTCCTTTAGGCTATGATTTTCCTTATCTCAAGATTAGACATTCTAGTAGTGCATAAAAATGTTCGTATCACCATCCTAGTTTTAATACAATTTTATTTCCCTTTAGGTTAGCATTTTATCTTTCCTTAGAATTATATGTGCTAGTAATGGATAATGCACTTCGTGACACCATCCTAGTTTAATCCAGTTCTTTTCTTTTAGGTTAACTTTCTTCCTTTCCTAAGGATTAAATCTTCAATTGGTGGATAACGCCCTTCGTGGCACCATCATATTTTAATCTATTTTTTTTTTCTTTAGGTTAGTATTCTACCTTTCTATAGGATTAGCCGTTCTAGGAGTATACGATTAGATCTGTTAGTCATGTACAATGCCCTTCGTGGCACCATACTAGTTTAATCTACTTTTCTTTTTATTTAGGTTATGATTCTTTTTTTCCTTAGGACTAGACGTGCTAGTGGTCGAGAATGCCCTTCGTGGTACCATCCTAGTTTAATTCGATTTTCTTTTTCTTTAGTTTTGAATTCTTATTTTCCTTAGGATTAGACAAGCTAGGGATGGATAACGTGCTTCGTGGCACTATCCTAATTTAATCTAATTTTTCCCTTAAGTTATGATTTTTCTTTTCATTAGTATTAAAGGTGCTAGTGGGGGATGATAATGCCCTTCGTGGCACCATCCTAGTTTTAATTACATTATCTTTTCCTTTAGATTAGGATTCTTTTTTTCCTCGGGATTAGACATGCTAGTGAAGGACAATGCCCTTTGTGGCACCATCTTAGTTTAATCCAATATTCTTTTCCATTAGGTTAGGATTCTTTTTTTCTGTAAGATTAGACATGCTAGCGGTGGACAATACCCATTATTACACCATCCAAGTTTAATTAAAAATTCTTTTCCTTTAGTAACCGATTCTTCCTTTCCTTCGAATTAGACGTACTAGTGGTGGATAATTCCCTTCGTGGTACAATCTTAAATCAATTCAGTTTTCTTTTGTTTTAGGTTTGGATTCTTTCTTTCCATAGAATTTGATGAGCTAGGGTTGGATAACGCGCTTCGTAGCACCATCCTAGTTTAATCCATTTTTTTACTTTAGGTTAGGCTTTTCCTTTCCTCAGGATTAAATTTGCCAGTGGGGGATAATGCCTTAGTGGTACCATCCTAATTTTAATTCAAATATCTTTTCTTTTAGGATTGTATTCTTCATTTCCTTAGGATAGACGTGCTAGTGTTGGACAATGCCCTTAATGACACCATCGAAATTTAATCTTATATTCTTTTCTGATTTAGGTTAGAATTCTTCCTTTTGAACGATTAGACATGCTAGTCGTGTACAATGCCATTCGTAACACCATACTAGTTTAATAGAATTTTTTTTTCATTTAGGTTTGGATTATTTCATTCTTTAGGATTAGACCTGCTAGTGGTGGATAATGCCCTTCGTGGCACCATCCTAGTTTATTCCAGTTTTTTCTCCTTAGGTTATGATTTTTCCTTTCCGTACGATTAGATATGCTAAGAAAAGGTTGGAGTAGCTCTAGTAGAAGATAAGATTAGAGAGAGTCGCCTTAGATGGTTTGGTCACATAAAACGGCGGCGGCCTTACAATGACCCGGTTAGGAGATTAGAGGTATTAGATTTGACTTATGTTAAGAAAGGTAGAGGCAGACCTAAAAAGTCTTGGTTAGAAAATATTAGGAATTACCTTTCTTTATTAGATTTAAACGAGAATTTGACATTTAATAGAATACAAAGGATAAAAAGATTCATGTAGCCGACCCACATAGTGGGATAAAGGCATGATGATATTGTTGTTGTTGTAAGATTAGACCTGCTAGAGGTGGACACCATCCTAATTTAATCCATTTTTCTTTTCCTTTAGGTTAGTAATTTTCCTTTCCTTAGAATAAGACGCGCTAGTAGTGAATAATACCCTTCGTGACACCATCTTAGTTTAATCTAGTTTTCATTTCCTTTATTTTGTGATTATTCATTTCCTTAGGATATGGCATGCTAGTGGTGAATAACGTCCTTCATGACACCATTCTAATTTTATCACGATTTCTTTTCCTTTAGGTTAGAATTCTACCTTTTTGTAGGATTAGATGTGTTAATCGTGTACAATGTCATTCGTGGCACTATAATAGTTTAATACAATTTTCTTCATTTAAGGTTGGATTGTTTCGTTCATTAGGATTAGACGTGCTAGTGGTGGATAATGTCATTCGTGGCACCGTCCTAGTTTATTCCAGTGTTTTTTTTAGGTTATATTTTTTTTTTATTTTCATAGGATTAGACATGGTAGGTGTGGGCATCATCCTAATTTAATCTAATTTTCTTTTCCTTTAAGTTAAGATTTTTCCTTAGTATTAGACGTGCTAGTAGAGGACAATACCCTTCGTGGCACCATCATAGTTTAATCCAGTTTTTATTTCCTTTATTTTGAGATTATTCCTTTTATTAGGATATGACGTGTTAGTGGTAAATAACGCACTTCGTGACACCTTCAAAGTTCTATCACATTTTCTTTTTCTTTTTGTTAGGATTCTTGTTTTTCGTTTTATTAGACTTGCTAATGGTGGATAACACACTTTGTGACACCAACCTAGTTTCATCCAATTTTCTATTCATATAGGTTAGTATTTAACCTTTCATTACGATTAAAAGAGCTTTTGGTGGATAATGTCCGTCGTGGCATCATCCTTATTTTAATCCCGTTTCTCTTCCTTTAGGTTAGGATTCTTCCTTTTCATAGGATTCAACATGTGAGTGGTGGATAACTCTGTTTGAAGCACCATCATAGTTTAATCAAGTTTTTTTTCCTTTAGGTTAAGATTATTCCTTTCCTTAAGACTAGACGTGTTAGAGGTGGATAAATGCCCTTCATGGTACCATCCTAGTTTAATTCAGATTTCTTTTTCTTTTGTTTTGGATTTTTTTTTTCATAAGATTAGACCTATTAGTTGGGTACAATTCCCTTCATGGCACCATACTAGTTTAATCTAGTTTTCTTTTTTATTTAGGTTATGATTCTTCCTTTCCTTAGGATTTGTCATGGTAGTGGTGGATAATGCCCTTTTGTGTGGCACCATCATAGTTTAATTTAGTTTCTTTTCCTCTTGTTTAGGATTCTTACTTTCCTTATGATTAGACAAGCAAGGGGTGGATAACGCGCTTCATGGCACAATCCTAGTTTAATCCCATTTTTTCTTTCTTTTAGGTTAGGATTTTTTTTCCCTTAGGATTAAACATGCTAGTGAGGGATAACGCCCTTCTTGGCACCATTCTAGTTTAAATCCAATAATCTCTTCCTTTGGGTTAGGATTCTTTCTTTTCTTAGGATTAGACGTGCTAGTTGTGGATAATGCCATTTGTTACACCTTCCTAGTTTAATCCAATATTCTTTTTTCCTTTAGGTTTTGATTCTTCCTTTTCATATGATTAGACATACTATTCATGTATAATGCCCTGCGTGGAAACATTCTAGTTTATTATAATTTCCTTTTCATTCAGGTTAAAATTTTTTCTTTCCTAAGAATTAGACATGCTAGTGATGGACAATGCCCTTTGTGGCACCATAATAGTTCAATTAAATATGCTTTTCTTTTAGATTTGGATTCTTCCTTTTCGTAGAATTAGATATGCTTGTCGTGTATAACGTCATTCGTGTAACCATACTAGTTTTATCGATTTTTTTTTTTATTTTGGTTAGAATTCTTCTGTTCCTTAGTATTAGAAGTGCAAGTGGGGGATGATGTCATTTGTGGCACCATCTTAGTTTAATTAAGTTTTCTTTTCCTTTAGGTTAGTATTTTCCTTACCTCAGGATTAGACATGTTAGTGGTGCCTAAAAGCCTTCGTAGTACCAGTCTAGTTTTAATATAATTTTCTTTTCTTCTAGGTTAGCTTTTTATCTTTCCTTAGAATTGTATGTGCTAGTGGTAGATAACGCTTTTCGTGGTAGCATCCTAGTTTAATCAAGTTTTCTTTTCCTTTAGGTTAACATTTTTCCTTTCCTAAGGTTTAGATGTTCAAGTCGTGCACAACGTCCTTCGTGGCACCATTCTACTTTAATCCATTTTTTTCTGTAGGTGAAGATTCTACCATTCCGTAGAAGTAGACGTTCTAGGGTGGGCAACACCCTTCGTGGAGCCATCCTTTAATCCCTTTTTTTTTTTAAATTTAGGTTCATATTTTTCATTTTCTTAAGATTAAACGTGCTATTGGATGACCATATCCTTTGTGGAATCATCCTAGTTTTAATTTAGTTTTCTTTTCCTTTAGGTTAGCCTTAATTATTTCCTTAAAATTTGACTTGGTGGTGGTAAATAACTCCCATCGTGGCACCATCCTAGTTTAATCCAGTTTTCTTTAACTTTTGGTTAGCATTCCTCCTTTCCTAAGGATTAGACGTGTAAGTGGTGGATAACACCCTTCGTGGAACCATCCTAGTTTAATCCAGTTTATTTTCCTTTCGCCTAGGATTTCCTTTCCTTCGGATTTAACGTGCTAGAGGTAGATAATGCCCTTCGTGGTCTCATCATAGTTTAACCCAGTTTTCATATCCTTTAGGTTAGTATTCTTCCTTTCCTTAGAATATGACGTGCTAGTGGTGAATAACTCCCTTCGTCGCACCGTCCTAATTTAATCCAACTTTCATTTTCTTTAGGTTTGGATTTTCCTTTCCTTAAAATTAGACGTACTTGTAGTTGATAATGATGTTCGTGGCACAATCCTAATTTTAAATAAGTTTTTATTTAATGTAGGTTAGGATTCTTCCTTTTCTTAGGATATAACTTGCTAGTGGTAGATAATACCCTTTGTAATACTATCCTAGTTTATTTCATTTTTCTTTTTCATTAGGTCAATATTCTTTTTTTTTTCCACATGATTAAAAGTGTTTGTGGTGGATAATGCCTTTCATGGTACCATTCTAATTTAATCCAGTATTTTTTTTGTTAGGATTTTACCTTTTTGTAGGATTAAAAGTGCTAGTGGTGGATAATATCCTAGGTGGCACCATCCTTGTTTTCATTTTATATTCATTCCCATTATGTTAGGATTCTTCCTTTCTTTAGGAGTAGACGAGTTAGTGGTGGACAACGCCCTTCGTGGCACAATCCTAGTTTAATCCAATTTTCCTTTCTTTTTGTTTAGATTTTTTCTTTTCTTAGGATTAGATATGCTAGTCGTAGATAATGTCTTTCGTGGCACTATCCTAGTTTAATCCAATTTTTCTTTAGTTTAATTCAGTTTTCTTTTAGTTTAGGTTATGATTCTTACTTTCCTCATAATTAGACGAGCTAGGGTTCGATAACGCGCTTCGTGGCATTATTTCTAGTTTAATCTAATTTTTTTTTTCCTTTAGGTTCTGATTTTTTCTTTCCTTTGGATTAAAAGTGTTATTGTGGGATAACGCCCTTCGTAGCACCATCCTTATTTTAATGCAGTATTTTTTTTTTAGGATAAGATTCTTCCTTTCCTTAGGATTAGACGTGCTAGCAGGGGACAATATCCTTCATGGCAACATCCAAGTTTAATCATAAATTCTTTTCCTCTAGGTTACGATTCTTTCTTTTTGTAAGATTAGACATGCTAGTCGTGTACAATGCCCTTCGTAGCAGCATACTAGTTTAATCCAGTTTTCTTTCCATTTAGATTAGGATTGTTCCGTTCCTTAGGACAAGACGAGCAAGTGGTGGATAACGCCCTTTGTGACACCATGATAGTTTAATCCAATTTTGTTTTTCTTTGGGTTATGATTTTTCTATTTCGTACGATTTGATAGGCTAGGGGTGGATAATGCCCTGTGTGGCACTATCCTAATTTAATCTAGTTTTCTTTTCTTTTATGTTAGTATTCTTCCTATCCTTTGGATTAGACATACTAATGGTGGACCACATTATTCATGTTACCTTCTTCCTAGTTTAATTCAGTTTTTTTTTTTCCTTTAGGTTTATATTCTTTCTTTCCTTATAAATATACGTTGATGCAATCAAAATTTACAAGAATACTAAGATTGCAAAAAAAAAAACTAAAAGTTTTCCTTTATAATAAGAAAATACAACGCTTAAATTAACTTTTAAAATGAAGGACGATACAACTTTCATATAGATTAAAACATAAAACAACACCAAAAGGAGCTTGCAATCATTGAGAAGATACATATGAGGTGGACACTTGCGGAGAGAAGAAATACAAAAAGCCCAAGACGAAATCGAAGTGAGGACAAGCTTGCAAGCTTTCCCAAGAAGAAAAGAAAAGGAACAAGCTTGCAAGCTTTTCCAAGAAGAAAACCCGCAGGTTTTGGCTCCAAAAATTCTTCACATAACTCTCTTCTTTTATTCTCAAAACCACCCATATATATAGTTGAAAAGAGGCAGCCAAACAGCCCCTAATTTCCTCCTGCCAAACCAATCCATAATGGGTAAACAGAAGGCCAACATGCGGCCTGGAACAGCAGCCGAAGAGGCTTCACTGGTACGGGAAAAGGAAGCCACAGGTATAAGAAAAAATAACCACGAAACAGGAGCCAAGGGAGAAACCGAAAGGCAAAGTGAAGGGAGAAAGGGGGGAATGAACCAGGACACTCCCATTTATGAGCTAAAAAGGAGTTGAACCATAAGTAATAATGAACTAATTTTAGTAGAGAATATGACAGCTCACTAAAATTAGTTTAATCTAATTTTTATTTCTTTTATTTTATGATTCTTCATTTCCTTAGGATATGATGTGCTTGTGGTGGATAACGTGCTTCGTGGAAGCAACCTAATTTAATCCAATTTTTATTTTTTTTAGGTTAGGATTTTTCGTTTCTTAAGATTAGATGTGCTAATCGTAGATAATGCTCTTCATGTCACCATTCAAGTTTTAATCCAATTTTTATTTTCTTTAGGATATGATTCTTCTTTTCCTTAGGATATGATGTGTTAGTGGTGGATAAATTTATTCGTAGCACTATCCTAGTTTAATTTTTTTTTCTGTATTTAGTTAGGGTTCTTCTTTTTCGTAGGATTATAAGTGATAGTGGTAGATAACACCCTTTATGGTATCATTCTAGTATAATCCAGTTTTCTTTTACTTTTGTTTGGATTTTAACTTTCCTTAGGATTAAAAGTGTTCATGATGGATAACGTTATTCGTGGCACCATCCTAGTTTTAATCTAATTTTCTCTTCCATTAGATTAGGATTCTTCATTTTCTTTGGATTAGATGAACGAGTGGCGGATTACGCCCTTCGTCGCACAATTCTAATTTAATTCAATTTTCTTTTTCTTTAGGTTAGGTTTCCTCCTTTTCTTAGGATTAGACATGCTAGTGGTGGATAATGCCCTTAGTGGCACTCATCCTAGTTTAAACTAATTTTCTTTTCCTTTAGGTTAATATTCTTCCTTTCCATAGGATTAGATATTCTAGTCGTGCACAACATTTTTTGTTGCATCATACTAGTTTAATCATTTTTTTTTCATTTTAGATAGAATTCTTCCTATCCTTAGGATTAGATATGCTAATGGTGGACAATGCCCTTCCTGGCACCATATTAGTTTAATCCAGTTTTCTTCTTCTTTTAAGTTAAGATTCTTCATTTCCTTATGATTAGATGTGTTAAGGGTGGATAACTCCCTTCGTGACACCATTCTAGTTTAATCCACTTTTCTTTTCCATTACATTAAGATTCTTCCATTTCATGAGATTAGATGTGCTTATGGTGGAAATTCCCTTCATAGCATCATCCTTGTTTAATCCAGTCTTCTTTTCCTTTAAGTTAGGATTCTTCCATTCGTTAGGATTAGAGGCGCTAGTGGGGGATAACGCACTTCGAGGCACCATTCTAGTTTAATCAAATTTTATTTTTCTTTTCATTAAAATTTTTCCTTAGAATTAGATGTGCTAGAGGTAGATAACGTCATTCGTGGCATCAAGCAAGTTTTATTTCAGCTTTCTTTTCTTTTTTTTGTTAGGATTCTTCTTTCCTTAGGATTAAAGGTGCTATTGGTAGATAACGCCATTCGTAACACCATCAAAGTTTAAAACTAGTTTTCTTTTCTTTTGGGTTAGAATTCTTCATTTTCGTAGGATTAAACATGCTAGTGGTGGACAATGCCCTTCGTGGCACCATCGTAGGATTAAAAGTGAGAGTGGAGGGTAACGCCCTTCGTAGTACCATCCTAGTTTTAATCCAATTATATTTTTCTTTAGGATAGGATTCTTTCTTTTCTTAGGATTAGACGTACTAATAGTGAACAAAGCCATTCATGACACCATCCTAGTTTAATCCAAAATTCTTTTCCTCTAGGTTATGATTATTCCTTTTCATAGAATTAGACATGCTGGTTGTGTACAACGCCCTTCGTAGCACCATACTTGTTTAATAAAGTTTTCTTTTTATTTAGGTTAAGATTATTCTATTCATTATGATTAGATAAGTAAGTGGTGGATAATGCCCTTCGTGGCATCATAATAATTTAATTCATCTTTCTTTTTCTTTAGGTTAGGATTCTTCTTTTCTGTAAAATTAGACGTGCTAGGGGTGGATAATTGCCTTTGTGGCACCATCCTAATTTAATCAAGTTTTCTTTTCCTTTAGGTTAGTATTCTTCATTTTCTTAGGATTAAACATACTAGTGGTGGATCACATCCTTTCATTATACCATCCTAGTGTAATCCAATTTTTTTTTCTTTAGGTTAATATTCTTTTATTCCTTAGAATTGGTCGTATTAATGGTGAATAACACCCTTAGTTGCACCATCCAAGTTTAATCCAGTTTTCTTTTCCATTAGGTTATCATTCTTCCTTTCCTAAGAATTAGACATGTTTGTGGTGTATAACATCATTCGTGGCACCATCGTAGTTTAATCCAATTTTCTCTTCAGTTAGGTTAGGATTCTTCATTTTCTTAGGATTAGATGAGCGAGTGGTGGATAACGCCCTTCATGGCACCATCCTAGTTTAACTCAGTTTTCTATTTCTTTTCATAGGATTAGATATTCTAATCGTGCACAACAAACTTCGTGGCACCATACTAGTTTAATCTAGTTTTTTTTTTCATTCAGGTTAACATTATTCCTTTCCTTTGGATTAGATGTGCTAATAATGGACAATGCCCTTCCTAGCATCATACTAGTTTAATACAGTTTTCTTTTCTTTTAAGTTAGGATTCTTCATTTTCTTTATATTAGATGTGTTAAGTGAAAGAAAATGTCATTTGTTGCACCATCCTAGTTTAATCCAATTTTCTTTTCCATTATATTGTGATTCTTCCTTTTCATAAGATTGACGTGCTTATGGTGAAAAAACATCCTTCGTGGCACCATCCTTCTTTAATATAGTCTTCTTTTCCTTGAGCTTAGGATTCTTCCATTCGTTAGGATTATAGGCGTTAGTGGGGCATAATGTTTTTCGAGACACCATCCTAGTTTAATCAATTTTTCCTTTCCTTAGGATTAGTGTGCTAGAGGTGGATAAAGCTCTTTATTGCACCATCCAAGTTTAAAACTAGTGTTCTTTTCTTTTAGGTTAGAATTCTACATGCTAGTGGTGAACAATGCTCTTCGTGGCACCATCCTAGTTTAGTCAAGTTGTCCGTTAGGTTAAGATTCATCATTTTTTCATAGGATTAGACAATCTAGTCTTGTACAACATCCACTATATTAGTTAAATCTAATTTTCTTTTTCATTTAGGATAGGATTTGTCATGCTAGTGGTAGACAGTGCCCTTCGTGGAACCATCCTAGTTTAAATCAATTTTCCTTTTCTTTAGGTTGGATTAGACGAGCTAGGGTTCGATAATGCGCTTCGTGGCACTATCCTAGGTTAATCTTATTTTTTTCCTTTAGGTTAAGATTTTTCCTTAGGATTAAATGTGCTAGTGGGGGATAATACCATTCATTGCACCATCCTAGTTTTAATCCATTTATCTTTTCCTATAGGATAGGATTCTTCATTTCCTTAGAATTAGATATGCTAGTGGTGAACAATGTCCTTCATGGCACCATCCTAGTTTAATCCAAAATACTTTTCCTCTAGGTTAAGATTTTTTCTACAGTTCGCTAGCATACGGTTCTTTGAATAAATATTTTGGCATTTTCCAAAAAAATATTTAGCCATTTAGTAATTTCAATAAATATAAAATTTCTTAATATCCTAACAATTACGTGCCTGTGATCAAATGGTAAGTTTTTAGTTATTAAATTATGCGGTCCAAGTTCGAATAACAGGTAGATAGGTGTAATATTAAATATAATTTTTTATATTTTAAAATTTAAATTTAATAATGATACAAATTAATAATAATATATTCTTTAATATAATATTTGATATAATATTTAATATAATCTAATCACTAAATATTTTTTATTATATTAAATAAATAAAAAGATATAATATCATAAATTTGTTAAAATTTTGATAATAAATTTATAAATTTATCAAAATATATTTATTATAATTTTACAACGCCCTTCGTGGCACTATATTACTTTAAACTATTTTTTTTAATTTAGGTTAGGATTCTTTCTTTTCATAGGATTTAACATGCTAGTGGTGGACAATGCCTTTCGTGGAACTATCCTAGTTTAATCCAGTTTTCTTTTTTCCTTTAGGTTAGGATTGTTACTTTGCATAAGATTAGACGAGCTAGGATTGGATAACGCGCTTCGTGGCATTATCCTAGTTTAATCTTTTTTTTTTAGGTTAGGATTTTTCCTTTGCTTAGGACTAAAAGTGTTAGTGGAGGATAACGCTTTTCATGGCACTATCCTAGTTTTAATCTAGTTATTTTTTCTGTTAGGTTAGGATTATTCCTTTCTTTAGAATTAGGCGTGCTAGTGGTAGACAATGCCTTTTGTGACACCATCTTAGTTTAATTTAAAATTATTTTCCTTTAGGTTAGGATTCTTCCTTCCCTTAGGATTAGACGACGTGATAGTAGTATATATAATGCCCTTCGTGATTTCATCCTAGTTTAATCCAATTTTCTTTTCCATTTTGTTTGGATTCTTCCTTTCCATTGGATTAGACCTATTATTCATGTTCAATGCCATTTGGGGAATTATATAAGTTTAATCTAGTTTTCTTTTCATTTAGGTTAGGATTCTTCCTTTTCATAGGATCTAACATGCTAGCGCTGGATTCCCTTCATGATACTGTCCTAGTTTAATCCAGTTTCCTTTTACTTTTAGTTTTGATTCTTCCTTTGCGTAGGATTAGACATGTTTGTCATGTACAACGCCCTTCGTGACACTTTATTAGTTTAATCTAGTTTTCTTTTCATTTAGGTTAAGATTCTTCCTTTCTATAAGATTTGACATGCTAGTAGTGGACAATGCCCTTCTTGGCACCATCCTAATTTAATCCAGTTTTATATTCCTTTATTTTAGGATTTTACCTTTCATTAGGATTAAAAGTGCTAGTGGTGGATAATGCCCTTCGTGGCACTATCCTAATTTTAATCCGTCTTCTTTTCTTTTAGGTTAGGATTCTTCCTTTTCATAGGATTAGAAGTGCGAGTGATGGATAATGCCCTTTGTGGCACGATCTTACTTTTAATCCAGTTATCTTTTTCTTTAGGATATGATTCTTCCTTTTCTTAGGGTTTGACGTGCTAGTGGTGAACAATGCCCTTTATTGCACCATCCAAGTTTAATTCATATTATTTTCCTTTCGGTTAGGATTCTTCCTTTCCTTAGGATTAGATGTGCTTGTGGTGGATAATGTCCTTCGTGGTACGATCTTAGTTTAATCTTTTTTTTTCTCTTTAGGATTGAATTCTCGCTTTCTGCAGGATTAGACTTCTTAGTTATGTGCAACGCCCTTCGAGGCACCATACTTAGTTTAATCCAATTTTCTTTTCATTTAGGTTATGATTCTTCTTTTTTCATAAGATTTGACATGCTAGTAGTGGAAAATAGCCTACATTGAACCATCTTAATTTAATCCCATTTTCTTTTTCTTTAGGTTATAAATTTTACTCTCTTTAGGCTTAGACGAGTTAGGGTTGGATAATGCGCTTCGTGGCACTATCATAGTTTAATACAAAATTTTTTACTTTAGGTTTTTATTTTTCCTTTCCTTAGGATTAAAAATGCTAGAGGGGGATAACGTCCTTCGTGGCACCATCCTAATTTTAATCCAGTTATCTTTTCCTTTATGGTAGGATCAATATTTAAAATTGCGTAATTAGGTAATGAGACATTTTTTGTTTGTGAGGCGAGACGTAAGTCTCAAGGCGTTTTGAGGCGTGAGTCTCAAAATAAAAAATTGTGTTAAGTGCAAATAAATGTTAAAAGTAAATTTGTATATAATACCCAAATAATATGTTAAAAGATGATATATTATCTTTTTATTAAACTATGAAGTAACATAATGATATATGAAACAAAAAATTGCATATGACGTAAAATGGCTAGTGATAAATTGCATGAAATATAATTGAAATATAAATATTTCATGAGCAAAAAATATTAAATAAAGAAACTATATAAAAATATCATATAACATTAAGTTTAATAATATTTAATTTCTAAAAAATATTGAAAAGTTAATAACAACTAGAAAATCATCTATATTATCATCTTTATTTGCGTCATCATTATCACAAATTGATCTCTCTCCTGTCTCATTCTGTTGAGTCAAATGCCTCCAATATGCTTCTTTTTTATTTATTTCAGGCATCTTCCACTTACATAAATGTTTTTCAATAACATAGAGATGAGATTAATACTCCAGAATTTTTAGAGGTGGTGGTAGTGTGCGTCTTTCAGGTGATTCTTGACGGCTACTATGACGGTGGTGGCTATGGCGAAGGCAACGGGCTCGAAGTTGAGTCATTTGAGAGGAAGTTGCTATGACTTAGGGTGCACAAAGTGTGATTTGTTCGGGGCTTTATTTTAAGATTTATTTAAGTTATATATATATATATATATATATATATATATGCGTAAGCCTCGACGCTTTTTTTCACTAGAATTATGCTAAGACGGGCCTCAAGGCAAGCCTCATATTACACAATTTCAAACAATTAGTAGGATTCTTCATTTTCGTTGAATTAGACATGCTAGTGGTCGATAATGCCCTTCATGGCATCATCTTAATTTAAGCGTATATTATTTTTCTTTAGGTTAGGATTTTTCCTTTTTGTAGGATTAGACGTTCTAATCGTGTACAATGTCATTCATGGCACCATGCTAGTTTAAAAAAAAAATTATTTTCATTTATTTTAGGATTCTTTCATTCCTTAGGATTAGACGTGCTAGTGGTGGACAATGCCCTTTGTGGCATTATCCTAGTTTAATCCAATATTTTTTCCTTTATGTTAGGATTCTTCTTTTTCATAGAATTAGAAGTGCTAGTCATGTATAACGCCATTCATGGAACCATACTAGTTTAATCAAGTTTTCTTTTCATTTAGATTTAAATTTTTGTTTTTCTTAGGAATATACGTACTAATGATGAACAATGCCCTTTGTAGCACCATACTAAATTAATCCAATATTATTTTCTTTTAGGTTAGGATTCTTCTTTTTTGTATGATTAGACGTGCTAGTCGTGTAGTTCCCTTCGTGGAACCATACTAATTTAATCTAGTTTTCTTTACATTTTAATTATGATTTCTCTGTTCCTTAGTATTAGAAGTACTAGTGATGGATAATGCCCTTTGTGGCACCATCCTAGTTTGATGCGAACATCGGTACGAAGATTTGGCGCATCTATCACAGGAGGCGTCGTAAATCGACGGCTATAATTTAAACCTTTAATTATGATTTATTTTTCTATAAATTTTTGTTCTTAATTAATGTATCTCTTATTTTACCCCTAGGATAGTTTATGTGAGTATTATGGCCCAAGGGGCAATTTTGTAATTTTTTATTTTTCTCATGTTGTGGCCTATATATAGGGCCTTAAGCTATTGTAATAGGGATGAAGAATTGATATTAAAAATTTGTGTCCACACTTGTGTTCTTGTGAGAGAGCGTTAGTGAGATTCCTATGGGAAGGAATCGGAGTTTTCACCAGCCGCAGGATGGGTCCGGGCTCGTGATTTGAACTCCCTTGGAGAAGGGCAAGAATCACTCGTCAGTCTTTGGAAGAGTCCAAGGCTCGCAATTTTTATTTTCTATCGTTTGTTTCTATCTTTTGTATTTCTTTTGTTCTTTCTTATTGCTCATAGTAGTCATCTTCTTCCTCCTCCCCATCTTCGTTTGGCCACCAGATTCAACTCCACCCGATATTCCTCCTCCCCTCTCCACCTCATGACTAAGCCCCATACCCAAGCCCTTGCCGCCGGAGCAATTTCATTGCCGTCGAGCCTCCATTCCCTTTTTCTCTCCTTGCTTAATAGGTTTGATAAAATTCATGGCTGAATTTTTTAGATTTCCTAATTTTGTTGGGTTAATTTAGGGATTAATTTGAACTTGAAATTATTCAAATTTCAAATTCTTTCCTAATTTAGTTCATCTATTTTTTGAAAGTGCTTAATTGAAATCAATTTTGAAATTTAAATTCAAAATATGATTTATTTTCTCACTTTCATAACTCCTAAATCTAAATCTAAGAGCCTTAAAACATCTCATTAAATCCCCTTCCTAGCTTAGAAAACTGCCGGTCCCCTGTAAGAATAATCAGGATTTATTTCCTAATTTATTACTAAGCCTATTTGGAAAATAAGTCTTCTCTCTTGCCAACAGAAAGTTATTTTTTTGGCCAGGCATTTATTCCCTTTCCAAAATCTGGAGAGGAAGCCTTCATTCTCCCCATTTAATCCTATCCTAATTCCCCAAATCAATTCTCTGATTTTGGGGAATTAAAATCCATTAAATTTCTGTGGTCCCGCCATCCCCCTCTTCTCCTAATTGCTCCAGCAAACTTCCCTTTTTCTTCAAATCTGAGAATTCTTCTTGGCTGAAAATCCCATGTCCCCACCCCATTTAAGTCCTTCCCAACTCATACTTTCCCATTGGAATTAAATCCCTAATTTCCAAGTTCTCATTCACGCCTCCCTTCTCTTCCCGTGAAGCTCTTTGTTTGCTGCCCACATTCCAGCCAAGTGTTTTCTTTGCTGCCTTGCACGTTTTGAAGACTGCAGCTTGCTGTCCATAATACTCCCAGCACCTTATAGCTGCTGTCCAAGGTTTTCTCAAACACCCAAAGTAGCTGTCAAGAAATTTTCAGGTGTTAACGTTAATATCCAGCCATCGTAGCAATCTCCTATTGTTGTTTTGCTGGCCTTAAAGTTCATAGTTGCTGTCCAAGACTTCTAAGAGTCAAAAATGGATGTTTAGACCACTCGATTTGCTCTTCAAGACATTTAGAATTCAATCCTCCTATCCGTTCTATATAAGTTTGGTATCAGAGCATGGACTCGGATCAACTTGGAAGGACTCTAAACTGGGTGGCAGGTAACCTGGGCGCCATTAGTCAACATCTCAAGGAGAATCAAGCAGACTTAGCCGACTTCCACCGTCAAATAATCGAACGACTCGATAACCTAGTGCAAGGTAGGACAGACTCACCGCTTTACACACCTTCAAGATCCCCTTCATCAAAGGATAGAAAAAGGGCACTAAGAAACAGAGAAATAGAGGATATAGTGGACAAATGGATGGAGGCCAATGAAGCTTTCAATTTCCCAATCACTGTGTAAATCAAAGAGAAACCTAAGTTGATCAAGGAAGAACATGAAGAAGAAGATGATTTGGTTGACAAGGAGAAATGCGTGACTGCAAATAATGCAGAGGGAGACTTGTTTGACTCAATTACAACTCCTACAGAAGCTAAGGTTTCTCCTGACCTAGTTAAAACTCCTATAACAGAGAATGTTGATGAAGCTCTAGAAGTGACATCTATAATTGGAGAGCTAAAGTGCAACGAGCAAGTTGACCTTGTGGGCAACCAGGGTTGTTTGAGAATCGTTGCAAAAAGGCCATTGTAATTATTATTTCCAAATAACAATCCGGAGTTGTACATGAGCAGTTGTGATGCTTACTCGACGGAGTCGAGTATTATCCCACCTGGGGAGAATGATGCGTACATCGATACGAAGATTTCACGCATCTATCACAGGAGGCGTCGTAAATCGATGCTATAATTTAAACCTTCAATTATGATTTATTTTTCTAAATTTTAGTTCTTAATTAATGTATTTCCTGTTTTACCCCTAGGATAGTTTATGTGAGTGTTATCGCCCAAGGGGCAATTTTGTAATTTTTGATTTTTCTCATGTTGTGGCATATATATAGGGCCTTAAGCTATTGTAATAGGGATGAAGAATTGATATTAAAAATTTGTGTCCACACTTGTGTTCTTGTGAGAGAGCGTTAGTGAGATTCCTATGGAAAGGAATCGGAATTTTCACCATCCTAGTTTAATCCAGCTTTTGGTTCTTTTAGGTTAGGATTTTTTCTTTCCTTATGATTTAAAGTGCTAGTGGTGGATAACGCCCTTCGTGGAACGATCTTAGTTTTAATCTAGCTTCTTATCCTTTATGTTAGGATTCTTCATTTCCTTAGGATTAGACGTGCGAGTCGTGGATAACATCATTTATGGAACCTTTCTACTTTAATCCAATTTTCTTTTTTCCTTTAGCTTAGGATAATTAATTTTCATAGGATTAGACCAGTTTGTCATGTACAACGCCTTTCATGGCACCATTCTACTTTAATCTTATTTTCTTTTCATTTAGATTAAGATTCTTACTTTCCATAGGATTTGATATGCTAGAGGTAAAAAATGGCCTTCGTGGAACTATTTTAGTTTAATCTAATTTTTTGTTTTTCATTTATGTTAGGATTCTTCATTTCCTTAGGATTTGACATGTTAGTGGTGGATAATGCTCTTCCTAATACCATCAAAGTTTAATTCAATTTTGTTTCGTATATGTTAGGATTCTTACTTTCCTTAATATTAGACGAGCTAGGGGTGGATAACGTGCTTCGTGGAACTATCCTAGTTTGATTCATTTTTTTCCTTTAGGTTAGGATTTTTCTTTTCCTTAGGATTTAAAGTGCTAGTGCGAGATAATGTCCTTCATGGCATCATCCTAGTTTTAATCTAGTTAACTTTTCCTTTATGTTATGATTTTTTCTTTTCTTACGATTAGAAGTACTAATGGTGGATAATGCCCTTTGTCGCACCATCCTAGTTTAATCCAATATTATTTTTCTTTAGGTTATGATTCTTCTTTTTTGTAGGGTTAGACGTGCTAGTGGTGGATAATACCTTCCGTGGCACCATCCTATTTTAATCCATTTTTTTTCTTTTAGATTAGGATTTTTCTTATCGCAGGATTAGACGTGCTTGTGATGCCTAAAAACTTTTGTAGCACCATCTTAGTTTTATTACAATTTTCTTTCTCTTTAGGTTAGCATTTTATCTTTCCTTAGAATTATATATGGTAGTGGTGGATAATGCCCTTTGTCGCACCATACTATTTTAATCTAATTTTCTTTTCATTTGGGCTAGGATTCTTCCTTTCCATAGGATTTTGAAATCCTTGTGGCGTTTAATGCCCTAAGGCGATACCATATGAGGGAAAAGCAATGTGGCTCTTTCCTTTCTATTGCTAGTGCTTGACTGCCTTAGTTTACTGGTGTAAGTAAAGACTTTTCTTTAGCTGGGGTGATGCCTGTGAGGGGGCATTCCAATCGATGAAGGAGCTGCAAATCAATCTTACTCTATCAATTCCGATTGAATCGACATCGGAGATGAATTTGGAAAATCATCACTATATCTTTTATACATAAATACAGAGTAATTGAATTTAATTTATTATTATTTTTACATTTAGGTTAGGATTCTTCATTTTCTTAGGATTTGACATGTTAGTAGTGGACAATGCCCTTTATCGCAATCCTAGTTTTATCCAGTTTTCCTTTCATTTAGGTTAAGAATCTTACTTTCTTTAGGATTAGACAAGCTAGGGGTGGATAACGCGCTCCATGGCACTATCTTAGTTTAATCCATTTTATTTTCTTTAGGTTATGATTTTTCTTTTCCTTAGAATTGAAAGTGCTAGTGGGGAATAACATCCTTTGTGACACCATCCTAAATTTAATCCAGTTATCTATTCCTTTAGGTTAGGATTATTTATTTTCTTATGATTAGACGTGCTAGTGGTGGATAATGCCCTTTGTGGCACCATCCTAGTTTAAACTAATATTCTTTTCCTTTAGGTTATGATTCTTTCTTTTTGTAGGATTAGACATGCTAGTCGTGTGTAACGCCATTCGTGGAACCATACTAGTTTAATATAATTTTATTTTTAATTAGGTTAGAATTCTTCCGTTCCTTAGTATTTGACTTGCTAGTGGTGAATAATGTCCTTCGTGGCACCATCCTAGTTTAATCCATTTTTTTTTTTTTTTGTTACGATTTTCCTTACCTTAGGATTAGACTTGCTAGGGGTGCCTAAAAACTTTTGTATATATTAGCATTTATCTTTCCTTAGAATTATATGTGCCCGTGGTGGATAATGACTTTGTGGCACCATCCTACTTTAATCCACTTTTTTTTCTTTTAGGATAAGACTCTTCATATCCTAAGGATTAAATGTTTAAATGGTGGATAACGCCCTTCGTGGAACAATCATAGTGTAATCCAATTTTATTTTCTTTAGGTTAATATTCTACCTTTCCATATGATTAGACGTTCTAGGGGTGTACAATGCCCTTTGTGGCATCATCCTATTTTAATCTAGTTTTTTTTTTTTTTACTTTAGGTTAGGATTCTTCCTTTTTATTAGACTTGCTAGTGGTGGACCACGCTCTTCATGGCACCACCTTAGTTTTAATTTAGTTTTCTTTTTCTTTAGGTTAGAATTATTTATTTCCTTAGAATTTGGCGTGGTAGTGGTGAATAAAAAAGACTTTTGTGGAACCATCCTACTTTAATCCAGTTTTTATTTCCTGTTGGTTAACATTCTTCTTTTCCTTTTCCGACCCCACGTAAGGATTAGTCATGCGAGTGGTGAATAATGTGCCCAGTTTTTATTCATTGCACCATTCTAGTTAGTAATCCAATTTTTTTTTTTTTCAGGTTAGGATTATTCCTTTCTTTAGGATTAGACGTACTAGTGGTTGACAATGCCATACGTGATGCCATCATAATTTAATCTTTTTTTTTTTACTTTGGTTATGGTTTTACCTTTCCTTAGGATTAAAAGTGTTCATGATGAATAATGTCATTCATGGAACCATCCTAATTTTAATTTAGTTCTCTTTTATTAGTTAGGATTTTTTCGTTCTTTAAGATTAGATGAGCAAGTGGTCCAATTTTTTTTTTTTTTAGGTTAGGATTCTTCCTTACTTTAGGATTAAACGTGCTAGTGGTAGACAATGCCCTTCGTGGTACCATCATAATTTAATCTTTTTTTTTACTTTGGTTATGGTTTTACCTTTCCTTAGGATTAAAAGTGTTCATGATGGAAAATGTCATTCATGGCACCATCCTAGTTTTAATTTAGTTCTCTTTTATTAGTTAGGATTTTTTTGTTCTTTAAGATTAGATGAGCAAGTGGTGGATAATGCCTTTCGTCGCATAATCCTAGTTTAATCCACTTTCTTTTCCTTTAAGTTGGGTTTTTCCCTTTTCTTTTGATTAGACGTTCTATTGTTGGATAATGCATTTCGTGGCACCATCCTAGTTTAACCCAGTTTTTTTTTTCTTTATATTAGGATTCTTCCTTTCCTTAGGATTAGACATTCTAGTGGTGCACAGTATCCTTCGTGGCACAATATTAGTTTAATTTAGTTTTCTTTTTATTTAGGTTACAACTCTTCCTTTCCTAAGGATTAGATCTAGTGGTTGACAATGTCATTCCTGACACCATACAAGTTTAATTTAGTTCTCTCTTTCTTTTAAGTTAGGATTCTTCATTTTTATAATACAATAATTTTTTTTTAGGTTAGGATTTTTCCTTACTTTAAGATTAAAAGTGCTAGGGGTGGATAACGCTCTTCATGACACCATTCTAGTTTTAATTCATTTATCTTTTCTTTTAGGTTAGGAGTCTTTTTTTTTCTTAGGATTAAACGTGCTAGTGGTGGACAATGCCATTTGTGGCACCATCCTAGTTTAATCCAATATTCTTTTCTCTTAGGTTAGAATTTTTTTTTTTTATAGAATTAGACATGCTAGTTGTATACAACGCTCTTCGTGGAACAATACTAGTTTAATCCAGTTTTCTTTTCATTTAGGTTATGATTCTTATGTTCCTTAGGATTAGACATGCTAGTGGTGGATAATGCCCTTTTTGACGCCATCTTAGCTTAATCCATTTTTTTCTTTATTTAAGTTAGGATTCTTCCTTTTCGTAAGATTAGACGTGTTAGGGGTCGACCATGCCCTTTATGATACCATCCTAATGTAATCAAATTTTTTTTTTTCTTTTAGGTTAGTATTCTTCCTATATTTAGGATTAGACATATTTGTGATGTACCACATCTTTCATGCTATCATCCTAGTTTAATCTTGTTTTATTTTCCTTTAGATTAACATTCTTTCTTTCCTTAGAATTAGGCTTGCTAGGGTTGAATAACACCCTTCGTTGCGCCATCCTAGTTTAATAAGTTTTTTTTCCATTAGGGTAGCATTCTTTATTTTCTTAGGATTAGATGTGCAAGTGGTGGATAACGTTATTTGTAGCACCAATATGGCTTAATCCTGTTTTCTTTTCCTTCAGTTTCGGATTCTTCCTTTCCTTCGGATTTGACGCGCTAGTAGAGGACAAAACCCTTCGTGGCATCATCTTGAGTTTAATCTAATTTTCATTTCTTATTGGTTTGAATTTTTTCTTTCCTTAGGATATGACATGCTAGTGGTGAATAACGCCCTATGTGGCACCATCCTAGTTTATTTAAGTTTTCTTTTTCTTTTCATTAGGATTTTTCCTTTCCATATAATTATATGTGCAAGCGGTCGATAATGCCCTACAAGGCACCTGATACGCCTTAGGTTTTGACAATTTCGGTTTTGCCCTAATTTCCCCCCAAAAAGAGGAATTTCTCCACCAAAATCAAAGAAGAACAATCACAAGAGGGTTGAGATGAGAAGCAAAAACCTTTGCATAAGAAAACCAAGAGAAAACAAGATAAGTTTGTCCACTTCGAGAAGGACAAGATCTCCCACAAGAAAACCCTAGAAAAGAGCAAGAAGGAGGCTAAGGAGAAAATAAGAGAGAGAATACACTTTTCATAATGATCCCCACTAAACCCTAATGGCTCCCTTCATACCAACACACAATTTCTCCCTCCCCAAAATACCCCCACTTAAGTGGATGGGTCCCTTGGTCCAACCGGACCGCCCGCCCCTCTCCCCTCCGCCTGTAGACCCGCACGGGTCCAGGCCGGACCGGTTAAGGGTGAACCGGTCCATCAATACCGCCCTCTAGAAGATCAACCTTGTCCTCAAGGTTGAAGTCTGGAAACTGCTCCTGCAGGGCTTCGTATATCTCCCAAGTAGCCTCATGTGCCGGTAGGTCCTTCCACTCGATGAGCACCTCCCTCTTGCCTTGATCATTCTTCCTTAGTTCCTTTACCTGTAGAGGCTCTAATAAAAATTGCATATCTTCTGTGAGACCTTGGGGTATAGTAGGAGTGACCACAGCTTGATCGCCTATGCTCTTCTTCAATAGTGAAGCATGGAATACAGGGTGGATGGAGGAGTGAGGAGGCAACTTGAGACGGTAGGCCACCATCCCAATCTTTCTTTCAATCTCAAAAGGCCCATAGTAACGTGGGGAGAGCTTCTCACTCCTTCTGCTAGCTAAAGTCTTCTGTCGGTATGGTCGTAGCTTCAAGTATACCCTTTCTCCCACCTCAAATGTCACATCTTTGCGGTGAGCATCCGCTTTGGTCTTCATGATCTGTTGGGCCCTCAATAGGTGTTCCCTCAACTCTTCCAACACCCTATCCCTCTCCTCCAAGTATTGATCCACAAGATATATCGGGGATGTCCCCTTCTGATAGTTTACCAATGCTGGTGGATCCCTCCCATAAAGAATCCTGAAGGGTGTGAACTGAGATGCGGTATGGTAGCAAGTGTTGTACCAATACTCGGCCCATGGCAGCCATTTGACCCACTACTTAGGCCTCTCCCCAACGAAGCATCTCAAGTAAGTCTCCACGCTCCGGTTCACCACCTCGGACTGTTCGTTTGTCTGGGGGTGGTATGCTGTACTACGCTTCAAGAATGTACCCTGCATCTTGAAGATTTCCTTCCAGAAGGAGCTCATGAATACTTTGTCCCGATCTGAGACAATGGAATTGGGGACCCCATGCAATCGAATCACTTCTCTTATGAAAGTAGAGGCTACTGTGGGAGCTGAAAAAGGGTGTCGTAATGGAATGAAATGACCATACTTGCTCAACCGGTCAACTACCACCATGATGACTGTATACCCATCAGACTTGGGTAATCCTTCAATGAAATCCATGGTAACTTCCTCCCAAATCTTGTTTGGAAGCACCACTAGGGGCACAAGCTTGATACTTGTTCTGCTGACAAATATCACATTTGCTCACCATATCTTCCACATCACCTCTTAGCCCCTTCCAAAAAAATTTGGCTTTCATCCGCCGACAGGTCTTTTCCACCCCTGAATGTCCACCAATACGACTATCGTGGTACTCTCGTAGAAGAATGGGAATGAATGCTGAGTTACGATGCAGTACCAATCTCCCCTTGTATAGCAAGAGAGAGTTCTCTAGGTGATACCCTTTGAACCCTCTTTCTCCCTTCTGGATAGCCGCCCGAATCCTCTCTAACTCCTCTGCATGTTGATTTTCCTTCACCATTTCACCCCAATCCACCAATTGTGGTACAGATAGTGCCATCAGCTGTGAACACTCCACACGGGAAAGTGCATCCGCCGCCTTGTTTTGAGCCCCGGGCTTATACTGAATCTCAAACTCATATCCCAATAGTTTTGCTAGCCACCTTTGATGTTCTTCTGCCACCAATCTCTATTCTAGTAAGTACTTGAAACTCCGCTGATCAGTACGAACTATGAATCGTTGCCCCAATAGATAAGGCCGCCATTTTTGAATAGCCAAGACAATGGCCATCAGTTCCCCGCTCATAAACTGATTTCAGTCTTGCTCTAGTAGATAAGATTCGGCTGAAGAAGGCGATCGTTCTATGATTCTGCATGAGTACTGCTCCCAAGCCCACTCTTGAGGCGTCAGTCTCCACCACAAACTGCTGGGTGAAATCTGGAAGTGCCAATACTGGGGCACTAGTCATGGCTTCCTTCAGAATCTTAATGGCTTCCTCTGCTTTTTCTCCCCATTGAAAGTTGTCCTTTTTTAACTGATCAGTCAAAGGACCTGCTATGGAACCATTTCCCTTGATGAACCTCCTGTAGTAGCCATTCAGTCCCAAGAATCCCCTTAGTCCCTTAAGGGACATTGGTGTAGGCCAATTCACCATGGCCTCTATCTTGGTGGGATCAGCTGCCACCCCACTCTCTAAGATGATGTGTCCCAGATACTCCACCTCCTTCTGAGTGAAAGCACACTTCTTCTGGTTAGCATATAGCTGATGCTCCAATAATGTCGTGAGTACCACCCCAAGATGGGTGATATGGTCCTGCAGAGATTTGATATACACCAAAATATCATAAAAAAAGATTAAAACAAACCTCCTCAAATAGGGCTTGAATACTTGATTCATCAGGGCTTGGAAGGTGGAGGGAGCATTAGTGAGCCCGAATGGCATCACTAAAAACTCATAGTGACCTTCGTGTGTCCGGAAGGTCGTCTTCTGAATGTCTTCAGTCTTCATCCTGATCTGGTGATAACCAGACTTCAAGTCCACCTTGGAAAAGATGGTGGCTCCCCCAATCTCATCCAAAAGCTCATCTATCACCGGAATGGGAAACTTGTCCAACACAGTTTCCTTGTTGAGGGCCCGGTAGTCTACACAGAATCGCCAGCTACCATCTTTCTTTTTTACCAAGAGTGCAGGGCTGGAAAATGGGCTCACACTGGGCTGGATCACCTGAGCCTCCAACATCTCTGCTACTAACCTCTCAATCTCTTCCTTCTGAGCATGAGGATATCTGTAGGGTCGCACGCTGATGGGTGCTACCCCGGCCTTCAACAAAATAGCATGCTCCCTGGATCTGATAGGGGGTAGCCCCTTGGGCATCTGAAACACTGTGGAGTGCTGTTGTAGGAGGTCCTGCACCACCTCAGGGATGACTTCTGGTTCTCTTTCTGACTCCAGGCCTACCTGCTGTAGCTCTATCAAATAGCCCTCTCCCTCCTCTCTCAATGTTTTGAAGATGGACTTCAAGGCCACTCTGGATCTGCATAAACTGGGGTCTCCCTGTAGTGTCACCCTCCTGCTCCCCTTCCCATACTCCATGCACAACTTCTTCCAATTCACCTTCATCTCCCCCAAAGTCTGGAGCCACTGCATCCCTAGTATCACGTCAGTGCTTCCCAAATCTAATAGTAGAAAGTCTTGCACTGTCTCCTCTCCTTGCAATGTGAGGGTCACTCCCTTACACTACCCGCTACATCGCTCTTTCTTTCCTGTGCCCAAAATGACTCCTACCCCTCTACCTTGGGTCACCAGTAGTCCCAGCCTCTCCACCAATCTGCAAGCTATGAAGTTGTGGGTGGCCCCACTATCAATCAGAATCATCACCTTATACCCTGCAATCTCCCCCTCCAGCTTCATGGTGGCATGTGATGTCAATCCAGCTATGGAGTGGAGTGAGACCTCAACCATAGCCAAGTGAGGGTGCTCTTCCTCCTCTCCATCCTCCTTAGTTGCCTCTGTATCCTCTTCTTCCTCATCTGAATCCCCTACTATGATCACATGTAGTGTCTTCTCCTTACACCTATGCCCCGGTGTAAACTTCTCATCACATCGATAGCAAAGGCCCTTGGCCCTTTTTTCCTTTAGCTCTGAATCAGTCAATCTTTTGAATCCTCCTTGGTTCACTGCCGTAGTGGGTTTCTCCTTGGCTATTTCTCTAGGAGGGAGGATGGTCGTCGTCCTTGGGCCTCCACCCATGGGTAGTGGTCGGTAAGTGGGGTAAGACACCCCTGATCTCCTTGGTGGCTCCACCCTCAGCTTATCCTCTACAAGCTGTACAGTCTCCATGATCCTCGCTAAACCTTGTGGAGCAACGACCCTGATGGCTGCTCTGATGTGGGGCTGCAACCCCTTCATAAAATTCCCCTCCAATAGGTCCTCTGGAATCCCTCTCAATCTACCTGACAGTAGTTCAAAGTGCTCTCTGTACTCAGCCACTGTGCCCTCCTGCACTAGGGATACAAACTGCTCATAGTGTGTACCTTCATTGGACACCCTGAATCTATGAAGTAGGAGGTCTTTGAACTCCTCCCAACTCCTAACATGTTGTCTTCCTTCAAGCCATTGAAACCAGGCCAACGCCTTAACCTCCAAACATACCGGAACCGCCATCAACTTTTCCTCTTCTGTGACGCCATTTACTGCAAAATAGTGCTCCACCCTGTAGATCCACCCATAAGCATCTTCTCCTTCAAAGATAAGAATTTTCAATTTCCTCATGCGATTTTCAATTCTGTTGAATGCTCTTCCTTCTCCCCATGCCCCTTGAGCAAACCCTTCCACTTGTGGTCTTCCCCTCATGTCCCCAAGGTAAGGGTTTTGAACCCCCCTCCACGATGGTTCTCTTGGCTCTCCATAGCCCATGCCATAGCCTTCCCTTCCTCCTCCTTGGCCTACTCCCATGTGCATCGTGGGTCTACCACCACGTGGTATGGTTCCCTTCCGAAAATCCCCCTCCCAAATTTGGCCACCGTTCTCGTGTGCCGTGGGTGCCCACCGAGCCCATGTATGGCCGGCCCCCTTGGCCTCCCGTTATCCCCCAAGGGTCGCCCACTCCAGACCCTTCACCCCCTTCCTTTGACCATTGCCCTTGCATGCCCTCTTCACTTTGGATAACTCTCTCTTCTCTAATTGGAAAATTAGGGTTAGGGTTAGGGTTTGGCACCGATGATTTCCCTTTTTCCTTAGCATTTGATTGAACCACTTGGGCTTCCACCAATTTCCGGATCATTTCTTCCATTCCTCCAAACCTCTCCTCTAAGGATGAAAATTTTCCCTCCATCGATGAAAGTTTCTCGCTCACCTCCTCTTTCAATTGGCCCATTTCCCCCTCCAACACTTCTACCTTCTTTGACGCCATGCCGTCTAGGATCAAGGGCTCTGATACCAAATTGATACACCTTAGGTTTTGACAATTTCGGTTTTGCCCTAATTTCCACCCAAAAAGAGGAATTTCTCCACCAAAACCAAATAAGAACAATCACAAGAGGGTTGAGATGAGAAGAAAAACCTTTGCATAAGAAAACCAAGAGAAAACAAGATAAGTTTGTCCACTTCGAGAAGGACAAGATCTCCCACAAGAAAACCCTAGAAAAGACCAAGAAGGAAGCTAAGAGAAAATAAGAGAGAGAATACACTTTTCATAATGATCCCCACTAAACCCTAATGGCTCCCTTCATACCAACACACAATTTCTCCCTCCCCAAAATGCCCCCACTTAAGTGGATGGGGCTCCTTGGTCCAACAGAACCGCCCGCCCCTCTCCCCTCCGCCTGTAGACCCGCACGGGTCCAGGCCGGACCGGTTCAGGGTGAACCGGTCCATCAGCACCATCCTAGTTTAATCCATTTTTTTATTATTTTAGGTTAGGATTTTATCTTTCCATAGGATTAAAAGTGCTAGTGGTTGATAACGCCCTTCGTGGCACAATCTTAGTTTTAATCTAGCTTCTTATCATTTAGGATAGGATTCTTCCTTTTCTTTGAATTAGACGTTCGAGTGACGGATAATGCCCTTTATGGAACCATCCTAGTTTAGACCAATTTTCTTTTCCTATTGGTTAAGATTCTTCCTTTCCGTAGGATTAGACCTGTTTGTCAAGTACAACATCTTTCGTGGCTAGTGATATATGAAGTAAAACAGTGATATATGAAAAAATAAATGAACTAACACAATAATATATATTATCTTTCTATTGAACTATGATGTAACACAATGATATATAAAACAAAAAATTGCATATGATGTAAAGTGGCTAGTGATAAATGGCAAGCAATATAATTGAAATACAAATATTTCATGAGCAAAAAATTATTAAATAAAAAAACTATATAAAAAATATCATATAACATTACGTTCAATAACATTTAATTTCTAAAAAATATTGAAAAGTTAACAACAACTAGAAAATCATCTATATTATCATCATTGAGGTGATCTTTATTTGAGTCATCATTATCACAAATGTATCTCTCCTGTCTCATCCTGTTGAGTCAAATGCCTCCCAATATGCTTCTTTTTCATTTATTTCAAGCATCTTCCACTAATATAAATATTTTTATATAACATAGTGATGAAATTGATACTCAGAAATTTTTAGAGGTGGTGGTAGTGTGCGTCTTTCAAGTGATTCTTGATGACAGTTATGACGGTGGTGGCTATGGCGAAGGCGATGGGCTCAAGGTTGAGGCATTTGAGAGGAAGTTTCTATGACTTGGGGTGCATAAAGTATGATTTGTTCTTGGATTTATTTTAAGATCTATGTAAGTTTTAGTTTATGATTCTTTCTTCTCGTAGGATTAAACGTGCTAGTCGTGTATAATGGCCTTCGTAGAAATATACTAGTTTAATTCAGTTTTTTTCGTTTCTTATTATTAGACGTGCTAGATGTGTATAATGCCCTTCATGGCACCATCCTCGTTTAATCCAATTTTCTTTTCCTTTAGGCTATGATTTTCCTTTTCTCAAGATTAGACATGCTAGTAGTGCGTAAAAATGTTCGTATCACCATCCTAGTTTTAATATAATTTTATTTCCCTTTAGGTTAGCATTTTATCTTTCCTTAGAATTATATGTGCTAGTAATGGATAATGCGCTTCGTGACACCATGCTAGTTTAATCCAGATCTTTTCTTTTAGGTTAACTTTCTTCCTTTCCTAAGGATTAAATCTTCAATTGGTGGACAACGCCCTTCGATGCACCATCATATTTAAATCTAATTTTTTTTCTTTCGGTTAGTATTCTACCTTTATATAAGATTAGACGTTCTAGGGGTATACAATGCCCTTCGTGGCACCATCCCAATTTAATCTAGTTTTCTTTTACTTTTGTTTTGAATTCTTCCTTTTGATTAGACATGCTAGTGATGGAGCATGCCCTTCGTGGCACCATCTTAATTTTAATTTTGTTTTCATTTCTTTTAGGTTAGAATTATTTCTTTTTTTAGAATTTGTCGTGTTAGTGGTGAATAAAATGCCCTTCGTAGCCCCATCCAAGTTTAATCCTGTTTTTATTTCCTTTTGGTTACCATTCTTCATTTCCTAAATATTAGACGTGCAAGTGGTGAATAAAGCCCTTTATTGCACTATTCTAGTTTAATCTTGGTTTTTTTTCTTTTAGGTTAGGATTTTTCCTTTCCTTACAATTAGATGTGCTAGTGGACAATAACACCCTTTGTATCACCATCCTAATTTAATCATGTTTTTTTTTCCATTAAGTTAGGATTTTTCTTTCCTTAGGATTAGATGTGCTTGTGGTGGATAATGTCATTCGTGGCCCTATCCTAGTTTACTCCACTTTTTTTTTCCTTTAGGTTTGGATTATTCTTTTTCTTTGGATTAGACGTATTAGTGTTGGATAACGTCGTTCGTAGAACCATCTTAGTTTAATCTAATTTTCTTTTCGTTGTGGTTAGGATTCTTCCTTTCTTTATATTAGATGTGCTAGTCATGTACAATGCCCTTCTTGGGACGATACTAGTTTAATCCAGTTTTTAATTTCTTTTGGTTAGGATTCTTCCTTTCTTTAGGATTAGACGTCAAAGTGGTGGATAATGCCCTTCGTGGCAACATCCTAGTTTAATCAAGTTTTTTTTCCTTTATATTAGAATTTTTCCTTTCCTTCGGATTAAAAGTATTAGTGGTGGATAGTGCCTTTTGTGGCATCATCCTAGTTTTAATTCAGTTTTCTATTTTCTTTCAAGTTAGGATTCTTTATTTCCTTAGGATTAGGCGTGCTAGTGGGGAATAATTCCCCTCATGACACCATCCTAGTTTAATCTAGTTTTCTTTTCCTTTAAGTTAAAATTCTTCCATTCTGTAGTATTAGACGTATTAGTTATATACAACACCCTCTGAGAAATCATACTAGTTTAATCTAGTTTTCTTTTCCTTTTGATTAGGATTCTTCATTTTCTTAGGATTAGATGTGTTAGTGGTGGATAACGCCCTTCGTGGAACTATCCTAGTTTAATCCAGTTTATTTTCCATTTATCTAGAATTTTTCCTTTCATTAAGATTAAACGTGCTAGTGGTAGATAATACCCTTCATGACCTTATCATAATTTAACACAGTTTTCATTTCCTTTAGGTTAGGATTCTTTCTTTCTTAGGATATGACATGCTAGTGGTAAATAACGCCCTTTATCACACCGTCTGAATTTATTCCAATTTTCTTTTCCTTTACGTTAGGATTTTCCTTTCCTCAAAATTAGACGCACTTGTGGTATATAATGCCCTTCGTGGCACCATCCTACTTTATTCTAGTTTTTTTTGTTAGGTTAACATTTTTATTTTCTGTAGGATTAGACATTCTAGAGGTGGACACCATCCTAGTTTAATCCAGTTTTCTTTTAATTTAGGTTAGGAATTTTCCTTTCCTTAGAATTAGACACACTAGTAGTGAACAACACCAAACGTGGCACCATCTTAGTTTAATCCAGTTTTCATTTCTTTTATTTTAGGATTACTCCTTTTCTTAGGATATGACGTACTGGTGGTGAATTACACCTTTTGTGGCACCATCCTAATTTTATCACGATTTATTTACCTTAGGTTAAGATTCTTCTTTTTTGTAGGATTAGACGTGTTAGTCGTGTACAATGCCATTCATGACACCATACTAGCTTAATACAATTTTCTTTTCATTTAGGTTTGGATTTTTTTGTTCCTTAGGATTAGACGTACTAGTGGTGGATAATGCCCTTCGTGGCACTATCCTAATTAAATCCAATATTTTTCTTAATGTTAAGATTCTTCCTTTCCGTAGGATTAGACATGCTAGGGATGGGTACCATCTTAGTTTAATCCAATTTTCTTTTCCTTTAAGTTAGGATTTTTTCTTTTCCTTAGGATAAGACGCGTTAGTAGTGTACAATACCCTTCGTGGCACCATCTTAGTTTAATCTAATTTTCTTTTTCTTTATTTTAGAATTATTCCTTTGCTTAGGATATGATGTGCTAGTGGTGAATAACGTCCTTCGTGTCACCATCCTAGTTTTATCGCGATTTATTTTCCTTTAGGTTATGATTATTCCTTTTTATATGATTAGACGTGCTAGTCGTGTACAATGCCATTCATGGTACCGTACTAGTTTAATGCAATTTTCTTTTCATTTATGATTGGATTGTTCCGTTCGTTAGGATTAGACGTGCTAGTGGTGGATAATATCATTCGTGGCACCATCCTAAGTTTATTTCCAGTGTATTTTTCTTTAGGTTAAGATTTTTTTTTCCATAGGATTAGAAATGCTAGGGGTGGATACCATCCTAATTTAATCTAGTTTTATTTTCTTTTAGGGTAGGATTTTTTCTTTCCTTAAGATTAGACGCGCTTGTAGTGGAGAACTCCCTTCGTGGCACCATCTTATTTTAATCCAATTTTCATTTCCTTTATTTTGGGATTATTCTTTTTCTTAGGATATGACGTGTTAGTGGTAAATAACGTCCTTCATGGCACTATCCTAGTTTTATCACGTTTTCTTTTTTATTTTGTTAGGATTCCTTCTGTTTGTAGCATAGTTTAAAATTGCGCAATCAGAGGCACGCCTCTGCGGAATTCTGGTCAAAATCGCCTCATTGCCTAAGCAATTCTGATTCCTCATGAGGCGTACACCTCCACTATGAGGAGCGCATCAAGGCGGAATTGCACAATTCCGTGTGAGGCGCCCGCCTCTAATAACCGTACCCACACACTTAAGTTTAAGTGAAATAAGCTTCTTCCTCCCCTTTCAAACAGCCTACCCAAAACCAAGCATGCAAAAAAACCCGCAGCTCGCAAGATCTTCCGCACGTCTGCTCGACCTCCCTTCCCGCCGCCTCTCCCGTCGGTGTCGCCTCACTCTGACAAGCTTGAAGTGTTCGGCCGCCCTCTAGGAGAAGTCCACAAATGATTTTAGGTATTTTTTTTTAGTTCAACAAAAGATTTTTCAAATGAAAGAAAATCTAGGGTTTTAATTTTTTAGAGATTTTTTGTTTTATTTTGCATTTGTGATTTAGGAAGTATGGTTAGGGGCAAGAAAAGTCTAATACATCATTGAGGCATGATCCTTCTTTGAAGTACAGTATACAAGTTGATGTAAAAGCGGCGAGAAGATGTATGTTTATTTAAAATACAATTTTTGTGATAGTGGTGAAGGGAGGAGTAACTCGCATGAAGGAACACTTATCCGGCTCACATAAGAATGTAGCACGTTGTGCGAATGTTCCGGATAACGTGAAGGAGGAAATTACAGCTTATATGAAAAATAGTACGAAGGCCAAACATTTACAATAGGAGCAATTTGATAAAAGGGTCGAACATGGTGCCTACTTTGGGAGCGAGAGTGGAAAGGGCTCTTCCCCCACTATATATAATAGAGGTGCACGGGGTCCTATGGACCAATATATGACTACTCCATGAGAGGATAGAGGACAAGCATAGATGATGCCTACGGCTGGTACCAAAGAGGATTGAGATTTTGGCAGATTTTTTTTTTTTTTTTGAGAATGTCATACTATTTAATTTTGCGACATCATTGGCTTACTTCAATATGCTGCGGTCTGTAGGGTTGTGTGGGAGAGGGTTGAAGGCACCTTCCATGTACGAGTTGCGAACATGGATTTTAAAGATGCTGCAGAACATAGAGCATAGCATTGATGAGATTAAATGGACATGGAATGATATTTGTGTTACCATTATGTCAGATGGGGTTTATGACATAAAGAGCATGAGCTTGATTAATATCCTTATCAACAATCCCTACGACATTGTGTTTTTATGATTAGTTGAAGCTTCAGATGAGGTTAAAAATGCTAAATTCATTTTCAATTTACTAGATGGAGTTGTTGAGGAGATTGGGGAGCAATTGGTTGTTCAAGTGATGACTGACAATGTCAGTGCATACAAAGCAGCTGGTCAGATGTTGATGGAGAACAGGAAACACATGTATTGGACACCCTGCGCAGCACACTACATTGATCTTATATTAGAGGAACTTAATGATTTATCTCAACATAAGAGTGCTCTTTCAAGGGCGAAGAAGATCACAAAGTTCATATACAATCACTCATGAGTCTTAGCTTTAATGAGAAAGTTTTCAAAGAAGAAAATTATCCGTCCTGCAATCACTAGGTTCGTTATTACATTTATTTACTTCCAATCGTTTTTAATTCCTAATGCAAATTTATTCTACAGGTTTGCCACATCTTATTTTTGACACTATAGAGCTTATTGGATATGAGACAATCTCTTAAAGTAATGTTTACATCAACACAATGACTTAATTCTGCATGGGGGAAGAAACTGAGGGAAAGGAAATACGAAGGCTAATTTTAAATGATAAATTTTGAGCGACTGACCTATGCTATATTGAGCACGAGACCATTGGTACATGTTATACGTTTAGTAGATGCCGAGAAGAAATCAGTCATAGGTTTTATTTATAATGCTATGGATGAGGTGAAGGAGTTGATTGCACATAACTTAGGAGGAGAGGAGGCAAGTTATAAAGAGATTTGGGATATCATTGAAGCTCGATGGGTGGTATAGTTACACAGTTATCTACATGCATCGATGCATTATCTCAATCCACAATTTCAATATTCAGAGAGGAAATCTTCAAACTCAGAGGTGAAACTTGGCTTGTATCATTGCATGGAATGCCTTATATCCGACCAGACCGTTAGGGAGCTTGCAGATTTACAACTTATCCTATTTCAAAATAAGGAGGGATTTTTTGCTTTGCAAGCACCATCCTAGTTTTATCACGTTTTCTTTTCCTTTTTGTTAGGATTCTTTCCGTCTGTAAGACTAGACGTGCTAGTGGTGGATAACGCACTTCATGGCACTATCCTTTTTTTTCTTATAGTTTAGGATTTTATCTTTCCTTAGTATAAGTGCTAGTGGTGGATAACACCCTTCTTGGCACCATCCTTATTTTAATCCAGCTTCTTTTCTAATAGTTTACGACTCTTCATTTCCATAGGATTAGACGTACGAGTGGTGGAAAATGCCTTTTGTGGCACCATCCTAGTTTAATCCAGTTTTCTTTTCCTTTAAGTTATGATTATTCCTTTCCTTAGGACTAGACGTGCTAGTGGTGAACAATGCCCTTCGTGGTTCTATCCTATTTTAATTCAGTTTTCTTTTCCTTTATATTTGGATTCTTCTTTTCCATAGGATTAGATCTGTTAGTCATGTACAATGCCCTTCGTGGCACCATACTAGTTTACTCTACTTTTCTTTTCATTTAGGTTAGGATTCTTTTTTTCCTTAGGACTAGACGTACTAGAGTCGAGAATGCCCTTCATGGTACCATCCTAATTTAATTCGATTTTCTTTTCCTTTAGTTTTGGATTCTTACTTTCCTTAGGATTAGACAAGCTAGGGGTGGATAACATGCTTCGTGGCACTATCCTAATTTAATCTGATTTTTCCCTTAAGTTATGATTTTCTTTTCATTAGTATTAAAGGTGCTAGTGGGGGATGATAATACCCTTCGTGGTACCATCCTAATTTTAATTCAATTATCTTTTCCTTTATATTAGGATTCTTTCTTTCCTTAGGATTAGACACGCTAATGGTGGACAATACCCTTTGTGGATAACGCGCTTTGTAGCACCATCCTAGTTTAATCCATTTTTTTACTTTAGGTTAGGCTTTTTCCTTTCCTCAGGATTAAATATGCCAGTGGGGGATAATGCCTTTAGTGGTACCATCCTAATTTTAACTCAAATATCTTTTCTTTTAGGATAGTATTCTTCATTTCCTTAGGATAGACATGCTAGTGTTGGACAATGCCCTTAATGACACCATCGTAATTTAATCTTATATTCTTTTCTGCTTTAGGTTAGAATTCTTCCTTTTTGAATGATTAGACATGCTAGTCATATACAATGTCATTCGTAACACCATACTAGTTTAAAAGAATTTTCTTTTCATTTAGGTTTGGATTATTTCGTTCTTTAGTATTAGAAGTGCTAGTGGTGGATAAAGCCCTTCGTAGCACCATCCTAGTTTATTCCAGTTTTTTCTCCTTAGGTCAAGATTTTTCCTTTCCGTAGGATTAGACATGCTAAGAAAAGGTTGGAGTAGCTCCAGTAGAAGATAAGATTAGAGGGAGTCGCCTTAGATGGTTTGGTCACATAAATTGGCGGCCTTCCAATGACCCGGTTAGGAGATTAGAGGTATTAGATTTGACTTATGTTAAGAAAGGTAGAGGCAGACCTAAAAAGTCTTGGTTACAAAATATTAGGAATGACCTTTCTTTATTAGATTTAAACGAGAATTTGACCTTTAATAGAATACAAAGGATAAAAAGATTCATGTAGCTGACCCACATAGTGGGATAAAGGCTTGATGTTGTTGTTTTTGTTATAAGATTAGACGTGCTAGAGGTGGACACTATCCTAATTTAATCCAGTTTTCTTTTCCTTTAGGTTAGAATTTTTTCTTACCATTAGGATAAGACGCGTTAGTAGTGAATAATACCCTTCGTGGCACCATCTTAGTTTAATCTAGTTTTCATTTCTTTTATTTTGTGGTTATTCATTTCCTTAGGATATGGCATGCTAGTGGTGAATAACGTCCTTTATGACACCATTCTAATTTTAATACGATTTCTTTTCCTTTAGGTTAGAATTCTTCCTTTTTGTAGGATTAGATGTGTTAATCATGTACAATGCCATTCGTGGCACTATACTAGTTTAATACAATTTTCTTTTCATTTAAGGTTGGATTGTTTCGTTCATTAGGATTATACGTGCTAATGGTGGATAATGTCATTCGTGGCACCGTCCTAGTTTATTCTAGTGTTTTTTTTTTAATTTTCGTAGGATTAGACATGCTAGGTGTGGACATCATCCTAGTTTAATCTAATTTTCTTTTCCTTTAGGTTAAGATTTTTCCTTAGTATTAAATGTGTTAGTATAGGACAATACTAACACATCGTAATAAAATTAGAATGGTGTCATAAAGGACGTTATTCACCACTATACTAGTTTAATACAATTTTCTTTTCATTTAAGGTTGGATTGTTTCGTTCATTAGGATTAGACGTGCTAATGGTGGATAATGTCATTCGTGGCACCGTCCTAGTTTATTCCAGTGTTTTTTTTAGGTTATGTTTTTTTTTTTTTTCGTAGGATTAGACATGCTAGGTGTGGACATCATCCTAGTTTAACCTAATTTTCTTTTCCTTTAGGTTAAGATTTTTCCTTAGTATTAGATGTGTTAGTATAGGACAATACCCTTCGTGGCACCATCATAGTTTAATCCAGTTTTTATTTCCTTTATTTTGAGATTATTCCTTTTCTTAGGATATGACGTGTTAGTGGTGAATAACGCACTTCGTGACACCTGCCAAGTTCTATCACATTTTCTTTTTCTTTTTGTTAGGATTCTTCTTTTTCGTTCGATTAGACATGCTAATGGTGGATAACACACTTTGTGACACCAACCTAGTTTCATCCAATTTTCTATTCATATAGGTTAGGATTTAACCTTTCATTACGATTAAAAGAGCTTTTGGTGGATAATGTCCGTCGTGGCATCATCCTTATTTTAATCCCGTTTCTTTTCCTTTAGGTTAGGATTCTTCCTTTTCATAGGATTCAACATGTGAGTGGTGGATAACTCTGTTTGAAGCACCATCATAGTTTAATCAAGTTTTTTTTCCTTTAGGTTAAGATTATTCATTTCCTTAAGACTATATGTGTTAGAGGTGGACAAATGCCCTTCATGGTACCATCCTAGTTTAATTCAGATTACTTTTTCTTTAGTTTTGGATTCTTTTTTTTCATAAGATTAGACCTATTAGTTGTGTAGAATGCCCTTCATGGCACCATACTAGTTTAATCAAGTTTTCTTTTCATTTAGGTTATGATTCTTCCTTTCCTTAGGATTTGTCATGGTAGTGGTGGATAATGCCCTTTTGTGGCACCGTCCTAGTTTAATTTAGTTTCTTTTCCTCTTGTTTAGGATTCTTACTTTCCTTATGATTAGACAAGCAAGGGGTGGATAACGCGCTTCATGGCACAATCCTAGTTTAATCCAATTTTTGTTTCTTTTAGGTTAGGATTTTTTTTCCTTAGGATTAAACATGCTAGTGAGGGATAACGCCCTTCGTGGCACCATTCTAGTTTAAATCCAATAATCTCTTCCTTTGGGTTAGGATTCTTTCTTTTCTTAGGATTAGACGTGCTAGTTGTGGATAATGCCATTTGTTACACCTTCCTAATTTAATCCAATATTCTTTTTCCTTTAGGTTTTGATTCTTCCTTTTCATATGATTAGACGTACTATTCATGTATAACGCCCTTCATGGAAACATACTAATTTATTATAATTTTCTTTTCATTCAGGTTAAAATTTTTTTCTTTCCTAGGAATTAGACATGCTAGTGATGGACAATGCCATTTGTGGCACCATGATAGTTCAATTAAATATGCTTTTCTTTTTTGTTTGGATTCTTCCTTTTCGTAGAATTAGATATTCTTGTCGTGTATAACGTCATTCGTGGAACCATACTAGTTTTATCCATTTTTTTTTTTTTGGTTAGAATTCTTCTGTTCCTTAGTATTAGAAGTGCAAGTGGGGGATAATGTCATTCGTGACACCATCTTAGTTTAATTAAGTTTTCTTTTCCTTTAGGTTAGTATTTTTCTTACCTCAAGATTATACATGTTAGTGGTGCCTAAAACCCTTCGTAGTACCATTCTAGTTTTAATATAATTTTCTTTTCTTCTAGGTTAGCTTTTTATCTTTCCTTAGAATTATATGTGCTAGTGGTAGATAACGCTTTTCGTCGTAGTATCCTAGTTTAATTCAATTTTTTTTCCTTTAGATTAGGTTTCTTCCTTTTCTTAGGATTAGACATGCTAGTGGTGGACAATGCCCTTTGTGGCACCCATCCTAGTTTAAACCAATTTTCTTTTCCTTTAGGTTAATATTCTTCATTTCCGTAGGATTAGATATTCTAGTCGTGCACAACATTTTTTGTTGCATCACACTAGTTTAATCATTTTGTTTTTTCATTTTGGATAGAATTCTTCCTATCCTTAGGATTAGATATGCTAATGGTGGACAATGCCCATCCTGGCACCATATTAGTTTAATCCAGTTTTCTTCTTCTTTTAAGTTAGGATTCTTCATTTTCTTATGATTAGATGTGTTAAGGGTGGATAACGCCCTTCGTGACACCATTCTAGTTTAATCCACTTTTCTTTTCCATTACATTAAGATTCTTCCTTTTCATGAGATTAGACGTGCTTATGGTGGAAATTCTCTTCATAGCACCACCCTTGTTTAATCCAGTCTTCTTTTCATTTAAGTTAGGATTCTTCCATTCGTTAAGATTAGAGGCGCTAGTGGGGGATAACGCACTTCGAGGCACCATTCTAGTTTAATCAAATTTTATTTTTCTTTTGATTAAAATTTTTCCTTCCCTTAGAATTAGATGTGCTAGAGGTAGATAACGTCATTCGTGGCATCAAACAAGTTTTAATTCAGTTTTTTTTTTTTAGGATTCTTCTTTCCTTAGGATTAAAGGTGCTATTGGTAGATAACGCCATTCGTAGCACCATCAAAGTTTAAAACTAGTGTTCTTTTCTTTTGGATTAGAATTCTTCCTTTTCATAGGATTAAACGTGCTAGTGTTGGACAATGCCCTTCGTGACACCATCGTAGGATTAAAAGTGAGAGTGGAGGGTAACGCCCTTCGTAGTACCATCTTAGTTTTAATCCAATTATATTTTTCTTTAGGATAGGATTCTTTCTTTTCTTAGGATTAGACGTACTAATAGTGAACAATGTCATTCATGACACCATCCTAGTTTAATCCAAAATTCTTTTCCTCTAGGTTATGATTATTCCTTTTCATAGAATTAGACATGCTGGTCGTGTACAACGCCCTTCGTAGCACCATACTAGTTTAATCAAGTTTTCTTTTTATTTAGGTTAAGATTCTTCTATTCATTAGGATTAGATAAGTAAGTGGTGGATAACGCCCTTCGTGGCATCATAATAGTTTAATTCAATTTTCTTTTTCTTTAGGTTAGGATTCTTCCTTTCTGTAGAATTAGACGTGCTAGGGGTGGATAATTGCCTTTGTAGCACCATCCTAATTTAATCAAGTTTTCTTTTCCTTAAGGTTAGTATTCTTCATTTTCTTAGGATTAAACACACTAGTGGTGGATCACATCCTTCATTATACCATCCTAGTTTAATCCAGTTTTTTTTTTCTTTAGGTTAATATTCTTTTATTCCTTAGAATTGGTCGTGTTAATAGTGAATAACGCCCTTAGTTGCACCATCCAAGTTTAATCCAGTTTTCTTTTCCATTAGGTTATCATTCTTCATTTCCTAAGAATTAGACTTGTACGTGGTGTATAACATCATTCGTGGCACCATCGTAGTTTAATCCAATTTTCTCTTCAATTAGGTTAGGATTCTTCATTTTCTTAGGATTAGATGAGCGAGTGGTGGATAACGCCCTTCGTGGCACCATCCTAGTTTAACCCAGTTTTCTATTTCTTTTCATAGGATTAGACATTTTAGTCGTGCACAACAAACTTCGTGGCACCATACAAGTTTAAACCAATTTTTTTTTCATTTAGGTTAAAATTCTTCCTTTCCTTTGGATTAGATGTGCTAATAATAAACAATGCCCTTCCTAGCACCATACTAGTTTAATACAGTTTTCTTTTTCTTTTAAGTTAGGATTCTTCATTTTCTTTATATTAGATGTGCTAAGTGAAAGAAAATTCCATTCATGGCACCATACTAGTTTAATCCAATTTTCTTTTCCATTACATTGTGATTCTTCCTTTTCATAAGATTGACGTGCTTATGGTGAAAAATGTCCTTCTTTTCCTTGATCTTAAGATTCTTCCATTCGTTAGGATTATAGGCGCTAGTGGGGGATAATGTTGTTCGAGACACCATCCTAGTTTAATCAAATTTTCCTTTCCTTAGGATTAGTGTGCTAGAGGTGGATAAAGCCCTTTATTGCACCATCCAAGTTTAAAACTAGTGTTCTTTTCTTTTAGGTTAGAATTCTTACTTTTCGTATGACTAGACATGCTAGTGGTGAACAATGCTCTTCGTGGTACCATCCTAGTTTAATCAAGTTGTCCTTTAGGTTAAGATTCATCATTTTCATAGGATTAGACAATCTAGTCTTGTACAACATCCACTATATTAGTTAAATCTAATTTTCTTTTCATTTAGGGTAGGATTTGTCATGCTAGTGGTAGACAGTGCCCTTCGTGGAACCATCCTAGTTTAAATCAATTTTCCTTTTCTTTAGGTTGGATTAGACGAGCTAGGGTTTGATAATGTGCTTCGTGGCACTATCCTAGGTTAATCTTATTTTTTTCCTTTAGGTTAAGATTTTTCCTTAGGGTTAAATGTGCTAGTGGGGGATAATACCATTCATGCACCATCCTAGTTTTAATCCATTTATCTTTTCTTGTATGATAGGATTCTTCATTTCTTTAGAATTAGATATTCTAGTGGTGAACAATGCCCTTCATGGCACTATCCTAGTTTAATCCAAAATTCTTTTCCTCTAGGTTAAGATTTTTTCTACAGTTCGCTAGCATACGGTTCTCTTAATAAATATTTTGGCATTTTACAAAAAAATGTTTAGCCATTTAGTAATTTCAATAAATATAAAATTTCTTAATATCCTAACAATTACGTGCCTGTGATCAAATGGTAAGTTTTTAGTTATTAAATTATGCGGTCCAAGTTCGAATAACATGTAGATAGGTGTAATATTAAATATAATTTTTGATATTTTAAATTTTAAATTTAATAATGATACAAAATAATAATAATATTTTCTTGAATATAATATTTGATATAATATTTAATATAATCTAATCACTAAATATTTTTTATTATATTAAATAATTAAAAAGATATAATATCATAAATTTGTTAAAATTTTAATAATAAATTTATAAATTTATCAAAATATATTTATTATAATTTTAACATAATATTAAAAATGTCTTTTTTTTTTTGCATTAGAAAAAAATTATAAATATTAAACAAAAAACTTTATTATATATATATATATATATATATACACGTTGAATATTAGAATATATAATACTTTTTATTAAATATTAAATCTTATAATAAACATTACATTATATATTAAAAATTATATATTACATAATACACAAATAAAACCCTAAAAAATAAATAAGTTTCATATCAATAAATTTTTTTTATATATTATTCTTAAATTAAATTTAACGTTGTAAAATTTTTATTAGATACAATATTTTAATAAAACTTTATCTAAAACTTATAATATTTTTTATATAAAAGTTATAAAGTATTTATATCAACTGAATAAATATATAATTTAAATAATATCAAATGATCAAATCTATTAAATAATTTACATTTATAATTTTTTCTAATACAAAATAGTTATAAATTTTAACATATTTATTTATTATTTAAATTATATATTTAATCATTTGATATTCTTATATAAAAAATATTATAAGTTTTAAATAAAGTATCATTAAATATTATATCTAATTAAATTTTTAAAATGTTAAATTTAATTTAATAATAACATATATGAATATTTTAATTATATAAATTTATTTTTTTTATTTTAAGCTTTTATTGGTGTCTATATGATATTTATTTTTTCATTTAAAAAATAATATTTAATGTATTTTATATTTAAATATTTAATATCATATTAAATATAATATTTAGTATTTAATAATAAATATTATAAATTTTTAATATTCAAGATGAATATACATGTTATATTAAAAATAAATACTAAAAAATTTTATCTTGTATTTATAATTTTTTTTCTAATAAAAAAAATTTATAATTTTTAACATTTTTATTAATATGTTAAAATTATAATAGAAATATTTTTAAAAATTTTTAAATTTATTATCAAAATTGTAATAAATATATGATATTATATTTTTAAAATATTTAATATAATAATAAACCTTTAATGATAATATTATATTAGTATTGTATCAAATATTATATTAAAATTTACATATCATTATTATTTATTATTTATTATAAAATTTAAAAAGTTATAATTAATTTTACACATATCAAGCTAGGATTTTAATAAATTTTATATTTATAGAAAACACCAAATTTTTTGGCATTTTACTAAAAATGTCAAACATTTAGCATTGCAGCATGCATGAGTAATGCTCAACAAAAGGTATATAAGAATAGAGAACAAATTATGATAAACTTAAATGAACCTTAGTTGAACAAACATGTTTACCAAATACCTTAGGATGCTAAGTTTTAAAAATAAAACTTATCAGCAACCAAATTATTGTGTATAGCGTTGGCCACTAGGAATTGTAAGAGGAGAAGATAGTTGAGTGCTCGAGTGGATGCTATGGACAGCTGTATGTTGAGATACTAAGCGCATAGAGTTTTCATTCCTCCCAGCCAAAGAGGCAGTTCCAATAATTTTCATAAAATGGAATCGCGAAAATACAAAGATGAAAGAGTTATGGATAGTTTTTGGAAAGTTTAGGCATTCCAATATATATTCATAGGGGGGGGGGGGGGGGGGCGGGGGGGGTCAACTTCCAATGATTAAACTCCATATAGACTTTCTTTTTTTGAGGTTGGCCATTTGCCCACCCTGGGCTATATGGGGATTCGCCCATGAATATATTATAATTCTAAATAAAATATACACATGTTGACTTCGTTTATATATTGACTTCGTTTATTTATTTATTTATGAACAATAAGGCCTTATATTAAATTTAATTTTGTCACAATCTTTAAACTAATTATCATTTAAATAAACCAAGTCAATAGATATTTGATATAGGGAAATTCACAAATAGTGATGAGACATATGATCAAAGTACACTATTGTGGTGAGATGCAAACGATCTAGCGACGATCACGATCAAGGTGAAGCGTGATCAAGCAATGATCGTGCTTGATCATGATTGAAGTGATAGGCACACAATCAAGCGACGTTCGTGATCATGGTGAGATGTACACGATCAAGCAAAGATGACTATGAAGTGGTCCTATTCACTAAGTTTGAATTCAAATAATTTAGTACATGGAATCATGATGATTGAATTGGAAGACTTGAGGCCAACCAAGTTGCATAAGCAATGGTCGAGCTCAAGGCTGACAAAAGAGAGGCAACAAAATTAAATTATCATAACATGAATCTTTATGTTCTTATAAGAGCTAAATTCTCACCACATGAATCTTTTTCTTCATTATGTCATATTAAGAGTTAAATTATCACTATATGAATCATTTCTCTCCCTTTTATCCTATTAAGAATTAAATTCTCATAACATGAATCTTTTTTCTCCATTTGGTTCTATTTAAAGAGAGTGTGAGATGTGTTTGTGTGTGAGTGAGAGAGAGGCTTTTTATGAGATATATAGATACTCCTAAGAGAGAAACTACTAAGAGGGATAGGCTTCTAAAAGAGAGATGTATGTGCTTCTAAAAGAGAAAGAAAGGCTTCCAAGAGAGAAAGACAAGCTTATAAGAAGGAATTTTGATGAAAACAAATGATGCAAGAAGCTTCTAAGATGAACAAAGAGACTTTTGGAAGAAAGAGATGTTTTAAAGAAAGTGAAAGGCTTCTAAAATTGAGAGAATCTTTTAAGAAAGAAAGAGGCTCTAATAGAGGGATTTCTAAGAGAAAGTGCTTTTACGAGAGCAACAGGACTATTCATGGAGAATGAGATAGATAATAACTTTTAAGATGGAGAGAGAGGCTTTTAAATCTGCTAAAGTATTTTATGCTGATGAAAATACATAAACTACAAACAATTCAATATTCAACTTTTTGATGAAATATATGTACTTCTCTCATATAAATGCATGTTATATAGTTCAAAATCACAAAAGATTTGTACTAAACATTGACATAGATATAGCCTATACAATCACAATCAACTATCTACATTTCACATAATCTTATTCAACAACACAGAAAACATAACTCACAAACACACACAACAAATACTTGACATAACAGCAATTTATCAATTTCTGGTAAATCTGGTAGCTGTAATACCAACTTAATCACCATCACTAATTATGGACATTAAGAAGCCAAGTCATCTTTTTTGACTTTCTGGATAATTTTTAATCCATTTTGTTTGATTATGATTTCTTTTTAAGTATCATCTGGATCTAAAAGTTAAGTTGAAAATTAAGCCTCTATTTTTTGAGTTGAAAAAGGGAGGTTTAAGAGGGTGGAAATAGAGCTCATACTTAGGTATTGGGTAATTAATCATCGAAAATAAACTCATCATGTTAGTTGGGTAGATTATACTAAGTTAAAATTCTTGGATGTGAAAAATTCAGTTTTTCATATATTCTGATAAAAAAACTCTTTCTAATTTGTGAACCAAGTATAAGATTTTCAATTCATTTTCTATCACATTTATTTCCTTTTAAATTGCAGAGGCTTTCTTGATGTCAATCTTGTTCTTAATTACCTGATTCCCCTAGCAATGTCTATCAATCAATTATTTTATTTTTATTGCTACTCCTGTGCTTAATTGTTGCCCTCTATGTCTCCTTCCCTTGAAAGAATTTAACTCTGTTTTTTAAATTTTTTTTTTCATGAAATGAATTGACATGTTTCTATGAAAAATATGATAGATCGAAGATTTCCATTGAGTTGAACAATTTTTTTTTTACTGTGGAAGCAGATTCTATTCTGCATAGTCTGTGTTACAAAATCATCATAGAAATCTTGTAATACTTGAAAATCATGTCAACCATGCATATTTTTTTGTTTTATAATTTTGAAAGACCCTCCCCATACTTTCCAAGTAATTTCTGTGTAAAAAAATCACAATTTAAATGTTCCTTTCGTAAATCATCTAAAGGTCATAACATTGATTTAATTGGTTGAATTTGAAATGCAATTTATTGTTAATTATGGAATTAATTTTCCTTTCTAAAAGCTTTGCTTATTGTTAATTCCAATAATGAAATTTTTTCTAGAAGTTTTTTTGTAATAGTTTTAACTCTGTAGATTGTGAAGAGAATGCTCCATTATTTACTGCTAATGTTTTAGCCATTGATCCTTAATATTTCTGTAATCCTTGTCGTGTTCATCTTTGTGTCCGCTCTTGTAATATTCATTCTATAACTTTCTAGAATCAACTTTATGATCCTAGCTTTTTCTTTTTGGAACCTTATCATACAAAACGTTCTTATGATATTCATTTCATTTATCTAGCTTAGGCCAACTGTTCCCTTATTGGCTTATAAAACTCAAGGAGAGTAAAAATTTGAGATTTATGTCAAGGAAGCGATTCTTCTCGATCTGTATACCAAGATCAAAGACCAGACTCCAAAAATGGATTGGAGAAACAAATGGTTAGAGATTCAATAGATAATAAAGAAGTTGGCTATGACGAGATTAATCATCCCTAGACATTTGTTTGTCTTGAAGAGAAATTCCTTGAATACATTATGAAATTGACCAAAGAACAACAAGAAGCTGATGACAAGGAAAATACTCGACATAGAGGTAAATTTGATAACATTTTTATTTTTTTATTTTTTCGCAATGTAAAATTCATCCTGCATTTAATTTGATTTTTATTATCGTCTTATTTCGTTGTTGGAGAGATAAATCTTCGTTTGTGATGACTTTTTTTATTGCTTTTTAAAAGTGTTTTTATTAAAAATTAAATTTTTTGTACTAGAATCTGCTTTAAGAAGTAATAAAAAAGTCATCTCAAACGAAGCCTGAGTGAGATTCTCAATGTCAAGAGAAACTGGTAACGGTCCGAGCTCAACAAGCTTGCCTTAGAGATGAGTTTCTTCGCAAGGAATTACAGGTTCTTCATAAGCAATACCCAAATTTTCATCGCTTAGTTGTTCATTTTCTTCTTAATTGACTAATTTGTTAGACATTTTTAGAAACTCATCAATATTTCGATCAATATATTTGTAATTATTTATATGATATTTATATTTGCCAAACTCTTCTTTTACATAAGGTTTCATCGCACCAATTGCTATCTATCTTCTAAGTGCTGAAGCAAATTAATTAAAAGCATGGCTTTGGCACTTGGGAATACAACTTTTCCTATTCAAGTAATAAGCAGATGCTAAGGTTGCTGTAAATCTCTTGGCTTTAAATGCAGTAGGTTGGTTTTTCCTTTACTAAAGCGCAGTGCAAAGCTTATGATTTGCTCGAAGAAGGCGGGAAATGGAAATGATCTCTATGTAGATAAGGACTTGGAAAATATCATCCATGCTTGGTCAAATCAGCTTCCCTTCCCATTTTCTATTTAATGCGGCCACTGTTGTTTTGTAGGTAAGAATCCATCTCTTCATTAAATGTTTAGAACAATAGGAGAAAAGAAATCTATGGAAAATGATAATGATGATATATTGTTAAAGGTGAACATCATGTTCATGTATGTTTATTTATATATGTAAGTGTTCAAGTGGAAGGATCGACATTTGGAAGGAGGGCAGAGTGCATATGGATACGGACAACTTTTTGTAGAAAATATCCAGTTTTTAGTTCAATTTTTTCTTATTTTTTTGAAAAATAGTTTATCTTAATTAGAAATATCTTTGATGCTTTATAATTTTGTTTATAGTTGCATCATGTTAGTGGAGACTGATTGCACTTTTTTGGTACATTTAGATTCCTCACTTGAGGCCAACTGAGTACAAGAGAAGTAGATTAGTAAGGACTCTCTCAAGTTATAGTTCATTTCTGCATCTCTACTCTTTCATCTTCAAATATTATGTAATGATTTTATCTATGTTATTTTAATTGATATATTACAACAATCAAGCATTTTTTTTTATATATGATTTAGCATGTATATGTTTTTAGTAAGAAATTTTTTTTTTATGATTTATATATGTTTTAGTAAGAAATTATTTTTTTCTTTTCTCCCTGAACTCCCTGAACTTTTATTCCTTGAAGTACTTGAATTTTATTGAGATATTGTTGTGTACTTTTCAAAAGATCAACAAATTTGATCAACATCCTTTCCATTTATTTTTTATTTTATTTTTGCTATCAACTTGATAACTGATCTCCAAGGAAATATTTTACTCCATATCATTCTTATTCTCTAAGGATATGTGTGTCCCATATTGTTTATCTATTTATGAATGCATTAAGGGATCAACTAAATTGTACAGTTCTAAGAATAGTTATATTATTTCCATCACTTCTCAAAAGCCTGTTTCTATATGTATATATTAAATGCTTAAATCCCATGAGCTTCTGTATATAATTATTACTCTTTCTCATTATATTTATTCATTGTTGCTTTCCTAGATAATGTTCTATCTCCAACTTATTTTTTTTAATCATTAATGTAATATTTTAATGGATATTATACTGGTGTCAAAAATATCAATAGATTAGGACATTCTGCATTAGACATTAACACACTTTTTTTTACTTTTCATCTAACACACTTATAATGAGTATATATGAAAAATAATATAAATTTATGTGCCTGTAAATCATATGTATATATACAAATATTACATGTAATATTCATAAAGTATTTAATATCATCATATGACATCATAAATTAATTTTAAATTTTATAATATAATTTTCTTATCAAATAAATTTTATAAACATGCACATGGTGCACGTGGAAATTTTCTCTTAAATTTATTATCTTAAATTTTTTATTTATTATTAATATTTTAAACTTTATTAATGTGCAAATAAAAAAAGAACCTATAACTTTCAAGAAAATTTGACTAAAAATAATTAGTCTATTTATTAACTAATAAACATAATTTAATATCAAGATTATTCTTGAATAATAGAAAATTCATGTCTTATAAAACTATATATCTAATTATATATAAAATTTATTATAATGATTATAATTATTTATAATAATAAATAAATTTTTTTTATCTTAATAATGATAATTTAATTAAAATATTTATAATATAAATTTTACTTTTTAAATTTTTAGTCACGTGCATTTAATGCACGAGCATTTTTACTAGTGTATTTAAATACAAAACAAGGAGACAAAATGAATCAAATAGAATGATAACTTAGGTGGTTCGGTAACTTAGGTTGGGTTTAGACAATTTCATGAGGAGATTTCATTTTTTGGGATTGAAATATTCTTTTCTCTATAATGAACATGGATGGGTTTTTGCCATTACACCGATTCATTTGCCTCAAATAGCGCACATTAGTATAACGATGATAATTGTAATGGCGTTGAATGTTGATAATGGTTGCTTCTAGTTTTTTTCTCCCTAACTCTCATTTAGAGTTACATAAAGCAAAGTTAGATGGAAATATGCCTTGGAAGTTATATTACCTATATTGATTCTTAATGCATTTTTTTTGTTATTATTTTTGCTTGTTTATGTGTCTCTTCTAAATTATTCTGTATGCAGGTGAATGCTGTGGGGATCAATACTGAATGGGGATTATTGATGGCCAATATAGCGGAAGACAATGGTGAACAAAACGCCGTTACAGGTTTTTTGTGGCCCTTTTTTTTATTAATGATTTGCTTATGATTATACTGATTTTCTTAATGATTCATTTATGATTCTTATGAAAATGTGCGCTTGAATGGTGTTGCTACTTTAATTGGCATAGTAGGGCTCTCTGTTGCTGCGTTGGTTCTTGTTCTCCTTATAATCATAAGGACAACATGAACCTGAGATATAATTTACGTGTTTTCAATTTTAGATCTTGCAAACTGAAGACTTGAGATATAATTTATAGATTCTTTACTGGTTATACCACTATAAAAAATAATGGCTATTAGGGCACCTTAAAGTGCTATTAGAGCACATCATATATTAATGCATCAAACAATGATGTCACTTAGGTGGCCCTTGGCATAGGGTTAAGGGCATTTTTATGTGCCTTAAAAACTAAACTTTCATGACATATAATTTTGATGGCATGGGTTAAGGGCATTTTTATGTACCTTAAAAACTAAACTTTCATGACATATAATTTTGATGGCATAATCTCCTCAACAACACCTATAAGGTGTCTTAATAGACAAGCTTTTCTAACACCTTTATATGATGGATTTTATTAATACACATGACAAATATTATGTGTCATAATAGGCTAACTTTCCTAACACATTTATTTGATGGAATATGTTTTATAATAAGGCACATTTAAGTTGCCATAAAATATATGATTTTCCAACACTTCAATTTAATGAAATAATTTTTTAATAATATAGCATCATTATGTGTCTCAATATGTGTTGTATACAATATTACTTACATTCAATTGTCAATTAATTATGCTGAATCATAATATTTTGAATGCAAATAATTAATCTCTAATCCAATTTCTAAATATCTCAAGTACATATGAGAGCTAGCTTACATAAGATATTTTTCTACAAAAAAAAAAAATATATTTCATAAATATAAAATTACAAATATTTCCCACCTTAAATACAACAGAAATTCTACTTCAATCTTCATATACGTATGTAATCAATCTACTACAATCGTCACAAAACACATCACTTGATTCTTCATGTTAATTAAGATAAAAAAACCAAAATACAAAACAAGTGACAATCTTAGTTTTTATATTCAGTTCATTAATCTTAGAAAGAGATCTTCGTTTAGGACCTTCCAAGCGATGCCCTGCTCGTAGGACACCGATCACCCCATGCTCTACATGCAGATGCAATAGGGAGATAGGCATAGCCCTACAACAAGAATAAGGAAACCAAGTAATTTAAAACATGAATCAAATCATGAAGACAATTCAAAATGTAGCTTTTTAATTATAGTTTCAGTTGCTAAAAGATGACTGCATTATCGATCTTAGGGAACCAAGAGCATAGAACTTTTCAAACGGGTGTCATCAAGTATCTTCTCCAGTGAAATCTCTTGGAGGGCAACGAGAGTGGTTTCAAGTAGGTCAAGTCCAGCTTGGTTGGCGAAGGTGAACAAGGGAGAAGCATGTTTACAATTTATATAGTAAGTGCCTGGGTTAGAAAGTAGAGTTCAAGAACAAGAAGAAACCAAACAAGAAAGCTTACCTTGACAAAATAACACATGATTGCATCATAATAGTGACATAGGAATTTCAGAGTTACACCTGCATGAGTGTCGATTCTAATGAGTTCAACTCTAGTATGGAACCTGTAACAAAATATCATTCATGGAATAAAAATAATTAAGAAATAAATAAGAGAAGTAGACATCATATTATATAAAGAACGACACAAAACACAAATTGGTGCTTCTGTATTCAAGCATAAATAAAATACTTCAGTATTCAAGAATAAACCAGGGAATTAAGACGCACAACAAAAAAATTTAATGATTTGTAGTAAATAAAATATTTTTTACATAAATATTTTGTTTTTACAAAATATAATGCTATTTTGATTAAATTGCTCTAAACAATAGACCTAAGATATCTAAAATGAGTACTCTTATTAATGACTTGACTTCCCAGAGTCACAATCCCCCCACCTGAATAAATTAATAAATAGTGAAACTAAGCGCTTAAATTAGCTACATAAAATAACCACACAAAGCACCAAATCAAATCAGCAAAATCCGGAAACAATCAATAAATGGGCCCTCCAAATTCACTTAAGAGATGAACTACTCACACAAACATTGATAAAGAAAATTTTTTAATATGAAAGTTAACATCCTATATTACAGAAGATAAAAAAAATAAACATTGTTTCAATGCAAAAGAAGTTAAATATTTAAGTACTTACAAACTAGGCCCATTCTCATCATGATATGCAATAAGAAGTGACACTCCAAGAGGCCTGTGATTGAAAAATAAAGGTTATTTAATTTCAAATAACTATCGCAAGCTCCTTGAATTCTGAAAGTATCGGCAACAATAATAAACAATAGAACAACATAAACACTAAGAAACGATGATAATGCATATGTTTTTGTGTCTGCACACTATTGAATTAGAAAGCAATAGTTTCAGTGATTATATCATGAATAAGTGAGATTTCGAAGCATATAATTCTAGTCACAAATTTCAAAAAAATTTATTTAAAAAAAAAAAAACCCCGAAGCTATTGTAATCCTGTTTAAAATGAACACATAAAGAAAAGCAAGTTTAGCATTGATAAGCACCTAGTGCATATGACCTGCAGGACACTTCTGAAACAACTAAGCATCAAAATGCCGATTATTAAAGAGGCAAAAAATTAGCAAATCCCACCGTATTGTAATAAAAAAAAATTAATACTATACTTTTATTTGATCTTCTAGACTGTCAAAGAACTTCCTGATTCCAATGGTTAAGACCATTAGTTGTATCTCTTGAAAAGCAGCTTGAAATATGAACTTTTTAAAATTCTTCATGGTTCGAATTTAACAATGCACCGAAACAACTTGGCCTTACCTAGAAAAAGTGAATCATAAAAGTAAAAAAAAGGAACTTGATTGAGAGCATTGGAAGTTCAGGAACAACTCCCAAATACATAAGTAATTTAATTATGGTTTTAAAAATAAGATAAAAGCCATGAAAGAGACAAAGCTCACTTATTTGGATTTCTCGTTTACAACATTGCACATACTAGTAAGAGTATTATATGACACAAAATAAGAGTACATACACCTTTTATGGTTGAAAAATATTCCACAACCATCACATTTTTGTCCAGTTCTTTGAACATAAAGGCTGGAATATCCATGTTTCTCCATGTTTCCTTTGTAGAAGTTAGGAAATTCATCTAACTCTAAGTCTGAAAATGAATAATACATCCTATATGGTTTCCTTCAAGGTTCCAAAGTTCTTCAGCCGTAGCATCCTACCAACAATTGTGTTTATTAATCTCTGAATAAAACGAAGGAATGAGAATAGAAGCCAAAATAGTGTGAAAGTCATATTAATTTGGAGGATAAGCGATTCTAGTAGACTACAAATTCTAGCTTGTGGATTCAGGTGGCGAGTTCATTTGCATTATTAAGTAGGCGGATATGGCTCAATAATTTAAAAAGTTAAATGTTTTTGTTCATTCAAAAAGTAAGGACTGAATCATTCAATACTATATTCTATGTTTCTCTGCAAAGTCTCAATGTAAGAAAAAAAAGAAAAATTAAGTTTCAAAGAAAACAATGTGATGGAAAATGTGAAATATATTGGAGCATGGATCATAACATACATAACCTTTGTGGAAAATACCGCACCACAAAAAAAAAATTAATTGATCCAATGTCGTTTCTAATTGAAGTTTTTCTTCATGAGCAGTCCAATTGTAATATCCAGGTTTGAATCCTCTCCAAAGCAAATGAGCTTCAACATCATCTCTTGTCCTACAAATGCCATTAATCCACCAACATAACGACAACAAGTTCAAAAACAACTTTTATATCTTTTATGGGCATTATCATTAACCGGTAGATACTTGAAAAGTACATAAACATACCCTAATACTTAAATGGCCTGCAACAAGTTTTTTAGGAAATTAGGGATCCAGATGTTACAACAAGCAAATTTGGAGGATATTGCAATAATATTTTAGATTATTTTCATCGAAGTAAACATAGCTCACTAGAAAAAGTAAAAACTAATTCAAGAAACATAAATGTGAACAATCATTACCTGAGCGAGAGGCACCGATACAACAAGAGGCTCTCCCTGCTCTTTTAGATGACCTATTTTTATAGACTTCTTTGTCTCTTCTTCTTTAGCAACCACACACCTCATCAAGACATCAACTGTGTATTGTGAATCCTTAGGTCTTTTATCTGCAGCTGGTCCAAAAAGAAAAAAAAACTAAATAGTGAAAAGATCTTCCAAAGATCTTTAACTAGTGTACATTTTGCATTATCAAATTTCATAAACGCTAAATCAAATAATAACCCCCACACTAGTAAGTTAAACAATATCACTTACGTTCATTGAGGTTGTTAATCTTTTGGAAATTAACTATTATTCCCCATGTAAGAGGTTCATGTGTGAAGAATGAAGGCTTTTTGTCATTACTAACGTACAATAGAGGCACTAGCCTGCCAGGTTGTAAGTATGATAGACAATACTTTGGAGAAAAGACAATATCATGAACATCTTTCTTTAGGCTTCTATACTGTTGCAACAGATTGAAATAGTCCTTCAAGTTATCTTCCTCTTCTTATGACAATAGAGTCCCTCTCTCTTATTAATTCATTCAGTTATTTCTGTAAATGATGTTCATGATCAAATCAATAAATAAGAAAAAAAACAAGTAGTAGTTACGGTCTCAAATTTTATTTTTTTTTTTTTTCATATTAATAAAGAAATATTTTTCAAACTATTCCACTTTACAAGGATATATTTTCCATAACATGCCTAGTGTTTCCTCTTCATTTATCAAACCTTTACTAGTTTGAGGTTACATGCAAATTAATCCACCAACCTCGAGATAAGGAAGAGCCCGATCAGCTTGAAACTGATAGAATGAATGTCGGAGAAGCTTTTTTGGATCACCATCTTCACAGCACAATTGATTCAATAGCATATTGTAGCTTAAGTGAAAGGCACTGGTACAAGTTGATAATGTAAGGCATCTTGTATTTAATAACAAAAAATGGGAAAAGAGCAATGAACTTTCCCCAAAAATCACAGATAAAATGTTTACAGTAGAATAATTTATATGGTACTATGTAATAAACTCATATGAAAGGGGTTCGAAGCAATGCCTAGGACAAACCGATGAGCAAAATAGAAAGTAATTTCTGCACCACAAAAATTCAAGTGACAAAGAACATCTTTCATTTTGAAATAAAATCTTAAAAATAATTTGAAACATAACATTATTGATTTTTTTAAAAAAAGTAGAAGAACTTGAAAACAAAATATAAGTAAAATTAAAAATACAATTAGAATTCAATCTCAATATGATTATGTCTAAACAAGAAGAGAGTCAACATTCAGGCATGAATGAATTCAAACATAAAAAACAAATAAAAATACCAATTTAAGAAATCAACACTTAATTCCTTTTAACATCACTTTTGCAGTTGAAGGCTCCATTTTTTCATCTACCATAAGAATGCAAATACCTTGTTGATCAATACCTCGGCGGCCAGCACGACCACTCATTTGAATATACTCCCCACTGGATAACCATCTTAATTTATCCCCATCAAATTTACGAAAGTTGGTGAACATTACAGTTTTTGCAGGCATATTCAAGCCTATACTGAATGTCTTTGTAGCAAACAAACACTAAAGTGGAAATTATAATCACCCATCAATATCATCAGAGGTCCTGAAGAATCAAGTTTTGAGAAATTTTTACATCCGGGAAATAATTCTTGTTGCGAGTCATTTATCAACTTATAAAACTTTGCAGCATCCGCATTTGATTTATTTGATCTTGTTCATCTATAGTATTACTTTCAAACACAAATGCATCATTTAATAGCCCTTCCATGTCATCATTAACATCATCAACAATGACTGAATGAGATCCAATGTCATTTCTAAATGAAGTTTCTCCATGAGCAGTCCAATTGTAATATCCAGGTTCGAATCCTCTCCAAAGAAAATGAGCTTCAACATCATCTCTTGTCCTACAAATGCCATTTCGACAATCTCTACATGGGCATATTATCATACCACTTGAACTTCCATTACTGAATGCAAATTTAGAAAGTCTTTAACCCCTCTTTTAAAAACTGCATTACTCCTTGAACAATACATCCAACTTCTATCCATTTCCATATCAGAACCTTCATATAGCAAAGGAGAAATGAATATTAGAAATCATGAGAACTAGTAGATGCATATTCAAGGGGTTTGAAGTACAATCTTTGGTTTGCAATTATAAATAAACAAGTGATTAAGGAGTAAAAAAATCTTCATACATAAATAAAATCTTATATGATAACATTGGTAGTAAATTTTGACAAATTGATTTTTGGAGTTAATTTATTTTGAGTGAGAGGGAAGTAAAAATGGAGAATATTTGAGGGGACTATGAGTAGAAGGCTGAGAGGAGAAATAATAAACATTGCACTCTTCTCGCTTGTAAACCTACAACTTTGTTTGTGGAAAAATGTAGGAGATGGTGGTCTCTAAAAAGTCTAAAAATAAATTCTTATCCTATTTCTCACCAAAACATATGAACTTGTTGTTGATCTACCCACTGATCTGATAGTGTCTTGGGTTCTTTTAAACTTCGAGTCTCCATTACTTTCATTTTTCTTTGCATTATGTGTATTAGCACTAAATTAAGACATTCTATTAAAAATATCAAGTTTTAGTCAAATGCAAATTCTCAAATTCTTTTTAAATGCAGTGATTTCTCCCACATCTTCTGTTCTCACTATTTCTGATTTCTTTGCATGACAGTTACATGATTACATTCCTTGATATAGGTGAAGCTATCTCTATATACAACTGCAAAGCTTCCATATTAGCGAATTATTTTAAATTCCTCTTTCGATTTATGTACTTCTATTCACTTTTAGTTTTTAGTTGAAAGTGATTGAATTTAATTGATCAATTAAATATAATTTTCTTTCTTTTTCATCAAATTTCAATGGGCTGTAGAAACTTCATCACCCATAATTTTCTTGTCTAAGCCAAACTCTTGTAATCTGAAATTGATTTTACCATTTAATGTTTTCATTAAAAAAATAGTTATTTTACGAATAAATTGTTTTTAGACATAAATAGCCTGGTTGGTGCAAGTACATTTAAACCTATGCCATATATTGCATCTGGATTTAAAACCTTAGACCCAAAAACATCCCACATCAACATGGTTTTGAGATTAAAACAAAAAAAAAGATGATGGGATGGGCATCAAGAATACAAAGAAAGCATAATACGATATCTAGCATAGGCCAATGATAAATAAATACTCTTTGAAATCTAATAGGAATACAATGTGGAACAGTATTCAACAATTAAATTTAGGGAAAAAATGAGTAAAATCAAACTATAATCATCCCTCTAAAATTAAGCTTAAACAAAAGATCGAAAATGAGCTAGATCTTGAGATCAATTCAACAACATCAACATCGCTTGTCTTTTCATTGAAGATAGAATAAATGAAAAACTGAAGAGCTGCGGGAATGAAAAAAATTTAAATAATAAGAAATTAGGGAATTGAAAAAAAGGGAGAAAGTATTTTAGATTTTTTTTTAAATTTTAAAATTAAATCAATGAATTTTCATTTTTAATTATAATATATATTTATATTTTTTACAATAAAAAACCCAATGAGCTAATCTAAGTCTATGTTGGCTCAAACTTGATTGTTTATTTGTTGAAAATGACTAAAGAGCAATTTATTAACCTCACCTTGAGCTGATTCTTCTCAATTACACCCTTGTTTTGTCTATTGAATAATATTAAGTAAAGTTAAAGTTCTACCGAAAAAAAAAACTTCAAAACAAAAACATGAGTGGATAAAAATTGAGATCACGCACCTATTTCTCTTTCAAAAAGTTGGAAGGCCGAAAAGACCTGTTCTACTTTGTTGTAGTATTTTGTTTAGTTGCCACCTTCTAATTTGATTGACCTTTGCATTTTCGCTACTCATTATCATTTCTTTGGTCGCTGGTTCAATCCACCTTCCAATGTTAGTACAAACTAGCACAAGTGCCTTATATTATTTTTATGAATGTTCATGGAGTTTATTCAATAACTTTTTCTAGACTCCCATGATTAAAAAAAAAAAGTGTTTCTCCAGCTTGGGCTTGCTCTATTTTTTTACTCAACCATTCCCCTCCAACCCCTCTTGAATATATCCTTTCAAAGTTGAACCAATGGCAGCCGCTATTAATTCATCACTTCACCCCATCCATTTCCTATTATCCTCTCTCCAATTCTTCTACTAGAGGTGTTTCTTCACCCGCTGTAATGAGTTTTATAGGTCCTATTTACATTTTACTTCTTCTTTTGAGCTTCGACAAATGCTCTGGTCTACCTTTGATTGGCATTAAGTGCATTCTACATTTATAGGAAATTATGTGATTATTTTTATCTAAAGAATATATTTCAATCTTGGCTAAATAACTTAATTAATCTCTTAATAGGAAAACTTCTTATGATAGACCTATGGTGGTTGATCTTAGGACTTTTTTTCTAGATCTTATTTTGTTCTGGCAATACAATCTAATCATTTAAATGTCCATCATATTCAAATTAGCTTGCAGATTGAAATAGACCATACATATGTATTATCTAGGTAGTGTTATTATGTTATTAGTTTGCACATGCATCTACTAAAATGAACCTCCACTTTGATGTTAAAAAAAAGACTCATATTTCCATTTGGATTTCCTTCCGAAATATTAAGGTTCAATTGAGTAATCACCATATTCTTTATTCCTTAAGACAAGATTTGGTAAACCTTTGAAAGTTGTTGTTCATGCTTCACATTTCTAGGGTAATGTGAAAGTGACGCTACTTAAATACTTTGAAAAGAGAAGTTTCAACTAGTCATAAAATAATGGCTACTAGAAAATTGCACTATTTAAGAATTACGTCTAATTAAATTATATATAACTAATGAGTAAATGAATATATATAAAACATAAAATGCACAATATATGAAGTGAAATCAAAATATCTTAAATACTTTAAAATAAATAATCAACTAGTCATAAAATAATGGCTACTAGAAAATTGCACAAGAATGAATATAATAATATACGAGTCTGTCATGGGGATCCAAGGGGGCTGTCGGGGATCCAAGGGGGCACTGCCCCCTGACGGGGTTTGACCTGTATAAGTCATTCCCAAAGACCACTTTTTGAATTGGCTAATTTTTTTAGTTAAAAAATTTAGAAAAAAACATCTGTGATTAAAGCATCCCTCATGTAAATGCCACGCATTTTATTATGAAATTGGATTCGCATATTTATCTGTGGTGAACTATTCATTATTTCCTTAAAAACCACTTCTTGTGTGGTGCATTGACTGGTATGTGCACCCCTTGGCACGTATAATTTTTGTATGTTGTTTGGGAAATATTCATTTTTTCCTCAAAAACTACTTCCTGCTGTGCTGCATTCACTGGTATGTGCATTATGTGCATCCTTGGCACATATAATTGTTGTATGTTATGTTCTGTTGAGCTGTTATTTTGTTGGATTCTCTATGCCCCTGTTTAAGCAAGAGTGATGGAACAATGGAGGAAGGGACTAGAGCATTTTGATATTATGTTAAAATTATAATAAATATATTTTGATAAATTTATAAATTTATTATCAAAATTTTAACAAATTTATGATATTATATCTTTTTAATTATTTAATATAATAAAAAATATTTAGTGATTAGATTATATTTAATATTATATTTAAGAATATATTATTATTATTTTGTATCATTATTAAATTTGAAATTTAAAATATCAAAAATTATATTTAATATTACACCTATCTACCTGTTATTCGAACTTGGACCGCATAATTTAATAACTAAAAACTTACCATTTGATCACAGGCACGTAATTGTTAGGATATTAAGAAATTTTATATTTATTGAAATTACTAAATGGCTAAACATTTTTTTGGAAAATGCCAAAATATTTATTAAGAGAACCGTATGCTAGCGAACTGTAGAAAAAATCTTAACTTAGAGGAAAAGAATTTTGGATTAAACTAGGATGGTGCCATGAAGGGCATTGTTCACCACTAGAATATCTAATTCTAAGAAAATGAAGAATCCTATCCTATAGGAAAAGATAAATGGATTAAAACTAGGATGGTGCCATGAATGGTATTATCCCTAACATCCAACTAAAGAAAAGCACATTTAATCCTAAGGAAAAATCTTAACCTAAAGGAAAAAAATATAAGATTAACCTAGGATAGTGCCACGAAGATTTAACTAATATAGTCGAATTGTACAAACTCGTCTAATCCAACCTAAAGAAAACCTAAAAAAATTGATTTAAACTAGGATGGTTCCCCGAAGGGCACTGTCTACCACTAGCATGAAGAAAAATCCTATAGAAATGAAGAAATCCTACCCTAAATGAAAAGAAAATTAGATTTAACTAATATAGTGGATGTTGTACAAGACTAGATTGTCTAATCCTATGAAAATGATGAATCTTAACCTAAAGGACAACTTGATTAAACTAGGATGGTACCACGAAGAGCATTGTTCATCACTAGCATGTCTAGTCATACAAAAAGTAAGAATTCTAACCTAAAAGAAAAGAACACTAGTTTTAAACTTGGATGGTGCAATAAAGGGCTTTATCCACCTCTAGCACACTAATCCTAAGGAAAGGAAAATTTGATTAAACTAGGATGGTGTCTCGAACAACATTATCCCCCACTAGCGCCTATAATCCTAACGGATGGAAGAATCCTAAGTTCAAGGAAAAGAAGACTATATTAAAGAAGGATGGTGCCATGAAGGACATTTTTCACCATAAGCACGTCAATCTTATGAAAAGGAAGAATCACAATATAATGGAAAAGAAAATTGGATTAAACTAGGATGGTGCCACGAATGGCATTTTCTTTCACTTAGCACATCTAATATAAAGAAAATGAAGAATCCTAACTTAAAAGAAAAAGAAAACTGTATTAAACTAGATGGTGCTAGGAAGGGCATTGTTTATTATTAGCACATCTAATCCAAAGGAAAGGAAGAATTATAACCTAAAAAAAAAAAAAAAATGGATTAAACTAGTATGGTGCCACGAAGTTTGTTGTGCACGACTAGAATGTCTAATCCTATGAAAAGAAATAGAAAACTTGGTTAAACTAGGATGGTGCCACGAAGGGCGTTATCCACCACTCGCTCATCTAATCCTAAGGAAATGAAGAATCCTAACCTAATTGAAGAGAAAATTGGATTAAACTACGATGGTGCCACGAATGATGTTATACACCACATACACGTCTAATTCTTAGGAAAGGAAGAATGATAACCTAATAGAAAAGAAAACTGGATTAAACTTGGATGGTGCAACTAAGGGCATTATTCACTATTAACACGACCAATTCTAAGGAATAAAAGAATATTAACCTAAAGAAAAAAAAACTGGATTAAACTAGGATGATATAATGAAGGATGTGATCCACCACTAGTATGTTTAATCCTAAGAAAATGAAGAATACTAACCTAAAGGAAAAGAAAACTTGATTAAATTAGGATGGTGCTACAAAGGCAATTATCCACCTCTAGCACGTCTAATTCTACAGAAAGGAAGAATCCTAACCTAAAGAAAAAGAAAACTGAATTAAACTATTATGATGCCACGAAGGGCGTTATCCACCACTTACTTATCTAATCCTCATGAATAGAAGAATCTTAACCTAAATAAAAAGAAAACTTGATTAAACTAGTATGGTGCTACGAAGGGCATTGTACACGACCAGCATGTCTAATTCTATGAAAAGGAATAATCATAACTTAGAGGAAAAGATTTTTGGATAAAACTAGGATGGTGTCATGAATGACATTGTTCACTATTAGTACGTCTAATCCTAAGAAAAGAAAGAATCATATCCTAAAGAAAAATATAATTGGATTAAAACTAGGATGGTACTATGAAGGGCGTTACCCTTCACTCTCACTTTTAATCCTACGATGGTGCCACGAAGGGCATTGTCCACCACTAGCACGTTTAATCCTACGAAAAGGAAGAATTCTAACCCAAAAGAAAAGAACACTAGTTTTAAACTTTGATGGTGTTACGAATGGCGTTATTTACCAATAGCAACTTTAATCCTAAGGAAAGAAGAATCCTAACAAAAAAAGAAAAGAAAGCTGAATTAAAACTTGTTTGATGCCACGAATGACGTTATCTACCTCTAGCACATCTAATTCTAAGGAAAGGAAAAATTTTAATCAAAAGAAAAATAAAAAATTGATTAAACTAGAATGATGCCTCGAAGTGTGTTATCCCCCACTAGCGCCTCTAATCCTAACGAATGGAAGAATCCTAACTTAAAGGAAAAGAAGACTGGATTAAACAAGGATGGTGCTATGAAGGGAATTTCCACCATAAGCACGTCTAATCTCATGAAAAGGAAGAATCTTAATGTAATGGAAAAGAAAACTGGATTAAACTAGAATGGTGTCACGAAGGGAGTTATCCACCCTTAACACATCTAATCATAAGGAAATGAAGAGTCCTAATTTAAAAGAAGAAGAAAACTGGATTAAACTAATATGGTGCTAGGAAGGGCATTGTCCACCATTAGCATATCTAATCCTAAGGATAGGAAGAATTTTAAAAAGGAAAAAAAAATGATTAAACTAGTATGATTCAACAAAAAATGTTGTGCACTACTATAATATCTAATCCTACGGAAAGGAAGAATATTAACCTAAAGGAAAAGAAAATTGGGTTAAACTAGGATGGGTGCCACGAAGGGCATTGTCCACCACTAGCATGTCTAATCCTAAAGAAAAGGAAGAAATCTAACCTAAAGGAAAAGAAAATTGAATTAAATTAGAATTGTGCGACGAAGGGCGTAATCCGCCACTCGCTCGTCTAATCCAAAGAAAATGAAGAATCCTAATCTAATGGAAGAGAAAATTAGATTAAATCTAGGATGGTGCCACGAATAACGTTATCCATCATGAACACTTTTAATCCTAAGGAAAGTTAAAATCCAAACAAAAGTAAAAGAAAACTGGATTAAACTAGAATGATACCATAAAGGGTGTTATCTACCACTAGCACTTATAATCCTACGAAAAAGAAGAACCCTAACCAAATAGAAAAAAAAATTAAACTAGGATAGTGCTACGAATAAATTTATCCACCACTAACACATTATATCCTAAGGAAAAGAAGAATCATATCCTAAAGAAAATAAAAATTGGATTAAAACTTGAATGGTGCCATGAAGAGCGTTATCTACGATTAGCACATCTAATCTTAAGAAACGGAAAATCCTAACCTAAAAAAAATAAAAATTGGGTTAAATTAGGTTGCTTCCACGAAGCACGTTATCCACCACAAGCACATCATATCCTAAGGAAATGAAGAATCGTAAAATAAAGGAAATGAAAACTGGATTAAACTAATTTTAGTGAGTTGTCATATTCTCTACTAAAATTAGTTCATTATTACTTATGGTTCAACTCCTTTTTAGCTCATAAATGGGAGTGTCCTGGTTCATTCCCCCCCTTTCACCCTTCCCTTGGCTCTTGTTCCGTGGTTGTTTTTTCTTGTACCCGTGGCTGCCTTTTCCCGTCCCAGTGAAGCCTCTTCGGCTGCTGTTCCAGGCCGCATGTTGGCCTTCTGTTTACCCATTACGGATTGGTTCGGCAGGAGGAAATTAGGGGCAGTTTGGCTGCCTCTTTTCAACTATATATATGGGTGGTTTTGAGAATAAAAGAAGAGAGTTATGTGAAGAATTTTTGGAGCCAAAACCTGCGGGTCTTCTTCTTGGAAAAGCTTGCAAGCTTGTTCCTTTTCTTTTCTTCTTGGGAAAGCTTGCAAGCTTGTCCTCACTTCGATTTCGTCTTGGGCTTTTTCTATTTCTTCTCTCCGCAAGTGTCCACCTCATATGTATCTTTCTTCTCAATGATTGCAAGCTCCTTTAGGTGTTGTTTTATGTTTTAATCTATATGAAAGTTGTATCGTCTTTCGTTTTAAAAGTTAATTATGCATTAAAATAAGGATGGTGCCACGAAGGGCGTTATCCCCCAATAACACTTTTAATCCAAAGGAAAGAAAAAAATCAGAACCTAAAGGAAAAAAATAAAATAAGATTAAACTAAAATAAAGCCACGAAGCGCGTTATCGAACCCTACCTCGCCTAATTCTAAGGAAAGTAAGAATCATAACCTAAATTAAAAGAAAACTGAATTAAATTAAAGAAAAATTAGATTAAACTAGTATAGTGCCACGAAAGACATTATCCACTACTAGCATATCTAATCCTAAGAAAAGAAAAAATTTGAACAAAAAAGAAGGGAAAATTGGATTAAACTTGGATTGTGCCACGAAGGGCGTTGTCCACCACTAACTCGTCTACTCCTAAAGAAAGGAAGAATCCTAACATAATGGGAATGAATATAAAATGAAAACAAGGATGGTGCCACCTAGGATATTATCCACCACTAGCACTTTTAATCCTACAAAGAGGTAAAATCCTAACAAAAAAAATACTGGATTAAATTAGAATGGTGCCATGAAAGGTATTATCCACCACAAACACTTCTAATCATGTGGAAAAAAAAGAATCTTGACCTAATGAAAAAGAAAAATGAAATAAACTAGGATAGTATTACGAAGGGTATTATCTACCCCTAGCATGTTATATCCTAAGGAAAGGAAGAATCCTAACCTAAATTAAATAAAAACTGATTTAAAACTAGGATTGTGCCACGAAGAGCATTATCTTATCAACTACAAGTACGTCTAATTTTAAGGAAAGGAAAATCCTAACCTAAAGAAAACAAAAATTGGATTAAATTAGGACGGTGCGACGAAGGGCATTATGCACCACTAGCACGTCATATTCTAAGGAAAGGAAGAATACTAACCTAAAGGACATGAAAACTAGGTTAAACTATGATGTGACCACGAAGGGCATTATCTACCTCTAGCACGTTTAATCCGAAGGAAAGGAAATCCTAGGCGAAAGGAAAATAAACTGGATTAAACTAGGATGGTTCCACGAAGGGTGTTATCCACCACTTACACATCTAATCCTTAGGAAAGGAGGAATGCTAAGGAAATAATTAAGGCTAATCTAAAGGAAAAGAAAACTAAATTAAAACTAAGATGATTCCACAAAGGATATGGTCATCCAATAGCATGTTTAATCTTAAGAAAATGAAAAATATGAACCTAAATTTAAAAAAAAAAGGATTAAATTAGGATGGTGCCACGAAGGGTGTTGCCCACCCTAGAACGTCTACTTCTACGGAATGGTAGAATCTTCACCTACAGAAAAAAATGGATTAAATTTAAAAAAAAAGGGATTAAATTAGGATGGTGCCACGAAGGGTGTTGCCCACCCTAGAACGTCTACTTCTACGGAATGGTAGAATCTTCACCTACAGAAAAAAATGGATTAAAGTAGAATGGTGTCACGAAGGATGTTGTGCACGACTTGAACATCTAAACCTTAGGAAAGGAAAATGTTAACCTAAAGGAAAAGAAAACTTTATTAAACTACGATGCTACCATGAAAAGCGTTATCTACCACTAGCACATATAATTCTAAGGAAAGATAAAAAGCTAACCTAGAAGAAAAGAAAATTATATTAAAACTAGAATGGTACTACGAAGGATTTTAGGCACCACTAACATGTCTAATCCTGAGGTAAGGAAAATACTAACCTAAAGGAAAAGAAAACTTAATTAAACTAAGATGGTGCCACGAATGACATTATCCCCAACTTGCACTTCTATTACTAAGGAGCAGAAGAATTCTAACCAAAATAAAAAAATGGATAAAACTAGTATGGTTCCACGAATAACGTTATACACGACAAGCATATCTAATTCTACGAAAAGGAAGAATCCAAACCTAAAAGAAAAGCATATTTAATTGAACTATCATGGTGCACAAACATTGTCCAACTAGCATGTCTAATTTGTAGGAAAGAAAAACTAACCTGTCTAATTCCTAGGAAAGAAAAAATTTTAACCTGAATGAAAAGAAAATTATAATAAACTAGTATGTTTCCACGATGGGCGTTATACATGAATAGTACGTCTAATCATATGAAAAGGAAGAATCAAAACCTAAAGGAAAAAGAATATTGGATTAAACTAGGAAGGTGTAACAAATGGCATTATCCACAACTAGCATGTCTAATCCTAAGAAAAGAAAGAATCCTAACCAAAAGAAAGAGATTACTGGATTTAAACTAGGATGGTGCCACGAAGGGCGTTATCCCTCACTAGCATGTTTAATCCTAAGGGAAAAAAATCCTAACTTAAAAGAAAAAAAAATTGGATTAAACTAGGATAGTGCCACGAAGCGCGTTATTCACCCCTTGCTTGTCTAATAATAAGGAAAGTAAGAATCTTAAACAAGAGGAAATGAAACTAAATTAAACTAGGATGGTGCCACAAAAGGGCATTATCCACCACTATCATGTCAAATCCTAAGGAAAGGAAGAATCCTAACCTAAATGAAAAGAAAACTAGATTAAACTAGTATGGTGCCAGGAAGGGCATTGTACACAACTAATAGGTCTAATCTTACGAAAAAAAAGAATCCAAAACTAAAGAAAAAGAAATCTGAATTAAACTAGAATGGTACCATGAAGGGCATTTGTCCACCTCTAACACGTCTAGTCTTAAGGAAAGGAATAATCTTAACCTAAAGGAAAAAAAAAACTTGATTAAACTATGATGGTGCCATAAACAGAGTTATCCACACACTCACACGTTGAATCCTATGAAAAGGAAGAATCCTTACCTAAAGGAAAAGAAACGGGATTAAAATAAGGATGATGCCACGACGGACATTATCCACCAAAAGCTCTTTTAATTGTAATGAAAGGTTAAATACTAACCTATATGAATAGAAAATTGGATGAAATTAGGTTGGTGTCACAAAGTGTGTTATCCACCATTAGCATGTCTAATCGAACAAAAAAAAAAAGAATCCTAACAAAAAGAAAAAGAAAATGTGATAGAACTTGGAAGGTGTCACGAAGTGCGCGTTATTCACTTCTAACACGTCATATCCTAAGAAAAGGAATAATCTCAAAATAAAGGAAACAAAAATTGGATTAAACTATGATGGTGCCACGAAGGGTATTGTCCTCTACTAACACATCTAATACTAAGGAAAAATCTTAACCTGAAGGAAAAGAAAATTAGATTAAACTAGGATGCTGTCCACACCTAGCATGTCTAATCCTACGAAAAAAAAAAAAACATAACCTAAAAAAACACTGGAATAAACTAGGACGGTGCCACGAATGACATTATCCACCATTAGCACGTCTAATCCTAATGAACGAAACAATCCAACCTTAAATGAAAAGAAAATTGTATTAAACTAGTATAGTGCCACGAATGACATTGTACACGATTAACACATGTAATCCTACAAAAAGGAAGAATTCTAACCTAAAGGAAAAGAAATCGTAATAAAATTAGAATGGTGTCATGAAGGATGTTATTCACCACTAGCATGCCATATCCTAAGGAAATGAATAATCACAAAATAAAGGAAATGAAAACTAGATTAAACTAAGATGGTGCCACGAAGGGTATTATTCACTACTAGCGCGTCTTATCCTAAGGAAAGGAAAAATTCTAACCTAAAGGAAAAGAAAACTCGATTAAATTAGGATGGTGTCCACCTCTAGCACGTCTAATCTTACAACAACAACAACAACATCAAGCCTTTATCCCACTATGTGGGTTGGCTACATGAATCTTTTTATCCTTTGTATTCTATTAAAATTCTCGTTTAAATCTAATAAAGAAAGGTCATTCCTAATATTTTCTAACTAAGACTTTTTAGGTCTGCCTCTACCTTTCTTAACATAAGTCAAATCTAATACCTTTAATCTCCTAACAGGGTCATTGGAAGGCCGCCGTTTTATGTGACCAAACCATCTAAGGCGACTCTCTCTAATCTTATCTTCTACTGGAGCTATCCAACCTTTTCTTAGCATGTCTAATCCTACGGAAAGGAAAAATCTTAACCTAAGGAGAAAAAACTGGAAAAAACTAGGATGGTGCCACGAAGGGCATTATCCACCACTAGCACGTCTAATCCTAAAGAATAAAATAATCCAAACCTAAATGAAAAGGAAATTCTATTAAACTAGTATGGTGTTACGAGTGGCATTCTACATGACTAGCATGTCTAATCATTCAAAAAGGAAGAATTCTAACCTAAAGCAGAAAAGAATATAAGATTAAATTACAATGGTGTCATTAAGGGCATTGTCCAACACTAGCACGTCTATCCTAAGGAAATGAAGAATACTATCCTAAAAGAAAAGATATTTGAGTTAAAATTAGGATGGTACCACTAAAGGCATTATCCCCCACTGACATATTTAATCCTGAGAAAAGGAAAAAGCCTAACCTAAAGTAAAAAAATGGATTAAACTAGGATGGTGCTACGAAGCGCGTTATCCACAAAGGGTATTGTCCACCACTAGCATGTCTAATCCTAAGGAAAGAAAGAATCCTAATATAAAGGAAAAGATAATTGAATTAAAACTAGGATGGTGCCACGAAGTGTATTATCATCCCCCACTAGCACCTTTAATACTAATGAAAAAAAAAAATCATAACATAAGGGAAAAAAATAGATTAAATTAGGATAGTGCCACGAAGCATGTTATCCACCCCTAGCTTGTCTAATCCTAAGGAAAGTAAGAATCCAAAACTAAAGGAAAAAAAAAATCGAATTAAACTAGGATGGTACCACGAAGGGCATTCTCGACCACTAGCACGTCTAGTCCTAAAAAAAAAAAGAATCCTAACCAAAATGAAAAGAAAAGTAGGTTAAACTAGTATTGTGCCACGAAGGGCATTGTACACGACTAACAGATCTAATCGTATGGAAAAGAAGAATCCAAATATAAACGAAAAGAAAACTGAATTAAAATAGGATGGAACCACGAAGGACATTGTTCACCACTAGCACGTCTAGTCCTAAGGAAATGAATAATCATAACTTAAAGGAAAAGAAAAAACTGGATTAAACTAGGATGGTGCCACAAAAGGCGTTTTCCACCACTCGTACGTCTAATCCTATGGAAATGAAGAGTCGTAAACTAATAGAAAAGAAGCTGGATTAAAATAAGGATGGTGCCAAGAAGGGTGTTATCCACCACTAGCACTTATACTAAGGAAAGATAAAATCCTAAACTATAAGAAAAAAAAATGGATGGTGCCATGAAGTGCGTTATCCACCACTAGCACGTCTAGTCTTACAGACGGAAAGAATCCTAACAAAAAGGAGAAGAAAACGTGATAAAACTAGGATGGTGCTTGCAAACCAAAAAATCCCTCCTTATTTTGAAATAGGATAAGTTGTAAATCTGCAAGCTCCCTAATGGTCTGGTCGGATATAAGGCAGTCCATGCAATGATACAAGCCAAGTTTCACCTCCAAGTTTGAAGATTTCCTCTCTGAATATTGAAATTGAGGATTGAGATAATGCATCGATGTATGTAGATAACAGTGTAACTATACCACCCATCGAGCATCAATGATATCCCAAATCTCTCTATAACATGCCTCCTCTCCTCCCAAGTTATGTGCAATCAACTCCTTCACCTCATCCATAGCATTATAAATAAAACCTATGACTGATTTCTTCTCGGCATCTACTAAACGTATAACATGTACCAATGGTCTCGTGCTCAATATAGCATAGGTCACAGTCGCTCAAAATTTATCATTTAAAATTAGCCTTCGTATTTCCTTCCCCTCAGTTTCTTCCCCCATGCAGAATTAAGTCATTGTGTTGATGTAAACATTACTTTAAGAGATTGTCTCACATCCAATAAGCTCTGCAGTGTCAAAAATAAGATGTGACAAACCTGTAGAATAAATTTGCATTATGAATTAAAAATGATTGGAAGTAAATAAATGTAATAACGAACCTAGTGATTGCAGGACGGATAATTTCCTTCTTTGAAAACTTTCTCATTAAAGCTAAGACCCATGAGTGATTGTATATGAACTTTGTGATATTCTTTGCCCTTGAAAGAGCACTCTTATGTTAAGATAAATCATTAAGTTCCTCTAATATAAGATCAATGTAGTGTGCTGCGCAGGGTGTACAATACATGTGCTTCCTCTTCTCTATCAACATCTGACCAGCTACTTTGTATGCACTGGCATTGTCAGTCACCACTTGAACAACCAATTGCTCCCCAATCTCCTCAACAAGCCCATCTAGTAAATTGAAAATGAATTTAGCATTTTTAACCTCATCTGAAGCTTCAACTAATCATAAAAAACACAATGTCGTAGGGATTGTTGATAAGGATATTAATCAAGCTCATGCTCTTTATTTCATAAACCCCATCTGACATAATGGTAACACCAATCTCAATCCATGTCCATTTAATCTCATCAATGCTATGCTCTATGTTTTGCAGCTCCTTTAAAATCCATGTTCGCAACTCGTACATGGAAGGTGCCTTCAACCCTCTCCCACACAACCCTACAGACAGACTTCGCTGCATATTGAAGTAAGCCAATGATGTCGCAAAAATTAAATAGTATGACATTCTAAAAAAAAAAAAAATCTGCCAAAATCTCGACCCTCTTTGGTACCAATCGTAGGCATCATCTGTGCTTGTCTTCTATCCTCTCATGGAGTAGTCATATATTGGTCCATAGGACCCCGCACACCTCTATTATGTATAGTGGAGGAAGAGCCCTTTCCACTCTCGCTCTCAAAGTAAGCACCATGTTCGACCCTTTTATCAAATTGTTCATGTTGTAAATGTTTGGCCGTCATACTATTTTTCATATAAGCTGTAATTTCTTCCTTCACGTTATCCGGAACATTCGCATAACGTGCTACATTCTTATGTGAGCCGGATAAGTGTTCCTTCATGCGAGTTACTCCTCCCTTCACCACTATCAAAAAAAATTGTATTTTAAATAAACATACATCTTCTCACCGCCTTTTACATCAACTTGTATACTGTACTTCCAAGAAGGATCATGCCTCAATGATGTATTAGACTTTTCTTGCCCCTAACCATATTTCCTAAAGCACAAATGCAAAATAATAAAAAAAAATCTCTAAAAAATTAAAACCCTAGATTTTCTTTCATTTGAAAAATCTTTTGTTGAACTAAAAAAAATACCTAAAATCATTTGTGAACTTCTTCTAGAGGGAGGCCGGACACTTCAAGCTTGCCGGAGTGAGGCGACACCGACGGGAGAGGCGGCGAGAAGGGAGGTCGAGCAGACGTGCGGAAGATCTTGCGAGCTGCGGGTTTTTTTGCATGCTTGGTTTCGGGTAGGCTGTTTGAAAGGGGAGGAAGAAGCTTATTTCACTTAAACTTAAGTGTGTGGGTACAGTTATTAGAGGCGGGCGCCTCACACGGAATTGCGCAATTCTGCCTTGAGGCGCGCCTCATAGTGGAGGCGTACGCCTCATGAGGAATCAGAATTGCTTAGGCAATGAGGCGATTTTGACCAGAATTGCGCAGAGGCGTGCCTCTGATTGCGCAATTTTAAACTATGCTACAAAAAGAAGGAATCCTAACAAAATAAAAAAGAAAACGTGATAAAACTAGGATGGTGCCATGTAGGACGTTATTTACCACTAACACATCATATCCTAAGAAAAGGAATAATCCCAAAATAAAGGAAATGAAAATTGGATTAAAATAAGATGGTGCCACGAAGGGAGTTCTCCACTACAAGCGCGTCTAATCCTAAGGAAAGGAAAAATCCTAACCTAAAAGAAAATAAAACTAGATTAAATTAGGATGGTATCCACCCCTAGCATTTCTAATCCTACGGAAAAAAAAATCTTAACTTAAAGAAAAATACACTGGAATAAACTAGGATGGTGCCATGAATGACATTATCCACCACTAGCACGTCTAATCCTAATGAAAGGAACAATCCAAACATAAATGAAAAGAAAATTGCATTAAACTAGTACGGTGCCACGAATGGCATTGTACACGACTAGCACGTCTAATCCTATAAAAAATAAATAATCATAACCTAAAGGAAAATAAATCGTGATAAAACTAGGATGGTGACACGAAGGACGTTGTTCACCACTAGCACGTCATATCCTAAGCAAAGGAATAATTCTAAAATAAAGGAAAAGAAAATTAGATTAAACTAAGATGGTGCCACGAAGGGTATTGTACACTACTAGCGCGTCTTATCCTAAGGAAAAGATAAAATCCTAACTTAAAGGAAAAGAAAATTGGATTAAACTAAGATGGTACCCACCCCTAGCATGTCTAATCCTACGGAAAGGAAGAATCTTAACATTAAGAAAAATATTGGATTTAATTAGGATAGTGCCACGAAGGGTCTAATCCTAAGGAACGAAAAAATCCAAATCTAAATGAAAAGAAAATTGCATTAAACTAGTATGGTTTCATGAATGGCATTGTACATGACTAACACGTCTAATCCTACAAAAAAGAAGAATCTTAACCTAAAGGAAAATAAATCGTGATAAAACTAGGATGGTGTCACAAAAGGCGCAATTCACCACTAGCACGTCATATCCTAAGAAAAGGAGTAATCCTAAAATAAAAGAAATGAAAACTGGATTAAACTAAGATGGTGACACGAAGGGTGTTGTTCACTACTAGCGCTTCTAATTCTAAGGAAAGGAAAATTCCTAACCTAAATAAAAAGAAAACTGGATTAAACTAGGATGGTGTCCACCTCTAGCATGTTGAATCCTACATATAATAAAAATGTTAACCTAAGGAAAAAAACTAGAATAAAGTAAGATGGTGCCACGAAGGGCATTATATACCACAAGTGCGTCTAATTTTGAGGAAAGGAAAATCCTAATGTAAAGGAAAAGAAAGTTGGAATAAATTAAGACGGTGTGATAAAGGGCGTTATTCACTACTAGCATGTCATATCCTAAAAAAAGAAAGAATCCTAACCTAAAGGAAATGAAAATGTGTTAAATTATGATAAGGTCATGAAGGGTATTATCTACCACTAGCACGTTTAATCTTAAGGAAAGAAAAAATCTTAGATAAATGAAAAATAAACTGGATTAAACTAGGATAGTTCCACGAAGGGTGTTATCCATCACTAACACATCTAATCCTAAGGAAATGAAGAATCCTAATCAAAAGGAAAAGAATACTAGATTAAACTAGTATGGTTTCTCAAAGGGTGTTGTATATAACTAATACGTCTAATACTACGGAAAGGAAGAATTTTAACTTAAAGGAAAAAAAAACTAGATTAAACTAGGATGGTGTCATGAGGGGTATTATCCCCCACTAGCACGCCTAATCCTAAGGAAATAAAGAATCCTAACTTGAAAAAAATAAAAAACTGAATTAAAACTAGGACGATGCCACAAAAGGCACTATCCCCACCACTAATACTTTTAATCTGAAGGAAAGGAAAAATTCTAATATAAAGGAAAAAAAACTTGATTAAACTAGGATGTTGCCATGAAGGGCATTATCCACCACTTTCAAGTCTAATCCTAAGGAAAGGAAGAATCCTAACCAAAAGAAATTAAAAACTGGATTAAACTAGTATCGTCCCAAGAAGGGTATTGTACATGACTAGCACATCTAATCTAAAGAAAGGAAGAATCCTAACCTCAACGAAAAGAAAATTAGATTAAACTAGGATGGTACTACGAACGGCGTTATCCAACACTAATACGTCTAATCCAAAGAAAAAGAATAATCCAAACCTAAAGAAAAAAAGTGGAGTAAACTAGGATAGGGCCACGAATGACATTATCCACGACCAGCACATCTAATCCGAAGGAAAGAAAAATCCTAACTTAATGGAAAAAAAACATGATTAAATTAGGATGGTGATACAAAGGGTGTTATTCTCCACTAGCACATCTAATCGTAAGGAAAGGAAAAATTCTAACTTAAAAGAAAAAAAAAAACAAGATTAAACTAGAATAGTGCAATGAAGGGCTTTATTCACCACTTGCACGTCTAATATTTAGGAAATGAAGAATGGTAACCAAAAGGAAATAAAAATTGGATTAAACTAGGATGGAGCTACGAAGGGCATTATTCACCACTAACACAGCAAATTCTAAAGAAAGAAATAATTCTAACCTAAAAGAAATGAAAACAAAATTAAAACTAAGATGGTGCCACGAAGGGCATGTTCCATCACTAGCATGTCTAATCAAAAGGAAGAATTCAAAACAAAAGTAAAAGAAAACTAGATTAAATTGGGATGGTGCCACGAAAGACATTGTATACCCCTAGAACGTCTAATCTTATAGAAAGGTAGAATACTAACCTAAAGAAAAAAAAATTAGATTAAAATATGATGGTGCCACGAAGGGCATTATCCACCAATTGAAGATTTAATCCTTAGGAAAGGAAGAATGTTAACCTAAAAGAAAAGATCTGGATTAAACTAGGATGGTATCACGAAGTACATTATCTATTACTAGCACATATAATTCTAACGAAAGATAAAATGCTAACCTAAAGGGAAATAAAATTGTATTAAAACTAGGATGGTGATACGAACATTTTTACGCACTACTAGCATGTCTAATCTTGAGATAAGGAAAATCATAGCCTAAAGGAAAAGAAAATTGGATTAAACGAGGATGGTGCCATGAAGGGCATTATACACGACTAGCACGTCTAATAATAAGAAACGAAAAAAAACTGAATTAAACTAGTATATTTCTACGAAGGCCATTATACACGACTAGCACGTTTAATCCTACGAGAAGAAAGAATCCTAAACTAAAGAAAAAGAATATTGGATTAAACTAGGTTGATGCCACAAAGGGTATTGTCCACCAATAGCACGTCTATGCCTAAGGAAAGAAAGAATCCTAACCTCAAGAAAAAGATAATTGGATTAAAACTAGGATGGTGCCACGAAGGGCGTTATTTCCCACTAGCACCATTAATCCTAAGGAAAAGAAAAATCTTAACCTAAAGGAAAAAATTTGAATTAAACTAAGATAATGCCACGAAGCGTGTTATCCACCCCTAGCTCGTCTAATGCTAAGCATAGTAAGAATCCTAACCTAGAGCAAAACAAAATTAGATTAAACTAGGAAGGTGGCACGAAGGGCATTACCCATCATTAACTTTTCAAATCCTAAGGAAAGAAAGAATCCAAACCTAAATGAAAAGTTAGTTGTGTATAATGCCTAACCTATAAAATAGGATAGTGCTAAAAAGGACTTTATCTGCCTAAAAGAAAATTTAAGGACTTAATCCTAAGAAAATGAAATATCCTGACCTAAAGGAAAATTAAATTGGATTAAAGTTTGGATGTTGCCAAAAAGGCCGTTATCCACTACTAGTACGTATAATTCTATGGAAAGAAAAATACTAATCTAAAGGAAAAGAAAATTGGACTAAATTAGGATGGTGCGACGAAGGGTGTTATCAACCAATAGCACGTCAAATCCTAAAGAAATGAAGAATCATAACCTAAAGTAAAGAAAAACTGTAATAAACGAGAATGGTGCCACGAGAGCATCATCTACCACTAGCAAATCTAATCCTATGGAAAGGAAGAATCCTAACCTAAAGGAAAAGAATATTAGTTTTAAACTTGGATGGTGCTATGAAAGGCGTTATCCACCACTAGCACGTCTAATCCTTAGAAAAGGAAGAACCCTAACCTAAAGAAGAAGAAAACTTGACTAAAACAAGGTTGGTGCCACTAAGGGCGTTATCTACATACATATCTAACCCTAAGGAAAGGAAAAACCCTAAAGGAAAACAAAATTTGATCAAACTAAGATATTGCCTCGAATGGCGTTATCCCCCACCAGCATGTCTAATTCCAAGAAAAACAATAATTCTAACCTAAAGGAAAAGAAAATTGGATTAAACTATGATGGTGCCACGAAAGGCATTTCCACCACAAGCATAATGTCTAAACTTATGAAAAAGGAAAATTCTAACCAAATGGAAAAGAAAATTGGATTAAAGTAGGATAGTGACACAAAGGGTGTTATGCACAACTAGCACAACTAATCCTAAAGAATAGAAGAATCCCAACTTAAAAGAAAAAAAAAACTAGATTAAACTAAAATAGTGCCAGAAAGGGCAGTTTTCTACCACTAGCATATCTAATCCTAAGGCAAAAAAGTATTTTAACCTAAATGAAAAGAAAACTTAGTTAAAATAGTATGGTGCCACATAGGACATTATACATGAATAAATTATCTAATCCTACGAAAAGGATGAATCCTAACCTAAATAAAAATTAGATTAAAGTGAGATAGTGCCACGAAGGGCATTGTCAACCACTAGCACGTCTAATCCTAAGAAAATAAAGAATCTGAACCAAAAGAAAAAGAAAATTGGATTAAACTAGGATTGTGCCACGAAGGGCATTGCCCACTATTAACTTGTCTAATCCTAAGGAAAGAAAAAATCTTAATCTAATGAAAATGAATATTGGATTAAAACAAGAATGATGCCACCAAGGGCATTATCCATCACTAGCACTTTTAATCATACAAAAAGATAAAGTCCTAATCAAAGTAAAAAAAAAGGATTAAACTAGGATGATGTCACAAAGGGTATTATCCACCACTACCATGTCTAATCCTGTAAAAAAGAAGAATCTTAATCTAATGGAAACGTAAAATGGAATAAACTAGGATAGTGCTATGAACGATATTATCCTCCACTAACACGTTATATCCTCCTAAAAAAAAAATGAAGAATCCTAATGTAAAGGAAATATAAACTGGCTTAAAACTAGAATGGAGTCACAAAGAGTGTTATGCACTAGAAGTACGTCTAATTTTTAAAAAAGGAAAACAATAATCTAAAGAAAAAACAAAAATTGGATTAAAGTAGGATAGTGCGACGAAGGGCTTTTATTCACTACTAGCACATCATATCCTAAGGAAAGGAAGAATCTTAACCTAAAGGAAATGAATATTTGGTTATATTATGATGAGGCCACGATGGGCATTATCTACCACTAGCATGTTTAATCTTAAGGAAAGGAAGAATTCTAACAAAAAGGAAAATAAATTGGAATAAACTATGATGGTTTCACGAAGGGCGTTATCCACCACTTGCACATCTAATTCTTAGGAAAGGAAGAATGCTAACTAAAAGTAAAAGAAAACTGGATTAAACTAAGTTGGTGCCATTATGAGAGTTATTCACCACTATCACGTCAAATTTTAAGGAATGAAACAATGCTAACCTAAAGGAAATGAAAATTAAATTAAAACTAGAATGGTTCCACGATGGGTATGTTCCACCACAAGCACATCTAATCTAAAATTGGATTAAACTAGGATTGTGCCACGAAGGGCATTGCCCACCACTAACTTGTCTAATCCTAAGGAAAGAAAAAATCTTAATCTAATGAAAATGAATATTGGATTAAAACAAGAATGATGCCACCATGGGCATTATCCATCACTAGCACTTTTAATCATACAAAAAGATAAAGTCCTAATCAAAGTTAAAAAAAAAAAAAAGGATTAAACTAGGATGATGTCACAAAGGGTATTATCCACCACTACCATGTCTAATCCTGTGAAAAAGAAGAATCTTAATCTAATGGAAACGTAAAATGGAATAAACTAGGATAGTGCTATGAACGATATTATCACACCACTAACACGTTATATCCTAAAAAAAATGAAGAATCCTAATGTAATGGAAATATAAACTGGCTTAAAACTAGAATGGAGTCACATAGAGCGTTATGCACCAGAAGTACGTCTAATTTTAAAAAAGGAAAACAATAATCTAAAGAAAACAAAAATTGGATTAAAGTAGGATAGTGCGACGAAGGGCTTTATTCACTACTAGCACGTCATATCCTAAGGAAAGGAAGAATCTTAACATAAAGGAAATGAATATTTGGTTAAATTATGATGAGGCCACGATGGGCATTATCTACCACTAGCATGTTTAATCTTAAGGAAAGGAAGAATTCTAACAAAAAGGAAAATAAATTGGAATAAACTATGATGGTTTCACGAAGGGCCTTATCCACCACTTGCACATCTAATTCTTAGGAAAGGAAGAATGCTAACCAAAAGTAAAAGAAAACTGGATTAAACTAAGTTGGTGCCATTATGAGAGTTATTCACCACTATCACGTCAAATTTTAAGGAATGAAACAATGCTAACCTAAAGGAAATGAAAATTAAATTAAAACTAGAATGGTTCCACGATGGGTATGTTCCACCACAAGCACATCTAATCTTAAGAAAATGAAGAATCCAATTCTAAAGTAAAAAAAAAAAAAAAACTAGATTAAATTAGGATGGTGCAACGAAGGGTGTTGTCCACCCCTAGAACATCTACTCCTATGGAAAGGTAGAGTCCTAATCCACATAAAAGAAAATTGGATTAAAGTAGAATGGTGCCACGAAGGGCGTTACGCTCGATTTAAACATCTTAATCTTAGGAAAGGAAAAATGTTAACCTAAAGGAAAAGAAAACTATATTAAACTATGATGGTACCACAAATGTCATTATCCCCCACTAGCACTTTTAATCCTAAGGAAAAGAAAAATCCTAACCTAAAGAAAAAAAAATTGGATTAAACTAGGATAGTGCCACGAAGCGCGTTATCCACATCTAGCTCATCTAATCAAAAGAAAAAGTAAGAATCTTAACCTAGAGAAAAAGAAAATTTGATTAAACTAGAATGGTGTCACAAAGGGTATTGTCCACCACTAATATGTTAAATCCTAAGGAAATGAATGAATCCTAACCTAAATGAAATGAAAACTACATTAAAGTAGTATGGTGCCACGAAGGGCATTGCACACGACTAGCATTTGTAATCATACGGTAAGAAAGAATCTAAACATAAAGGAAAAGAAAAATGAATTAAATTATGATGGTACCACAAAGGGCATTGTCAACAACTAGCATGTTTAGTCCTAAGGAAATGAATAATCCTAACCTAAAAGAAAAGAAAATTGGATTAAACTAGAAATGTGTCACAAAGGGCGTTATCTAACACTCGCACGTATAATCCCATGGAAAGAAAAAATTATAACCTAATGGAAAAGAAGCTAGATTAAAATAAGGATGGTGCCACAAAGTGCATTATCCACCACTAACTCTTTTAATCTTAAGGAAAGGTAAACTCCAAAAGTATAGGAATATAAAACTAGATTAAACTAAGATAGTGCCACGAAGTACGTTATCCAACACTAGCATGTTTAATCCTACCGACAAGAAAAATTCTAAGAAAAATGAAAAGAAAACATTCTTAAACTATGATTGTGCCATGAATAGCGCTATCCACCACTAGCACGTCATATACTAAGGAAAGGAAGAATACTAAAATAAAGAAAATGAAAATTGAATTAAACTAAGATGGTGTAACGAAGGGTGTTGTCTACTATTAGCTCATCTAATCCTAAGGAAAGGAAAGGAAAGTTCCTAACCGAAAGGAAAAAAAAACTGGATTAAACTAGGATGGTGCCACAAATGGTGTTATCCATAACTTGCACGTCTGATCCTTAATAAAGGAAAAATGCTAATCTAAAGGAAAAGTAAATTGGATTAAACTTGGATGGTGCAACGAAAGGTGTTATTCACCACAAGTTCGTCTAATTCTATGGAAAGAAAGAATGTTAACTTAAAGGAAAAGAAAATTGGATTAAACAGGATGGTGTCATGAAAGACGTGTTCCACCACTAATATGTCTAATCCTGAGAAAATGAAGAATACTAACCTAAAGGATAAAAAATGTATTAAATTAGGATGGTGCCATAAAAGGTATTATCCACCCCTAACTCGTCTAATCTTACGATATTATCCAAGCCCCGAACAAATCACACTTTATGCAGCCAAAGTCATAGCAACATCCTCTCAAATGCCTCAACCTCGAGCCCGTTGCCTTCGCCATAGCCACCACCATCATAGCCGCCGCCAAGAATTACTTGAAAAACGCACACTACCACCACCTCTAAAATTTTTTGAATATTAATCTGATCTCTATGTTATTCAAAAACATTTATGCAAGTGGAAGATGCTAGAAATAAATGAAAAAGATACATATTGGGAGGCATTTGACTCAACAGGATGAGACAGGAGAGATCAATTTGTGATAACGATGACTCAAATCTGATCTCTATGTTATTCAAAAACATTTATGCAAGTGGAAGATGCTAGAAATAAATGAAAAAGATACATATTGGGAGGCATTTGACTCAACAGGATGAGACAGGAGAGATCAATTTGTGATAACGATGACTCAAATAAAAATCACCTCAGTGATGATAATATAGATGATTTTCTAGTTGTTGCTAACTTTTCAATATTTTTAAGAAATTAAATGTTATTGAACTTAATGTTATATGATATTTTTATATAGTATCTTTATTTAATAATTTTTTGCTCGTAAAATATTTTTGTATTTCAATTATATTTCATACATTTTTTATCACTAGCCACTTTATGTCATACGCAATTTTTTGTTTCATATATCATTGTGTTACTTCATAGTTCAATAGAAAGATAATATATATTATTGTGTTAGTACATTTATTGTTTCATATATCATTGTGTTACTTCATATATCACTAGCCACGAAAGTCGTTATACATGACAAACATATCCAATCCTACAGAAAAGAAGAATTCTAACCTAAAGAAAAAGAAAACTGAATTAAACTAGGATGGTTGCACAAAGGGCGTTATCCGCCACTCGCATGTATGATCCAAAGAAAAGGAAGAATCCTAACCTAAATGATAAGAAGCTAGATTAAAACAAAGATCATGTCACGAAGGACGTTATCCACCACTAGCACTTTTAATCCTAAGGAAAGATAAAATCCTAACAAAAAAGAATAAAAAATTAGATTAAATTAGGATGGTGCCATGTAGGGCGTTATCGACCGCTTGCACATCTAATCATATAGAAAGGAAAAATCCTAACAAAAAAGAAAAAGAAAACTTGAATAAACTAGGATGGTGCCGCAAAGGACGTTATCGACCACTAGCACGTCATATTCTAAGGAAAGGAAAAATTCTAAACTATAAGAAATAAAAATTAGATTAAACTTAGGATGGTGCCACGAAGGGTTTTGTGATATACTAACGCGTCAAATCCGAAGGAAAAAAAGAATCCTAACCCGAAGAAAAAGGCTAGTCAAATCCGAAGGAAAAAAAGAATCCTAACCCGAAGAAAAAGAAAACAGGATTAAACTATAATGATGCCACAAATGACGTTATCCACCACTTGCACGTCTAATCCTAAGGAAAGAAAGTATGTTACCCTGATGGAAAAAAACTTTGATTAAATTAGGATGGCGCAACCAAGGGTGTTATTCACGCCTTACAAGTCTAATTCTAAAGAAAGAAAGAATGTTAACCTAATGGAAAATAAAACATGATTAAACTAGGATGATATCATGAAAGATGTGGTACATCACTAATATGTCTAATCCTAAGGAAAAGAAGAATATTAACCAAAAAGAAAATAAAATTTGATTACATTAGGATGGTATCATAAAGGGGCGTGGTCCTCCCCTAACACGTCTAATCCTACGGAAAGGAAGAATCTTAACTTAAATAAAAAAAATTGGATTAAGCTAAGATGGCGTCAAAAAGGGCATTATCCACCACTAGCATGTTTAATCCTAAGGAACATAAGAATCCTAACCTAAATGAAAAGAAAACTGGATTAAATTAGTATTGGTCCACGAAGGGCATTGTACATGACTAGAATGTTTAATTCTATAAAAAGAAAGAATCCTAACCTAAGAGAAAAGAATATTGGGTTAAACTAGGATGGTGCCATGAATGACATTGTCCCACCATTAGCACGATCCTAAGAAAAAAAAGACTTCTAACCTAAAATAAAATATAATTGGATTAAAACTAAGATGGTGTCATGAAGAGCGTTATCCACCCCTAGCACTTTTAATCCTAAAGAAAGGAAAAATCCTAACCTAAAAGAAAAAAAAAAATTATATTATAAAAATGAAAAATCCTAACTTAAAAGAAAAAGAGAACTAAATTAAACTAGTAAGGTGTTAGGAAGGGCATTGTCCACCACTAGATCTAATCCTAAAAAAAGTAAGAATTCTAACCTAAATAAAAAGAAAACTTAATTAAAGTAGATGGTGCCACAAAGGATAATGTGCACCACTAGAACGTCTAATCCTATAAAAGGAAGAATCCTAACATAAAAGAAAAAAAAACTGGGTTAAACTAAGATGGTGCCACGAAATGCATTGTCCATCAATAGTATGTCTAATCCTAAGAAAAGGGAGAAACATAACCTAAAGGAAAAGAAAGTGGATTAAAATAGGATTGTGCGACGAAAGGCGTTAGCCACCACTCGCTCGTCTAATCCTAATGAATGGAAAAATCCTAACCTAATAAAAGAAAAAACTAAATTAAAACTATGATGTGCCATGAATGTCATTATCCATCATGAACACTTTTAATTCTAAGGAAAGGTAAAATCATAACCAAAGTAAAAAAAAAAAAAGAGATTAAATTAGGATGGTACCACGAAGGGCATTGTCCACTAGCACATCTATTCCTAAGGAAATGAAGAATCCTAACCTAAAGAAAAAGAAAATTGGATTAAACTAGAATTGTGCAATGAAAGGCAAATTATTCACCACTCGCATGACTAATCCTTAGGAAAAGAAGAATGTTAACCAACAGGAAATAAAAATTGGATTAAACTAGGATGATGCCACAAAGGACGTTATTCACCACAACCACGTCAAATTCGAACGAAAGAAATAATTGTAACCTAAAGAAAAAGAAAACTAAATTAAAACTAAGATGGTGCCACGAAGGCATGGTCCACCACTAGCACGTCTAATAAAAAGGAAGAATCCTAACTTAAAGTAAAAAAAAAAAATTAGATTAAAATAGGATGATGCCACAAAGGGTATTGTACACCCCTAGAACGTCTAATCATAATCTAAAGGAAAAGAATATTGGATTAAACTAGGATGGTGCCACAAAGAGTATTGTTCACCACTAGCACGTCTAATCCTAAGAAAATAAATAATCATAATCTAAAGGAAAAGATAACTGGATTAAAACTAGGATGTTGCACGAAGGACGTTACCCCCCACTATCACTTTTAATCCTAAGGAAAAAAAAATCCTAACCTAAAGGAAAGGAAAACTTGATAAAACTATGATTCATGTTAGGGCATTGTCTACCACTAACATGTCAAATCCTGAGAAAAAGAAGAAACATAACCTAAATGAAAAGAAAACTGGATTAAACTAGAATGATTCCACAAAGGGCATTAACCATCACTAGCATGTCAAATCCTATGAAAAGGAAGAATCCTAACCCAAATGAAAAGAAAATTAGATTAAAATAGTATGGTGCCATGAAGGGCGTTGTACATGACAAACAAGCCTAATCCTGTGGAAAAGAAGAATCCTAATCTAAAGTAAAAGAAAATTGGATTAAACTAGAATGGTGCCACGAAAGGTGTTGTCCATCACTAGCACATCTAATCCTAATAAAACGAATAAACTTAACTTAAAGTAAAAGAAAACTGTATTAAAATTAGTATTAAGCGACGAAGGGCCTTATCCACCACTCTCTCGTTTAATTCTAAAGAAAGCAAGAACTAAGATGGTGCCACGAATGGAAAAATTCTAACCTAATGGAAGAGAAACTTAGAGTAAAACTAGGATGGTGTCACAAATGGCATTATCTATTACGAACACTTTTAATCCTAAGAAATGGTAAAATTCTAACCCAATGAAAAAAAAAGCATGATTAAATCAGGATGGTGCTATGAAGGGTGTTATCCTTCACTAGCACATCTAATTCTTAGGAAAGGAAGAATCCTAATCTAATAGAAAAGAAAACTTAATTAATTTAGTATGGTGCCATGAAGGGCATTGTTCACCACTATCAAATCTAATCCTATGAAAATGAAGAATTCTAACCTAAAGGAAAAAAAATTGAATTAAACTAGGATGATCCCACAAAGGGTGTTATCTATATCACTTATACGTCTAATCCTTAAGATATAAAGAATGTTAACCAAACAGAAAGGAAAACTGAATTGAACTACGATGGTGCCATGAAGGGCTTTATCCACCACTAGGAAGTGTAATTCTAATGAAAGAAAGAATGCTAACTTAAAGAAAAGGAAATTGGATGATAATTAGGGATGGTGTCACGAAGAGCATAGAATGTTAAATCCTAAGAAAATGAAAAATCATAAACTAAAGGAAAAGAAAACTAAATTAAATTAGGATGGTGCTACGAACGGTGTTATACACCACTAGCACGTCTAATCTTAAGTAAAGAAAGAATCCTAACCAAAAGGAAAAGGAAAATGGATTAAATTAAGATGGTGACATGAAGGATATTATCCATTACTTGCACGTCTAATTCTAAGGAAATGAACAATCCTATGCTAAAAAAAATTAAACTAAAATAGGATAGTGCCAAAAAGGACTTTATCCACCAAAAGATTAAACTATATTAAAATTAGAATGGTGCCATGAACGGTGTTATCCACCACTAGTACTTCGAATCCTAAGGAAAGGAATATACTAATCTAAAGGAAAAGAAAAAAACACTAAACTAGGATGGTGTTACGAAGGGCGTAATCAACCACTAGCACGTCAAATTCTAAGAAAAGGAAGAATCATAACCCAAAATAAAAGAACACTGTAATAAACGAGAATGATGCCACGAAGGGCGTTATCCACCACTAGCACGCCTAATCCTGTGGAAATGAATCCTAACCTCAAGAAAAAGAAAATTAGACTAAAACAAGGTTGGTGCCATGAGAGGTGTTATCCACCACTAAAAAGTCTAATCCTTAAGAAAGGAATAATGCTAACTAAAAGTAAAAAGAAAACTGTATTAAAATTAGGATGGTGCCAAGATTGGAGTTATTTACCAACTACCACGTCAAATTTTAAAAGAAACAATGCTAACCTAAAGGAAAAGAAAACTAAATTAAAATTAGGATTGTTCCACGAAGGGTGTGGTCCACCACAAGCACATCTAATCTAAAGGAAATGAAAAATCCTAACCTAACGTTAAAAAAATTATGATTAAATTAGGATGGTGTCACGAAAGGTGTAGTCCACCCATACAACATCTAATATATACGGATAGGTAGAATCCTAACCTACAGAAAAAGAAAATTGGATTAAAGTAGAATGGTATCACGAAGGTCATTATGCACGACTTGAACATCTAAACCTTAGAAAGAAAAAATGTTAACCTAAAAGAAAAGAAAACTAGATTAAACTAGGATGAAAACATGAAGGTTTTTAGGCACCACTAACCTGTCAAATCCTGAGGTAAGGAAAATCCTAACTTAAAGGAAAAGAAAATTGGATTAAACTAGGATGGTGTCACAAAGGGCATTCCATCACTAGCACTTCTAATGCTAAGAAACAGAGAAATCATAACCAAAATGTAAAGAAAACTAATTAAACTAGTATAGTTCCATGAAGGGCGTTATACACGATTAGCACACATAATCGTACGAAATAGAAGAATCCTAATCTAAAAGAAAATAATTTTGGATTAAATTAGTATGGTGCCACAAAGGGATTTATTCATCATTAGCACGTCTAATCCTAAGAAAAGCAAAATTTTTAACCTAAATGAAAAGAAAACTTGATTAAACTAGCATGGTTCCACGAAAGGCGTTATACACAACTATCACGTTTAATCTTATGAAAAGCAAGAATCCTAACATGAAGGAAAAAATATTTGATTAAACTAGGAAGGTGCCACAAAGGGCATTGTCCACTACTAGCACGTCTTATCCTAACTTAAAGGAAGAGATAACTGGATTAAAACTATGACGGTGGCACGAAGGATATTATCCCCCACTAGCACCTTTAATCCTAAGGAAAAGAAAAATTCTAACATAAAGGAAACAAAAATTGGATTAAACTATGATAGTGTCAAGGAACGCGTTATCTACCCCTAGCTCGTCTAATAATAAGGAAAGTAAGAATCCTAAACTAGAGGAAAAGAAAACAGAATTAAACTAGGCTAGAGCCACAAAAAGCCATTGTCCACCACTACCATGCCAAATCCCAAGGAAAGGACGAATCATAACCTAAATAAAAAGAAAACTACATTAAAATGGTATGGTGCCACGAAAGGCAATGTACACGACTAACATGTCTAATCCTATGGAAAGGAAGAATCCAAAACTAAAAGAAAAAAAAGTAAATTAAACTAGGATGGTACCATGAAGGGCATTGTCCACCACTAGCACATCTAATCATAAGGAAAGAAATAATCTTAACCTAAAGAGAAAAAAAAACTAGATTAAACTAGGATGGAGCCACAAAGAGAGTTATCCACAACTCGCACATCTAATCCTATGGAAAAGAAGAATCCTAATCTAAAGGAAATGAAACTGGATTAAAATAACGATGATGCTACAAAGGATGTTATCCACCAGAAGCACTTTTAATCGTAATCAAAGGTAAAATCCTAATCTATCGGAAAAGAAAATTGGATTAAACTAGGTTGACTCCACCAATTCCGTTATCCACCACTAGCACGTCTAATCCTACGAAAATAATGAATCCTAACTAAAAGGAAAAGGAAACGTGATCAAACTAGGATGGTGCTACGAAGGGCGTTATCCACCACTACCATGTCATATCATAAGGAAATAAATAATCCTAAAACAAAGGAAATGAAAACTGGATTAAACTAAGATGGTGTCATGAAGGGTGTTGTCTACTACTAGCGTGTATAATCCTAAGGAAAGAAAAAATTGTGACCTAAAACAAAAAAAAATTGGAATAGACTAGGATGGTTTCCCACCCCTAGCATGTCTAACCCTACGGAAAGGAAGAATCTTAACATTAAGGAAAATATTGGATTAAACTAGGATGGTGCCACGAATAAGGGCTTATCCACACTAGCTCACTAATCTTAAGGAACGGAAAATAATCTGGCATAAATGAAAAAATTTTTTTTTAAATAAACATGGTGCCACACGAATGGCATTGTACACGATTAGCACGTCTAAACCTACAATAAAGGAACATCCAACTGAGAAAAAATAATATACTGCTTAAATTAGGATGGTGATATCAAGGGCATTGGCGAATACTAGGCGTCTACATTTAAAGAAAATGAGAATCGTACAACTGTTTGAAATAGTGAATATTAAGGCTCGCCTCGAGCCCGCCTTTGCG